>OZ023268.1:81770334-82032834 GCA_964006375.1 Tillus elongatus | reverse complement strand
AATGTGTCAGTTGTTCTTGAGCACGTAGGCAAATGTTTTCGCAAGCTCAGTACTGTCAGTTTCATGCCATGAGGCTCACTACATTTAGATTTCTTAATCTTGAATGTGATTTCACCAAAAGGAAACCGATCACTCGAACTCGAATACACACCACCATTGGAATTTGTCACACAGTTCTATGTATGTGACAGAAAATTCACTTAAAATGAACCATGTACCAAAATTTAGGTCTGTAAGTTAAAAGACAAAAAAGTTATACGCATTCAAAGAAAAAAAAATTGGGGGTTTTCCTCAAAACGTCAAAGCCGCGATTTGAAAGGTCAAAATTGGCAACATTTAGGCAAATAACCTGAAACAAATATGGGTTATGTAAAGAAAATGTTGCAAGAAGAGTGTTCTACAAACCCTTAAGTTTTAGCTTCAACCATCATTGACCTTCATTTTGCTGAAATATTTACAGAAAATTCATTTCAAATAGATCCTTTTTCTGATGCTTTGGCAGTAGTTTAAGTTAAGTTTATGGTTTAACGGTCTATAATTTTTAGCTAATTTTCGTAGAAAAAATTCGTGAGAGGAGACTGCTACTTTTGAATTTTAAAAAGATTTCTTTAAATGAGTGGAAACTAGGCCTCCTAGAATCCATATCCGGGTTTAGTTTCAGTTTTTATCTGTTTACATATATACAGGGTGTCGCATTTCTACGGTAAAGGTCAATATAATTGTTATTATGCAAGATACGAGAAACGATTGTATACGTTAATTATAGGGTGTCTTGAGCTGTATCTTATAAAATTATTTTGACAATCACAGGCTGGCCCATAAGTCGTTGGTGATCCCTGCAATATTTTTTTCGAACATTCCTTATATTTTTGCATTTTTCATCGAAATATCATGCATGTTCGTAAAAAAAATCGAGATGCAGTAAGTGCGTTTTGGTAGCGAATTTTCGTTAAATGCCTCAAATTTCAGTAACTCAATTTGCTATTAAGCTAAGGTTAGTTGGCTAGGAAACCAGTTTTCTCGGAAACATTTCAAGTCTATTTTCGGAATTTTTTTTTTCAAACAATAAGTTATTTTGATAAAACATGGTACATTGTTTCTACTATATAGGTTATACCGGTAACCAAATTGATTCCTGCTTGCATTGAAAACATATTTGCTATTAAAAACATTTTTATGAAACTTCACTTTCATAACGCACTTGCTGCGTCCAGACTTTTTTTTGCTTATGAAGCAGTAGTCACTTCCTAGTACAGAATCTTTAAACTGGAAATGCTGCACGGCTAAGAATATTTCCTTTAATAAGATACGTTGTACGTATTTACTAGCATTACTAGCATAGAGTATTATAACCTTAAATTAAGGCTCAAGAAAGGCCACATAATTTTGAAATGTGTGTATAATACCCATTTAATGCTTACTCACAGTATTCCTGTAGCTAATAGTGTTTCGTTTGTTTCAGGTTGGTAAAAAGCAGTACTGTACTCCCTGGGATCAGCTATGCAATTGTGTGAGTTGTAATAAGTTTTTTCACGTTTAAACAATTGGATTTTAATCACATTTATATTGCGGCGATTGTCACGGATAGACGCTTTGCTGCATTACTTGTTGATTTATTGATAATGTAATACGAGGAGGTATTGAAAAGTGCAGCCTATAATACTAGAAAATGCAAACTTTTTTAAAACAAAATTTTATTTATTGAACATAATCTCCTGTTGGACTTACATATTTAAGAGAACATTTATAAAGCAATTCCAAACCCTTAAACAATTTTTTATGTTAGTCTTCAAACCACTCTTCAATGACACATATTATGACTTCGTTGTTTGTGGAAAATCTTTCCCGTTACAAATGTGTTTTGACCTCTGGGAATAATATAGCCTGATCGTGCTTAATTCGAAGAATAGTGGTCAAAACCGATTTTATTCATTGCTAACAATGCAATCAACAACTTCTGACCAGGTGCGTTATCTTGCAAAAAGAACACACTTTTGGCGTCGTTTTTTCCATAGTTTTCTCGCGTAATTAAGTTAGCACCTCCCTACAGTATGTATCCGTAACAGTTCTACCTTGCTTCAAGAAGCTCTAGTAGAATTAGCCCATCCTTTATCCCAGAAAACTGAAACGAGAACCTTGCTAACCAACTTTAGAAATTCTTTTTGGGTCGTGAAGAATCGCAATGCTTCCAGTCTTTCGCTGCTCGCTAGTCTCTGAATCATAGTGATGGACCCATGTTTGATTTATAGTGACAAAGCTATCACAAAAAGCTTGAGCAATATTTTTCAGAACCGTGGCACATTTCCTTCGAAGTTGTCAAACAAGCGCGCTTCTGATCAGTGTTCAAGCATTTCGGACTCTATTTTGTCGAAAGCTTACTCATTCCTAAGTCGCGATGAACATTTTGAAACACACGCTCATTGAAGCTGCCATTAAAAATAAGAACAATCGCACAATAAGCAATAGAGATACGGATGTTTTTAAACGCCTACATCCCCCATCTTGGATTGGCTGTCATTTTTATTAGTTACCACTTTCATATAACAATCATCGTTTTTTGACTTATCTGTCTGTAAAAAAAAATTAACTCATCTGATTGACTGACTTTGCTACAACACACTGCAAAATTAATAACTAGTCGCCTTTTATTCTTAAAAATGAAAAAAACAAAACAAAACACATCAATCATAATGCAGGAGATGTTCAAAATGCATGCACAATAAACCAAAGGTTGCAGTGCTATCGGGGCGGCAAGTCCGCGGACGAGCCCTGAGGAAAAAATATGCCTTGAACGTCTTGACATCATCCTAATCGTAAATAGAAATGTGTTCGAACGTTAATCGACATCTGAGACGTGACCGACCTAATCGCAATCGTTATTCTTTTTCTTACGTCAGTTAAATCGCGTGGTTTATTCTGTATACCATATTTTTCACATACCCCATAAGAAGTCTAATAGCGTAAGATCGGGTGATTCTGCTGATCCTCGTCTCCTTATCCACCGATTTGGAAATAAGTCGAGGTACTGCTAGACATTGATTTGGTAGTATGCTGGGGCTCAATCCTGTGGGAACCATATCACATTTATGAAACTGGTATGTTTCTTGGTCAGGATATAAGTTTGCACCACGTTATTTTGGAGCAGTGCTAAATACTTATCTCCATTCAAATTGCCATCAATGAAAAAGGCACCAATGACATGGTTTCCAACTATTCCTGTCCAACAATAGCTTTTTCAGGGTATTGCGTATGTTTTTCTCCATCCAGTGAAGATTTTCTTTAGACCAGCAGCGACACTTTTGAGGATTACCATGACCGTGAAGTGTAAAACTGCAGAAAACAAAACATGTACTAGTTAGATAACATTGTTATCTAACAATTCCATCATTTGTTCACAAAAAGACGTTCTTCTATTAAAATCGCCTTCCATGAGCTCTTGAGTTTGCGTCAATTTATAGGGTTGCATTTTATTTTATTTTAGTATTCGAATAATCGATTATAGCTACCGTCTAATGTTGTGGCTGGTTGTCGACTCTGAGTATGGGGTTTTCTTTAAACCCAAGCATTACAACCAATTGGGTATTCATCACGGAGTTTGATTGAAGTTTTTCTGTCATAAGATTAGGTTAAAGAGTAACGAAATTGAAATACAAGTGTATATAGTTTTTAATGTTTTGGTATGTGAATTACTTTATTGTTATTAGAAAGAGAAAATGACACAGGTATCTAAATTTATACATTTGACCAATAATAATTCGAATGGCGGTTTAGTGGTTTCGTGGAAATCATTGATATCTACAACTTCCTTTCTTCTTTGCCGTTTTCTCGAAGGACTTCTGAGTATTACACCTTTGTTACACTTAGCTGCGCTATTATTGTTAGCTGTTGCAAGGCTCCAGTATCTTTAACGCAGCTGCAATACTCTGCAAATAATAAAACTAATTGTAATCAACTATTTTACAGCATAAGTTACAATTTTGGCATACAAATAAAACGTCAATTTATAAATCAGGCCTCAAAACTTTGGATACAATTAATGATAAATTTTGATTTCCTTTTCGGTTACGGAATTATGATTAGGTTAAATTTAAAAAAATATTAGCTATTTAGCGTCTGTCATGCGCGAGAAATTGTTCAAAATCTCCCCCTTCAACTTCCAAACACTTTCTCACCTCTTTTTTAAAGAATCCCGTACATGTTGCAACATCTGAGCTGTCACGAATGAGCACGCAAAGCGGATTCTGTTTTTCATATCATCTAACATCACTTTGTCTTTTATAAAACCCCCAAATAAATAATCAAGGAGGGTCAAATCCGTGGTCCTAGCAGTCCAGTTTATCGGACCTGGTCGACCAATTAACTGTTTTCAAATATTCCATTCAAATTATTACGGGCCTGTATTGCATAATGGGGTGGAGCCTCATCTTGTTGAAACCACATGTCTGGGTTTATGTTTTGGTTAAAAAATTTAGGTAATTGGTTTCGTAAAAAAATTGTGTACATTTCTCCGTTCAAATGCCCTTCAAAGAAATGCAGACCTGTAACTTTATCCCCGGTTATACCACACCAGACATTAATTACCCATGGATGTTGATTTGGAGTTCATACCCAGTGGGGATTTTTGCCGTCCAGTAGTGCATATTGTGTAAAAAAAAAGAAATTAAACCTACTGGTAAGGAATAACTTAAAATCCTACCTGCCCACAATTAAGGAAAGTAGATTCGTCAGGAAAAATAACATTGTTTAGGAACCTGTTATTTCCTTAGTCGGGTGACCCAATTGCAAAATGTAACGCGATTTTCAAAATCTTGTCTGTATATGGATATGGATGAATGTGATATGGATGAAATTTGTGCAATATGTTCACAGCTGATTTTTACTCATTCCACCGTATCCAGCAAGCCGCCTGGTACTTACATGCGGGTCAACAGCTACCTCTCCTAATGCGACAACTGCACTATTTTTGTCTGTTTTTAGTTCTCTTCCGAACTGGTGGATTCCTGGTCTACAGCCTCTGAAATACCATGTGAGAATTTAGATTATTAGGTAACCTCTCTACCCACACCAGTGCAGCTTTTCTGTAGTTTTTTCTGCACTCCCCCAAAATTATCAACTTGCAAAATACAGACGTAGAAACTATTTCGTCGGCTTCACAAATGTTTATTTACTTCTCTGTAACCGGTTTCGGTGTTTGAGATCATTATCAGACAGGAGATAATACTGCCAAACGGCTAAACCGGCTACAGAAAAGAAAATAAACATTGTGAAGTCAGAGACGTAGTCTCTACTTCTGTATTTAGTATGAAACGGTTACACCAAGTAAAAGCAACAACAATGAATGTATCAACTTGCACATTAAAATTATTTTCCAGTTTAATTGAGCAATAAACTGTGAAATAATCGTCAAAATTGTCATTTGACTTAAGTAAAAAAAAAAAGCAGTGACGCAGCAAGTGCGTTATGGTAGTGAATTTTCATAGAAATGATCTGGCACAAAATATTTTATTATAACTTTTTTTTCTTGTAACATAGAAATCTAAATGTTGGTGTATAGTTTACTTTTTATATCGTAAACCTACCTACCAAATTTGGTTATCATACCTCTTTTATTTTTTGGGACAAAATTTTTTTTTGAATGAAAACTCAAAATTTTCCCGGACAACCTGGTCCGATTTTCCTGACTAACGAATTTTTCCAAGCCATTTACAAAAGGAAGGTACGTGCCAAATTTTATCAAAATCGGACCATTATTTTTTGAGTTATCGGTGTGATACATACACACACACACACACACTTATATGAATATACTGAATTTTTTCTACGAAAATTCACTAAAAAGAAATTGAATAGCGAGCACTGACTAACAACAAAAGACAGACAGAGTGGTCGAAACCGTGTATGTTAGGCAGAAATGGTACGTTATCGGCAGAAGGTATCATTGACTAATAGCTATTTACAAAGACGAAATCTTCTCGTTATGGTAATTAAACTAGGGGAACAGGAAATTTAATGGTAAGTGGCCTCACATTATAAAGGTGATGAATGTAGCAGAAGACCACGTAAGGCACGTAAAAAGAAATGTTGCATGGAAATTTCAAGTAATTTGTTAGGTCACATAAATAAAAGTTACATAGAGAGCGAGCATTGACTAACAGTGTAAATTAAAGGTACAATCCTAGCAAATGGACACACAATGCCTAGTAAGAGGATGCTTCTACAATTTTCATTCTCGATAGAACAGACTAGTGATCTTTGCAAATGAATGATAAAGAAGAAAGAGAGAAAAATAAACCGAAAGTGAAGCTACAGGAAGTCTTATACGGTGGAATACAAGTGTGTTTTAGTAGGGTGATACGTATGTAAAATAGTTTAGCAGTAAGAGCAAGCAAAGCGTCATGTTAAGAGTAGACTGTAACAGCGGCAGAAGCAGAAGTCAATGGAAGCCACGTGTGTTCGGTAAGAGCAAATTTTAGGAAGAAACTATTGACTTTTAATAATAATAATAATACACTAAAAACTATGCGAGTTGTAAGGAAAATAGAAATGATCTGGAACAAAATATTTTATTATAACTTTTTTTTCTCGTAGCATAGAAATTTTGGTGTATAGCTTACTTTGTCTATCGTAAACCTACCTACCAAATTGGGTTATCATAGCTTTTTTATTTTTTGAGATAAAAATTTTTTTCGAATGAAAACTCAAAATTTTCCCGGAAAACCTCGTCCGATTTTCCTGACTAACGAACTTATCCAAGCCATTTACAAACGAAAGGTACGTGCCAAATTTTATCAAAATCGGCCCATTATTTTTTGAGTTATCGGGATCTCCCCATTAGTGAATTTTTTCTACGAAAATTCACTAATAGCACGTTTCCATGGACCCAATAATAATCAATATCAACGTCCATGATAAAACAGACTTGATAAGTAAGTTAAAATTATTTGTTTGGAGTTTAACTTAATAAATCGTAATTCCGTAACAGAAAGAGGAAATCAAAAATTTTTTGCACACATACCTAGTGTTTTACGTAGATTCGAATTTTATTTTAAAAAAGTACATCACCCTTATTCAAAATCCATAGTTATGTTTGAATATGTCACTCCGTCTCTCTATTACTTTCCAAAATTTCACACGAAAAGTTTTTTAACCGTTTTCGGGATATACCCTTGTAACACTTTAAAAAAACTCACCCTGCAGACTAATTTGGCTTAGTCGACAGACCGGCTATCATCGAGTTGTCAACTTTGACAAGTCTGTCTATAAAATGGGTTCGTTTCTCAGTCAGAGCAAAATTAATTTGTTCTGTTTTGGCAACTAATTGAAATATCACTTCTCCACCCCATACTGTTCAATCATCCATTCCGCTAATAGCCATTGTTGTCAAGGCGATTAATCAAATTAAAAAATAATCAAATTAGATATCATGCGTATTACCTCTTCAATGTCCCGTTCCCTAGTGTGTACGCTCCATTACAAATAACAAATGTCAGTTGGCCGTAGATGAAACTAGGATATTAAATAAGGGTGAAAAGAGGAATTCATCACACAGTTATAATACACAAGACTTAGTCAACATCATTCACGTGTTGGAAGGCTAAAGGTGCGAACTTTGGGCTTTCACAGGGATTTAATCTGTCAGGCTTGTCTGAAAGAGAAATGAGTATTCTATGTTTACATTGCAGGGGCTTATCGGGCATATTATGCGAAAATGAAATGTTACTTTGGGAACATGTTGATTTTCATATTTAAGCACTGCAGGCGAAAATGTGCATAGGGTGGCATTTTTACCCCTTCATTTTTTAGCGAATTTTTGTAGAAAAAAATGAGATCGCGACTTTTGAGTTTTGAAAAAAAAATCAAATTAGCTTGAACTATGACCCCTAGAACCTATATTCGAGGCTAGTTTTTTAAATGTTATATATATATATATATATATATATATATATATATATATATATATATATATATATATATATATATATATATATATATATATATATATATATATATATATGGTGGCGCATTAAAAACGAAACAGACCGATTTGCGTTCAGAAAATACATTTTTTAAGAAATGCTGAAACAAACTCAACTTTGTCACTTCAACCCCTTACGGGTGGTGATAACAACCCTTATATTTTAAATAGGGAACATGGGTGGAGTGTTACATCATTTGAAAGCTCTTTTTTTTACCTGAATTCAGCACACTAATTTTTTTGGAAGTTTTATCAACTCGTTTAAAAATTATTCACAGTTGGAGTTGCAAGAACGTATTTCATTCATTGTGATAAGAATTGCACAAATTAGTCAATTTTTTGTTAAAAAAAAAACGAAACGTTCAAAAATGTTTATTCAATTAAGTAAGTGTTCAAATTGTTGACCACCAGCTTCCATACAAAAGTACAAATTTTGTTCAAAACGAGCTTTGACATTCTGGAGCATTTGTGGAGTTTATTAGACGGCATTCTTCAACAATGCGTCGTCGTAATTCTTCCAGAGACTCCGGTTCTGTTGCGTAAATTCTACTCTTTAAATGGCCCCATAGAAAGTAGTCTAAAGGAGTTAAATCCAGTGATCTAGGGGACCACTCAATAGCACCTCTACGCCCAATCCATTGTCCTGGAAACTCTGTTCAAAAACTTCCTAATACGTTGTGAAAAATGCGGAGGAGCTCCATCTTGTTGAAACACTCATTGATTTTCTTGATAGCGATCATCATTTTCAACAATGTCAATTAGTAGAGGGTAAACGATATCTTCTAGTAACTACAAATACGTTTCGCCACTCAAATTGCCATCAAGAAAAATTGATCCGATTAAACGGTCTCCAAAAATGCCAGTCCAGACATTCAATTTCTGTGGAGTTTGAGTGTGGACTTCATGAAAATTTCTTGGATTATTATCTGTCCAATAACGACAATTATGACGATTGACTGTAGAGTTTAATAAAAACGTCTGAAAAACAGATATTGAACAGAAAGTTCCCGTTATCAGCTATTCGTGCAGTCATAACTTCACAAAACTCCAGCCGCCGATCAAGATCATCTTCATTCAGTTGTTGTAAAAGATGAATTTTATGCGGGTGAAATTTATGATGCTTCAATATTCGCTGAATAGTTCTTCTTTTGATGTTTGAAACAGTGGCCAATTTTCTCGTGCTCAAAGTTGGCTCTGCAGCAATTTGTTCTAAAACTTCAATCTCAGTAGTCTCATATCTGATCAATAACAAAAATTATGACGATTGACTGTAGAGTTTAATAAAAACGCACACTCGTCTGAAAAACAGATATTGAACAGAAAGTTCCCGTTATCAGCTATTCCTGCAGTCATAACTTCACAAAACTCCAGCCGCCGATCAAAATCATCTTCATTCGGTTGTTGTAAAAGATGAATTTTATACGGGTGAAATATATGATGCTTCAATATTCGCTGAATAGTTCTTCTTTTGATGTTTGAAACAGTGGCTAATTTTTTCTTGCTCAAAGTTGGCTCTGCAGCAATTTGTTCTAAAACTTCAATCTCAGTTGTCTCATTTCTAACCGAAAATTCACGTTCAAGATCCCGTTTTTTGTTGGCTACTGAACCACTTTGTCGAAATTTTGCAACTAACTCCAAAATGTATTTTCTGTTAACATGTCTGTTCGGATGTCGTTCATTAAACAAATTTGCGGTACGGTTGGCACAGTCATCGGTTTTGAAAAAAAGAGTAATTATTTCAACTCTTTCTTCTACAGAATACACCATTGTGAAATTAATTTTCGGTAGTACTATCAACTCTCAAACCGACCGATAAACTGAAATAATTAACCGCATTTCTCTCATTCCGATAAGAAATGTTCTGATAGTCATTTTTATGTTAACAAACCAACAAAACATCGACTATCAGCACATTTCTTATCGGAATGAGTGAAATGCGTTTTTGCATCTTCAACTGTGAATGATTTTTAAACGAGTTGATAAAACTTGCAAAAAAATTTGTGTGCTGAATTCAGAAAAGAAAGAGCTTTCAAATGACGTAACACTCGACCCATGTTCCCTATTTAAAATATAAGGGTTGTTATCACAACCCTTAAGGGGTTGATGTGACAAAGTTGAGTTTTATGTCAAAACATGTCCCCCTAAATTTTAAAATTGACGTGTTTCAGCGTTTCTTAAAAAAAATTATTCTGTCAACGCAAATCGGTCTGTTTCGTTTTCAATGCGCCACCCTATATATATATATATATATATATATATATATATATATATATATATATATATATATATATATATATATATATATATATATATATATATATATATATATATATATATATATATATATATATATATATATATATATATATATATATGGTGTCGCCTGACTATATAAGTTGTTACGCTTAAAGCGATTTTCCTTAATTATCTTTAAAACGACTAAAGATAAGATTTTCAAAAATTGTACACGAGTATATACAGCAAAATGCAAAATCCGATTTATTATGTGAAGCAGTGGCGCCCGTGGGGGCACTCTGAGGGTTATCATTTAGAAGAAAATTTGTTGAAAGTCAAAATTTCTTGAATTTTCCAACGGTTTTAGAAAATTCAAAGACTAATACAAAAATATGGTATACTAGTAGAAATTCCATAGGATGTATAGTTTTCGTGATAAATGGATACAGCAAAAGTTGTCAACACCAGTTTAAATTGTCAGACAATAAATTGCAGATAGTTGTATTGAATAAGAGAGTATAAGGAACATTTTTGCGTAAGTTTGTGGATACAATGGAGTAATATAAAATATTGAACAGAAATGGAAAAGAATATTTATGGAGTTCAGATATTATTAAACACGAGAGCAGATACTCGATTTGTGCCTCATTTACTTCTATACACAAATCTGTGCGTCGCATAAAATATTATCTTGCTCTAAACAAAACGGGAATAGCATGTCTAACCAGATTTGACGCTTCCACAATTCGTGCCCATAGTCAGGATTTTGTACTGGTATCGCATAAACTGTACTTTTCATAAACCCCCAAAAACAATAATTTAACATACTTAAGTCGGCTGATCTAACAGGCCAATTTACAGGTGCATCTTGGGCACAACCAATCCAGCGCCCAGCAAACTGCTTATTAAGAAATTGTCGCACGGGTTGAACATAATGTGGTGGTGCACCGTCGTGCATAAACACATATATCTCCTAACATTCAAAGGCAAATCTTCTAATAGACCAGGCAGTGTATTTTCTACAAAAAATTAGATACTGAACCCCATTTAAGCGTGGAGGTAGCTCAACGGGTCCTAACAAATGATCACCGACAATTCCAGCCCACACATTGATGGAAAATTGATGTTGGGAATGGGTCACAATTGTTGCTTTTGGATTAGCGTGACTCCATTCAGGGCTGTTATGTAAATTTAGCACTCCATTTTTTGTGAGACAGGATTCGTCAGTAAATAAAATTATGTCGCAGAAGGTATTATTTTCATTCTGTTTGTTCCTGATACAACCACAGAAAGGTATTTTGGCATTGTTATCTTGGGGCAAACTTCGTGTATTCAAGTTAGTTGGTAGGGCCGTAGCTGCTGTTCTTTTAATACGTTGTGGGCTGTAGACTTGGAAACATTCACTTCAGCAGCAATCCTTCTTACGCTTATATGTGAATTTTCTTCAACCGCGTTTAAAACAGCTTCTTCCATATCTGCAGTCCTCGCAAATCGTGGACGAGCACGTTGAGTGGTATAAGGTAGAAACGCACCCTTTTCTCTATCTAAACCTTCGGTCAATTGCAGCAAACGTACTGTGGTAAGGAACCTGTCGACCAGGAAAGTTTTCAGCTTATCGTCTTACAGACTCTAAAAAATTACATCCACACCCTCCATACACTAAATGCATATCAGCCAATTCATTGAAACTATGCTGATTATAAGACATAATGTCGAATAACCGACGAAAAAAATAATATTGTTTGACAAATTGACAATTTAAACTGCTGTTGGCCACTTTTGCTGTTTCCATAGTAACGTAAACTTTCAGTTTAAAAATCTAAATCAATACTTGTGCTTCTTTAGTGAACAAACAATTTTGATTCCATTTTTCTCGAAAACTGTACATCCTATGAAATTTCTATCAGTATACCTTATTTTTGTCTTTGAATTTGTCCAACTGTTGTAAAATTTCAGAAATTTTGACTTTTAACATATTTTTATCTAAATTATAACCCTCAGGGTGTCCCCACGCGCGCCACTGCTTCACATAATTAATCGGATTTTGCGTTTTTCTTCTTATGCTGTTAATATTTACTCGTGTACAAATTATGAAAGTCGTATCATTAGCCGTTTTAAAGATAATTAAGGAAAATCGCTTCAAGCGTAACAACTTTAACACACTGTATCTCAGTATCACGACCTTAAAATGAAAAATGTTATACGACCTACCCCCACTATTTTTAAGGGTAACACACACCCTAAATTTTTTGAAGTATAATCAGGACACCTGTATATACGGGGTGCCATAGAACAAACTAGTGCATAGCAACACGCGATAGAAAACCAACAAATTATAAAAAATGTTCCTATATCATAATGTCCAATCGTTTTTTGTTTTCAAGTTAGAGGCTGTTGAAGTTTTTTTTTATAAATTGAAAAGGCGGTTATTAAATATTTAGTTAAAGAACGTTTAAAAAAATGTAAGGTACTTAGCTCTACAGAAGATGTTCAATTTGGTGACCTTGTTCTTGAATACACATATCCAATTTTCCTGTTAATGTTTGACGGCATCTTTGAAATATGTTCGGATTATTACGAAACCTATCAGCAGGCTAAACAATTCTGTTCCATAGTTCCCTTTTACTATTTATTTCTGCGGCATACACTTCATTTTTCATAAACTCCCAAAATGAAAAATCGAGAGGATTAAAATCGGGACTAGCAGTTGGCCATGGTATAGGTCTACCATGACCAATCTACCTATTTCCAAATCTTCTTTGCAAAAATTCCCTTTGCCCTTTGAGACAAGTGAGCTGGCGCACCATTATGCGTGTAGGATATTGTTCTAATAATATCTTCTAATAAAGTGTTGAGTTCATTTTCCAAAAAAATTTCGGCACAAAATTAAATTATCTATCGCAAAAAGTTAAAAAAAAAGTTTACAATTCTATGAAAATTTACTACCATAACTCACTTGATGCGTACAGACTTTTTAATTGTTTTTATCTTTTGAAACAACATGTATTGTAGTTGTATCAATCAGAGAAACGCAATAAATTCTAAAAGAATCAAAACGATTAGATAAGGAAGGGTACTTATCAACAAGTGGTGACCCTTGCCCTGAATTCTAGAATAATATTGATAATAAAATATATGTATAAACAAAAACGTAAATTCATTGTAAAGTTCCAGACTAGAACATTACCGAAAATTCGTAATTATAGAATTTTATTACATTATTTTTCCGAATTTTTCCAATTCAAAATAGAATAAGAAAATAAGCATTTTTCCGTAAATATTTTCCATTAAAATTTTCAAAATATTATAAATGTAAAAACATTTCACAAAAATGCTGGAATACGAGGGCGGATCCTTATGTTCCGCCACTGACCTATATAATCAAAAGGCTGGGTTAATTAATCATTTTTATATATCGACATAATCTAAGCATTAATCTAACATGTTTTTCGCAACGATGCTTCCATATTTTTTTACAGCTTTTAAATAAAATGTTTCCACGACTTCTTCAACCCACTCATTTACAGCCACATCCACTATATTATCTGTCGAAATTCTCTTCCACTTGAGTATTCTTTGAAAACACGAGACCATCTGTAGGCACTTGGTGCCAGATCTAGCGAATAAGTGAATGATCTAATAGTTTGAATCTAGATCTGACCTGATCGTAGATGTCTCTTAACTCAAGGGTTGAACACACTAAGTCTTTCCGACGGAGGTATGGACTAAGGTCCGGTACTCCAGGGAGCTGAGTTTAGTGGGGAGGAGTCCCAGGGTACCTTGATATCCCACACACTACGCCCAGTGATTTAAATAATTTTATTTTCGACTGTAGTATGCATCATGAACCAAGAAAAATATTATTGTGCAACTTGATAGAATGCAGTATTCATTTTCCACTTTTTTGTGCTTTGTGAAAGGCTCTAAGTTGTACATGCTTGTTTAGCTCTTAGATATATATATATATATATATATATATATATATATATATATATATATATATATATATATATATATATATATATATATTGTTAGCATTTTAAAAATGAACTATCTCAGTAAATAGTGTACTAGTAGGTTAGTTTATTTAGAGAATAAAAAAAAAAACTAAAATCCTTTTTGTCCTCCATTGTGCTTGTGAAAAGAGTCCTAGTATTCCTCATATAGTATGTGGCGGATATATAATATACTTATGTAAGGTCTATATATAGGGTGGCGCATTGAAAACGAAACAGACCGATTTGCGTCCAGAGATTTTTTTTTAAACGCTGAAACACGTTAATTTTAATATTGATGGGGACATGTTTTCACATAAAACTCAACTTTGTCACATTAACCCCTTAAGGGTGGTGATAACAACCCTTATATTTTAAATAGGGAACATGGGTCCACTAAAGTGGACTCTTCGCTCTCTATCACCATCCCTTAATTCTTGATGGCAGCTGTACTTACATGCCCTATAATTGTTTTTTCAATGTTTTGAAGAATGTCGAATAATGCTCACTAGTTTCGTTGACAAGTTGCTTAATACTCAGATTTTTATTTTCTTGGATATGCACTAAAATATTCAGTTTCTTTTCTTTTGAATTTGCTGCTTCTTGATTTTCATTTAATTCTTTACCGCACTTGCAGTTATTCAAAAGTGTACCCTTGGTTTTAAGCTTCGCAACCAAACGTTGAGTGGTCGATTTATTTGGTATTGGTCTATCTGGAAATTGGACACTAAACAAATAATATACATTTTGCAAACTATTATCGGAATAGTATAATTTTATAATTGAAACTTTCTCTTCAATTGTATAATTCAAGATCGTTTGTGATATTAACAATAAATCATGAAAATTGCAAATCTTTTTTTTTGTCGTGTAATTATTCAAAGTTTTGACACTCGAAGCTTTCTCTGTCTACAGTACTAGATTTTCTGAATGGAACTCCTGTTTTCGTTTATATGATTTGATTTTGTTTCCGAATATAGGATGTTACAAATAAACCAAATAGTGGAATAGACTCTAATGTGATGCTTTTGAAAAAAGTCTAATACAATTTTGCTCCAAAATAACCAGGGAAGTCAATATTTCAACATTCCAGAATTTGTTGAAATTTGACGTTTCGGTTCCTGTTTCGGAGCCATAAGGACTAACGACGTATTAAAGGAAAACCTCTCCCCCGCTTCCCTTTTTCGAATCGCGAGCGTGGCCGGTTTTATATAGTAGCGTTGTCAGACGTCGTGCTTCTGCACTAAACTCGGTTAACTAAATATAATAGAAAAATTTAAATAAACATCGGGGGCTTGTTTGATCCTATATATACATATACTATATACTAAATAAACATACTATTGATAATCATATTACATACATATATATATATATATATATATATATATATATATATATATATATATATATATATATATATATATATATATATATATATATATATATATATATATATATATATATATATATATATATATATATATATATTGCAAAATTACGAAAGATTAGAAACCTTAATACAGAATTTAAAAAAAAAACTATGGTACATAAAAACAGCTTATAATTGTTGTTACGAATGAATAGCAATGGAGGAGTGCTACATACGTGGGTGTGCAAGTGTGGGCGTAGCGTTAGCGTGTGAGTATGTCGGGTATGTGTGAGTGTATGCTTGTGACTTATGGGATGAAGTGCGAAGGCGGGAGCTAGTGAGTGTCTGTGAGTAAGTATAAAAGTGTGTATAAGCGACTTATGGGATGGTGTGCGAAGGCAGGAGCTAGTGAGTGGCTGTGGGTAAGTATAAATGCGTGTATAAGCGAGAGTGGTAGCTTATGGCTGTGTATTGATTGGAGACAGGGTTGTCCTCTGCTTGTGCCTGGAGTAGATTGGGTGTAAGACAGGACGGGTTCGAACAGAGAGACGTTAGAGGGATGGAATGCTTTGAGCGATTGTTGTTGACGGATATACCTCATTTATTCACACTGAAATAGAGGTGAGAGGGTGTGTGCAGTGGATGGGAGGATGCTTGAGAATTTAAATAATTTAAATAGCGAAGGACGGTCAGATGTCTAATGTAGGATTGTTGCAGTGTATGCTTTGATAGGATAACTAATTATAAGGCGAAGCACGCACAAGTATGAGTATACTTATGTGCTTTAACATTTTTGTTGTAAAGTTTGAGTATAAATTTGTATTAATTGTTGTAAATATATATATATATATATATATATATATATATATATATATATATATATATATATATATATATATATATATATATATATATATATAATTAATTCCCGCTCATTTCAATCCAACAATTGCCCGAAAGTCTCATTATTGCGACATCTCTATTAAAAAAAAAATACAAGTTAAGAGCTAGGTATAAAGATTTAAGGAAATACCTTGGTTGATAAAAGAAAAAGAGGCTTTGTGAAGGCTTTGACTTTGAGTTGAAAGTCAACAAAAATAAAAACATGGCGTGCGAATTGCATTAAGCCGTAGCCAAATCGTTTAATTATACATGCATATACGATCCAAAAATGGAAAAACATAATGAACGGTTAACAAAAAACAAATACACAGGAAATAAAAAACAAGAAACAATAGAAAGTAAACAAAAAAAGCTTCAGTTCGTGTTTAATAATCCGTAATAATCGCAACAATCGGTTTAAACGTGGGAACATTGATTCATCTGATCAAATAAAAAGTTTTTTATGGTTTCTCATTAACACTTGCATGAAAGGACTGCACACTCTTCAATACAGCGTGAACAGCTGCACTTACTTTCTTAATATACATGTGTAAAATATACAAGGTTACGTCATAAACACATCACGCTTCAAATATAATACTCGCACTTGGGGGAAGAAATTTCTATTTCGATTTACAGGAAGGGAATGTTTTCAGCTTGTATTTACATTATATCGGATAACATTCTAAAGGCGATGTTGTTTTGTCATCGTAACAATACCTATTTGTCGCAAGCATATTATTCTTCATTTTCGCAGTCCTCTTCGTATTTATCTTCATTACATTTGCCTTCTCCATGCTAATTTTAAGTTTGAACGTTCTTAGCACGAATGTTCCTTGTAATTAATAATAACAATAATGTTTATTTGAGCGGTGTGGCTACTTGAAAACGAAAAAACGTTCGGGACGCAGCAAGTGCGTTGTGGCAGCGAATTTTCATTAAATGCTTCAAATTTGAATAACTCAATTTTCTACAAACCTAGAATGTTGAATTTTGGTATGTAGTAAGGTCTTTCCCAGGGCAACGTATCCACCAAAGTTCATCAAAATAGCTTTGTAATTTTCGGAAATAAATTTTGTTTCGAAAGAAAACTAGACATTTTCACGAACTCATCCAAGCTATTAATAAAAGAAAGTTACCGAGTCTCATCAAAATCGGTTAGTTACCTTTTGAGTTATCGGTTGGACACACACACACACACACACACACACACACACACACACACACACACACACACACACACAGACAGATATATATATATATATATATATATATATATATATATATATATATATATATATATATATATATATATATATATATATATATAAATCGCTAAAACGATACCTCTATTAGTTAATTTTTTAAAATAAAAATTTACCAAAAGGGGCTTTTTAGGGCACTTATCGTGATTTTGTTGAAAATCGCTTAAAGAGCTAAACTTTGCTTTCAATGAGGAAGATTTTTAAACGAATTTTCAACATCGCAACACCAATGACAAGGGGGTCGAGTAGCACATCGTTTTAGAGCTGGTGTAAATATCTTTTCAATGTTGTTCTATTAGTGAATTTTCTTAAAAAAAATTCACTAATGAGGAGATCCCGACTTTTGAATTTTGAAAAAATTTCTTCAAATGAGCGCTAATTAGGCCCCGCAGAAAACATATCCGGGGTCAGTTTCAATTTTTATATGTTTATATATATATATATATATATATATATATATATATATATATATATATATATATATATATATATATGTATATGTATCACACCGATAACTCAAAAAATAATGGGCCGATTTTGATCAAATTTGGTGAAAAAATTCCTTTTGCAAATGGCTTGGATGAGTTCGTTAGTCAGGAAAATTTGTCCAGATTTTCCCGGAAAATTTTGTGTTTTCTTTCGAAAAAAATTTATATCTCCGGAATTAACAAAGTAAGGGCAACCAAATTCGGTACGCAGGTTAACATCCTTATAGATAAGTTACCTACCAAAATTTAGCTATGTAGGTCAAAAAACAAAAAAGTTATAGGCATTTAAAAATAAATAAATTGGGGTTTTCCTCAAAACGTCAAAGTGGCGATTTAAAATGTCAAAATTGGCAACATTTAGGCAAATAAGTTAAATCTAATACGGGCTATAGAAATAAAAGGTCTCAAGAAGGATGCTTTACAAACCCTAAAGTCTTAGTTTCAACCGTCATAGTCCTTCATTTTACTAAAATATTTCCAGAAAATTCATTTCAAATAGACCCTTTCTCTGATGCTTGGAGTAGCCTTAGCTATAGAGTTTATCATTTAATGGTATATAATTTTTGTCGAATTTTCGTAAAAAATTAATTAAGTTCAATATATCCGTTATTATATAAGATAGAAAATTTGTATATATTAATTATAGGGTGTCTTGAGCTACATCTTAAAATAATATTTCTGCAATGACAGGGTGGCCCATAAGTCGTTGGTGATACAAATTTCCTTTTTTTAATCAAACACGCCTTATGTTATTGCATTTTTGCATTTTCCATCGAAATATAATGCATATTTGTAAGAAAATAAATTCTGGACGCAGCAAGTCCGTTATAGTAGCGAATTTTGATCAAATGTTTCATATTTGAACAGCTCAGTTTGCTATTAACCTATAAGGTTGACCAAGAAACGTGTTTTTTCGGGAACATTTTAAGTTTACTTTTGCAAATTTTTGTACATTTTCACACAATAAAGTTATTTTAATGGAACATGGCACATTGTTTTTACTATATAGGTTATACTGGTAACCAAATTTGATGCCTGCTTTCTTAAAAAAACACACATATTTGTTATTAAAAAGATTTTTATGAAAATTCACTACCATAACGCACTTGCTGCGTCCCGAATTTTTTTTTAAATTCGAATCCTTGGGTTCTGAGAAATTGACACATAGAGATGAGAAAGGGTTCTCTTTAATTTGCTATAAATTATAAACGTCGTCGTATTTTGTTGATTGTTTTATCTGTAAGTGAAGATTGGAACCTGTGATGAGCACTGATAAGTACACTGAGTATAAGAGGTGATGTTAGTGGTGAGTAGTTAGAATTTTTCATCCTCTGATGACGCTAACTTTGTTAGTGAAACGATCGTCAGGTCTTTAAAAAATATAGTCATGTTGCTTTGAATCCCAGGACGAGTAAAAGGCAACTGGCAAGTGAATCTGGTCTTGGGCGAACTACCATTCAAAACATTTTGAAGCATCATAAATTCCACCCATACAAATTCCATCTTGCACACGAACTAAAGTGAACGAGTGGTGAATGAACTGAATTTTCTTTTTAATACCTACTTGTTGGATGAGTGTTCGTTTTTCCTAAACTGCACCGTGAATCGTTATAATTGTCGCTATTGGGCCGATTCTAATTTCAGATTATTTCACGTCACCCAGAAAAACTCAATGTTTGGGCTGGAATTTTAGGTGACCATATTGTGGGCCTTTTTTCTTACCTGGTCATTTGACTGGAAATATGTACTTGGAGTCGTTGGAAAACACCATTGATGCAATATTGACTGATATTATCGAGAATGATGAGCATTATCTTGAAGACCAGTCGGCATTTCAGCAGGATAGAGACCTTCATCATGCATGCCACTTTAGAATAACTATTATTATTCACCTTATAACTAATTTCAACTATTACATAATGAAAACTATGAAATTATTATATATCAAAATAAATTTCACATAAACCTATTTCCGCGGCAACTACGCCAAATGTTTCCTAAGCACGCTTTGTAAATGTTGAAAATGTGAAAACATGATTTTCTATCGATTCATCGCGAGAAAATTTTTAAAAGCGTTTATTTCGAAAACGGTTTATTTTATTGCATAGCAACAAGGGGTACTTTTTTGCAGATTTCTTCTTTTTCTTCAATATCGTGCTGTCAAATTAAAATAAATCTAGCAAAAAAGTTATGAGTCAAAAATACAAAATTACATTAGCTACGAGCGTATCAATTCACTAACGAGAAAGTCATTAAAGAAAATTGATTGGAATAACACAAAAATCAAGAGCCTGTAACTCCGCTATTTTTGAGTGTTCAAAACAAATATAGGAACTTGTGGCATTAATTAATTATTCCAGTAGAATCACCTCTCGAGTTTTTCCCTCGTCATTTCCGAACACTGTGTATAGTTTAGCAGTGAAAAAATCTATATAAAAAAATAAAAATAAAAATAAATGGTGCATATGAACAATTGTATTATACAAAACATTTTTTGTGCAAGCAAAATTTTTAATACCTGACTTGCATTGCTAACCCCTATTTTAATTTATGTGTTCACAAAATCAACAGTAAGCCTTTAAGATAATAAAAATATACTGACTTTCCAAAAAATCCGAATACCCAGTAAGAGTCGACCATTTCAATGACATTTTCTATACTATTCTATTTTGTCTCTGATACGAAATCAATATGGACAAAAAATTTAACAGAAGCACATTTTTTAAATTTTGTTTTATCAAAAAATTATCTGTTTATATTTGCGTTTTCTTTAGTTTGAAGCAATATTTCATAGCGATTCGTGCTCAATTTATTAAGTCATTATGCTTAGGTGCCGTTAACGTAACAATTACAATCACTTAAGTGAATTCGAAAGGGGTCGCGTTGTTGGTATGCGGGAAGCCGATTTTTCAATCGGACAGATATCCGACCGCATAGGACGCAGTGTGCCACCAGTGTTCAGTGTTGCTCTAGGTGGTCTGAAGAAGGAATCCATAACCGTCGTCATGGATCCGGGCGAACTCCAACAACTTCAGCACGGGAAGATCGTGATTTGAGGATTGCGGCTTTACAAGACAGAGTTTCCACAACATGGTCGATTGGAAATGCTTGGTTGGGAGTTTTACAAGAACTTCGTTAGTATAGACCATTTGTATGTCACTCGCTGACATCTCGGCATCGTGCTGCTGGGGTTGAGTGGTGTAACGGCAGATCAAATTGGGTTGGTCAATGAAATCGTGTTGTATATTCTGACGAGTCCCATTCTGTCTGTGGCTACACGATGGTCGCAGAAGAGTAAGATGATTACGTGGAGGAAGCAGAAACTTAGAATTTGCGCTGGAACGGCATAATATGGCCGTTACACGGGGGTGGTGGTATGGGTCGATAACATACGGTAGCAGGTCACCTCTAGTTTTTATTGATAGACATTTGAATTAAAATGATTACATACGAAAAGTACTGCAGCCTGTTTCACTGCCACACCTACGAGGGTTAATTCAACTTATTTTGTAACAAGACAACGCACATCCCCATATAGCAAGGGTTATTACAAGGTTTGTACAAGGAAATAACGTGACCTTGCTTCCATGGCCTTCTCGCTCCCTAGACTTGTTACCAGTCGAATACGTGTGGGATTAAATAATTGGCAATCGACTGGGTAATTTACCCCAACCACCAAATAACCTAGTTGACCTTCGTCATCAAATTTAAGAAGCCTTGGATGACATTCCTTAGGCTACCATAACTCATTTAATTTCAAACATGCCTCGAAGAGTTATCGAATGCATACGAACCCACGTCGGACCCATTCATCATTAAATAACATTTTTTTAAGTTTAATTAAACACACATTATGTATAAATTTTATTAAAGTTGATCAACTCTACTGGTTGTTGGGATTTTCTGGAAAGTCAGTATATATATATATATATATATATATATATATATATATATATATATATATATATATATATATATATATATACACGGTGGCGCATTGAAAACGAAACAGACCGATTTGCATCCAGATAATTTTTTCCTTCAGAAACGCTGAAACACGTCAATTTATCAATTTTAATATTAAGGGGGACATGTTTTGACATAAAACTGAACTTTGTCACATCAACCCCTTAAGGGTGGTGATAACAACCCTTATATTTTAAATAGGGAACATGGGTCGAGTGTTAGATCATTTAAAAGCTCTTTCCTTTCTGAATTCAGCACACTAATTTTTTTGAAGTTTTATCAACTCCTTTAAAAATTATTCACAGTTGGAGTTGCAAGAACGTATTACATTCATTGTGATAGGAAATGCACTAATTAGTCAATTTTTCGTTAAAAAAACTAAAAAACAAAACCAAACGTTCAAAAATGTTTATTCAGTTAAGTAAGTGTTCAAATTGTTGACCACCAGCTTCCATACAAAAGTACAAATTTTGTTGAAAATAAGCTCTGACATTCTGGAGCATTTGTGGAGTTATTAGACGGCATTCTTCAACAATGCGTCGTCGTAATTCTTCCAGAGACTCCGGTTCTGTTGCGAAAATTCTACTCTTTAAATGGCCCCATAGAAAGAAGTCTAAAGGAGTTAAATCCGGTGATCTAGGGGGCCACTCAATAGCGCCTCTACGCCCAATCCATTGCTCTGAAAACTCTGTTCAAAAACTCCCTAACACGTTGTGAAAAATGCGAAGGAGCTCCATCTTGTTGAAACACTAATTGATTTTCTTGACAGCGATCATAATTTTCAACAATGCCAATTAGTAGAGGGTAAACGATATCTTCTAGTAACTCCAAATACGTTTCGCCACTCAAATTGCCATCAAGAAAAATTGGTCCGATTAAACGGTCTTCAAAAATGATAGTCCAGACATTCAATTTCTGTCGAGTTAGAGTGTGGACTCCGTGAAAATTTCTTGGATTATTATCTGCCCAATAACGATAATTATGACGATTGACTGTAGAGTTTAATAAAAACATACACTCGTCTGAAAAACAGATATTGAACAGAAAGTTCCAGTTATCAGCTATTCGTGCAGTCATAACTTCGCAAAACTCCAGCCGCCGATCAAAATCATCTTCATTCAGTTGTTGTACAAGATGAATTTTATACGGGTGAAATTTATGATGCTTCAATATTCGCTGAATAGTTCTTCTTTTGATGTTTAAAACAGTGGCCAATTTTATCGTGCTCAAAGTTGGGTCTGCAGCAATTTGTCCTAAAACTTCAATCTCAGTAGTCTCATTTCTTACCGGAAATTCACGTTCAGGATCCCGTTTTTTGTTGGCTACTGAACCACTTTGTGGAAACTTTGCAACTAACTCCAAAATGTATTTTCTGTTAACATGTCTATTCGGATCTCGTTCATTAAACAAATATGCGGTACGGTTGGCACAGTCATCGTTTTTGAAAATAAGAGTAATTAGTTCAACTTTTTCTTCTACAGAATACACCATTGTGAAATTAATTTTCGGTAGTACTATCGAGTATCAAACCGACCGATAAACTGAAATAATACACCGCATTTCTCTCATTCCGATAAGAAATCTTCTGATAGTCAATTTTTTGTTTATAAACCAACAAAACATTGACTATCAGCACATTTCTTATCGGAATGAGTGAAATGCGTTTTTGCATTTTCAACTGTGAATAATTCTTAAACGAGTTAATAAAACTTCAAAAAAAATAATTATGTGCAGAATTCAGAAAAGAAAGAGCTTTCAAATGATGTAACACTCGACCTATGTTCCCAATTTAAGATATAAAGGTTGTTATCACCACCCTTAAAGGGTTGATGTGACAAAGTTGAGTTTTATGTCAAAACATGTCCCCCTCAATATTAAAATTGACGTGTTTCAGCGTTTCTTAAAAAAAATTATCTGGGTGCAAATCGGTCTGTTTCGTTTTCAATGCGCCACCCTATATATATATATATATATATATATATATATATATATATATATATATATATATATATATATATATATATATATATATATAAGCATATTTTAGTTCGCACCATATATTAAAAAAATTTAGTACAATAATTCCCAAAAAATATGAAAAATCGCTACCATGAGGGACTTGCTGCGTCAGGACTTTCAAAGTTGAATTATATTTTTGATGATCCTCATATGTAATGCCCTTACTCATGTTAGGTATGTGTATGTTTTATATTCGTCTATTTATGTGTACCTAAGTGTATTGTAATGTAGTTTATAGTGACCTATATTCATTCACCCCTTTCCCCCTATTTTACCTCACTTCTGTTTTTTATGACGTGTTAATTTTGTTAATGGCCCCTTGAGTGACTCCATTGTAGAACTTTAAGACATAACAATGTGCGCCAATTCATGTGGAAAAAAGCCACTAAAGACTCATAGGTTACCTATTCAGTAGCGGTGTGAAAAAAATAATACTAATGGGGTGAGCTCTAAGGGACACGCCATAAAAAAAGGTATACAGCGTGTAGGTTTTTCTCCTTCATTATTAGATTATGTAGTCATATAAGTTAACCGATGCAAAGTCATTAATCATACAGATAAGGTTAATAATATGTAATCTCGTGCCGATTGTCTGTTATTAAATAAAAAGTCCGGAAGCAGCAAGTGGTAGCGAATTTTCGTAAAAAAAATTAATGTTAGTTTCGTCCTGTTTTTAAAAGAAGGACATTTCGTTAGCAGTATCATGTATCATATTTCATTAAAATAGCTTTTTTGTTTCAAAAAGTACAAACATTTTCCGAAAATAAACTTAACAAGTTTTAGAAAAAACTGGCCAGCGAACCGCTTCAAGCTATTTACACACCTGCCAAGATATAATTATTCACAAACAGCTTTATGACCAAAATTGAAACAAAAAAAATTTCAAACCTTGCAATTTCTTTTAAAAAAATTCACAAATTTTGCAATCTCTTTTAAAAAAATTCACGATTTTTTTTACAGAAATTGCCTTCAGTAATGTTACACTAAATTATATTTTTCACAAAAATTCGACATTTATTATTAATTACCAACATTTTACAAAAATCTCACAAAAATGGATTTCTATCATATCCATGGGGCACCGCTATCTATTGTTAACAACGCCTTATGACAATTTTTGATATGTGATTGTGATATGTGCCAAAAACGTGAAAAGTTGCAAAATAATTGAAATAACTCAAAAACGATGAACGATATAGATTTTTTTTCTTACAAACATGCATTATAATTCGATGGAAAATGCAAGAATGCAATAAGGGGTGTTCTATTAAAAAAAGAAAGTGTTTATTACCAGCGACTTATGGACCACCCTGTGATTGTCAAAATAGGTTTATAAGATGCAGCCTGAGCCACCCTATAATTAACGTATATAATTTTTTCTCATATCTTGTATAATAACGGATATATTAAGCTTTGCCGTAGAAATGCGTCACCCTATATGTATAAACAGACAAAAACTGAAACTGACCCCGTATATGGATTCTAGGGGTTCTAGTTAGCGCTTATTTGAGGCTGATGCATTTTCATTAACACCCCCTACAGAAAAAGACCATCGGGATATAAGAATTCACAAGAATTTATCAACTTCGTCAGCTTACTAAGCTTAAGGGTGGCATTTAGCTATCACTTTAATATAGGAAAACAAGGCCTCCTTATATTGTAATTATCTGAAGAAATACTAGGTCTACGGGAACAATTTAAAAAGGTGCATAATCTAGACAAACCACAAGTGGTGATGAATGTTTGCAAATCTCAAAAAATGTTTAGTGTTATTAGTTATAATTAATTGAAATTCAGTTAAATATTCCAATGATTTAGATAAGATTATATATACGAATATGTTCCAAAAGAGATGACTTACACTATTCATTACCTGCAGGAACATGTAAAGATTCGATTGCAATAAAATCTAAGTATGTAGCCCTTCTAGTTTTTTTTAAAATTATGTTTTTATTAAATGTACACAGAATACGTTTTCTACCGTTGCCCGAGACAAAATCAGTACAAGTGCAACTGTATTGTCACTGAGCTGAGCCATCACAAGTTTGGTAACTCTATAACAGATGCCGTCCGCGTCGGATCAAATGACCGGATACCTCCGGCCAAGCAGTGTTTAATATACAGAAACAAAAACGATAATTTTAAAACAATACACCACATATTATGTAATAAATGCACGCATTACGGAATGAGAAGCTAATTATTAATAAAACAGGCTTAGACCAGAAAAACACTAAAATAATAGACCTGAAAAGGGTTTCAAAGAGAAAACACTATGATAATATAAACTTTACGGTTGGACCAACTAATATTGATAAAAGTGGGGACGCAGCAAGTTCGTTATGGTGGTGAATTTTCATAGAAATGATCTGGCACCAAATATTTTTTAGAACTTTTTCTCCCGTAACATTGAAATCTAAATATTGGTATATAGTTTCCTTTTAATGTCATAAACTTGTGTACCAAATTTGATTACCGTAGCTTCTTACCGAATTTTCATTAAGAAAAATTCGCTAATAGAGAGGTCACGATGAAAAGCTTTGAAAAAAATTCTTCAGACGAGTGCGAATTTGGGTTTCTAGATCCCAAAACCAAGGTCTGTTTATATATATATATATATATATATATATATATATATATATATATATATATATATATATATATATATATGTATGTATGTATGTATATGTATATATGTATATGTATATCTATGTGTCCGAGCGATCACTCAAAAAATACTAAACTGATTTCAATCAAACTTGGCAAAAATCTTGTTTGGGCGAAAATCGAGGTCGAGTTCGTTAATCAGCCTTTATGCTCAAGTTTTTCCGGTGGAAAATCGGGGAAAACTTTTCGAAAACGCAATATTTTTGCAAGTATCAGAGTAATTGGAATGAGACTTTACATGTGGCTAGAAATAGTGCAAATAAACCTAAGTTGTGAATTTTAAGTAATTTGGTACACAATATTTAGAGTTTTTTCCAAATTAAAAATAAAATCCCAAAGACATGCGTTGAGACGACTTAGTGGTTAAAATCCAATGCCTGACAAACAGAGTAGTTACCTGCCACGCATAGATTGATTCATACAACAGGTATGAACCATACATCAACGGTAACCGAACTAAATATATACCAGGCATAAAACATACTACCCGAACCAACAATCGTGAAATCTCCGCCGCAATTATGGAAAATGACAGACGACATGAAATTAAAAATCTGCCAAGTGATTGTTATTTAACGGGGGATTCAATCAATTATTAAAAGACACTATATTTGTAGCTTTGTGAACGGCCTCAAATACAGTTTTAGCGCAGCATAGATATATTATTCTGTCGCATAATATAGTAGAAATGTAAACAAAATCAAGCCAAGTCTGTAAAAATGATTCTAAAATAGTTTCTTTTATTTTTAAACTTAAACATAAATTGCCATATAAGACCGAAACAGTCGTATGTGTTTCAATGGTAATGCTACTAATTCTGTAATTAATTGTTACGTATACTTTGAATATAATATCCCGGGCATGAAGCCGATATAATGTATTATGTAAACGAAAATTAGTTGACGTATGCCTAGATGACTGAGAGGCGTCGCGCCTGCCTCATAAGCAGAAGGTTACGCGATGGAATCCAGCTCGATGAATGTATGTTTTTTTATGCTTTATTTTTACATTTGGATAAACAATAGTGCACAGATTTCATAAGTTTTGAACAAGACCCCATTTTTCTTTAAAACGACTATATAAGTTTGTCACCTTTGAAATTCTAGTTGTGTTATTGTTGATATTGAAAAAACCAGTTTGATTAGGTTGACTTAAACGAAATCATACTGGCGATTAATAAAGAAAAATAATTAATACGTTTATAATTTGGCAGCTACTTTACTTTTCTAAATATGAATAAGTTTCCTTCTGGAAATCTTCTGTATAATTTTAATGAAATTTGTAATAAAAGTTTCTTTTAAAGAGACTTACACTATCTACAGATATAACAAAATCTAGTTCTTTAGCTTCATAGAAAATTGAGTTTTGGGCATTTTTCTCAAAAGGAAAACGCAAGATTTTTTTGATAATAGAGAGATATCGATGGTAATACTTTGGAAAGAATTTTTCAAATGTGCGCGTTTACTGCCAAATATCGCCACTAACTGTTGAAATTTCTACCACTATAATTTTGGCCTGACACTGAGATAGAATAAAAGTCCAGACGCAGCAAGTGCGTTATGGTGGTGAATTTTCATAGAAATGATCTGGCACCAAACATTTTTTCATTAAATGCTTATAACTTTTTGTTATATTTTAACCTAGAGATCTAAATTTTGACGCATAGTTTACCTTTTATAACGTTATATATATATATATATATATATATATATATATATATATATATATATATATATATATATATATATAACATATAAAAATGTAAACTGACCCCGGGTATGGGTTCTAGGGGTCCTAGTTCGCGCTCATTTGAAGAAATTTTTTCAAAATTCAAAAGTCGGGATCTCCCCATTAGTGACTTTCTTGTACGAAAATTCACTAATAAAATACATAATGACTTAATGACCTAATAAACTGAACACAAATCAGTAAGAAAAACTACTTCAAACTGAATGGATCGCAAATTTAAAGAGATAATGTTTTGGTAAACCAAAATTAAAAAAGTGTGCACCTGTTAAAGATTGTCTGTCTATATTGTTATCATTTCTTATGAGAGACAAAACAGAGTAGCATAGAAAATTTCATTGCAATTGGTCGACTCTTACTGGATGTTTGGATTTTTTGGAAAGTCAGTATATTTCCAGAATCAATTTTTAATAGACATTAATAGGCAGTTTGTTATAATGCCTTGGGAAATATAGCCTCCTAAAATTTTGATAAAGGAACATTCTATGGCCAGGTGTGGTCAGACCTGTTGATAATTAAATGCAGACAGCTTTGAATTGTGGAGTATATTGGAAAAAAGCCACAAAAATATTTTTAACATTTATTTGTGCTACATTTTTGCGGGGCTAATATCTGGATGAATACTAAATCATTACCAAACCCCTCCAGATTAAAAAAAAATATATAGTAATCAAAAGGAGCGTCATCGTATGAAGTGGAACATCAACCGAGAAACGTAGCAGGGGCCGACGGCTTTCATTACTTTTCCCATTTGTTTTCTCAGTTCTTTTTAGAGATGCACAAGCTCAGTACCAGAGCGAACCAGCCACCCTCTGCGATGAGCCTCAGACTATCAACGTCAAATTAAAGTGCAGGACTGGCTGGTTCTTTTTGTGCACAATATTTTTTTGCATCACAAATCTATTTATTGGCTTCTTCATAAACTACATTGGTTATTAAAGAGTAGGTTGAACACTGTAAAATACATAACATTGGGTCCAGACCAGGCCAACTTCGTGCCGTCCCACCCAGGCAATCCTGGGTTCGCGGGTCTGAATAGAACCGCGAACTCCAAATTTTTTGGCCGCTACGACATTCTTATGAAGTAGCTTAACCCACTAGAAAAAGAATCTGGACGTAGCAAGTGTGTTATGGAAGTGAATTTTCATTAAAATGTTTTTAATACCAAATATTTCATTAATGCAAGCAGGCAACAATTTGGTTACCAGTGTAACCTATATACTAGAAACAGGGTACCATATTTTATCGAAATAACTTATGGTTTGAAAATGTACAAAAAAAATTCCTAAAATAAACTTAAAATGTTTCCTACCTAGCAAACCTTAGATTATTATTATGCACAATCAACCAAGGGTTGCGGTGCTATCGGGGCGGCAAGGCCGCGGACGAGCCCTGAGGGAACAAAAAAAAAAAAAACCTTAGATTAATAGCAAATTGAGTTACTGAAATTTGAAGCATTTAATGAAACTTCGCTACCAAACGCACTTACTACGCTTAGATTTTTTCCTACAAATATGCATCATATTTCGATGAAACTGCAAAAATGCAATAAGATATGGATGTTCGAAAAAAAGAGTATGTATCATCAGCGACTTATGGGCCACCCTGTGATTGTCAAATACAAATACGCGCACCAAATTTGGCTGCCATTACTTTGTTATTTCCGGAGATATAAAAATTTTGCGAAAGAAAACACATTTTCGGGGAAAACCTAGGCCGATTTTCCTGGCTAACGCACTTATCCAAGGCACTTACAAAAGGAAGATACTTACCACATTTGATCAAAATCTGCTCATTATTTTTTGAGTTAATACCAAATATTTCATTAATGCAAGCAGGCATCAATTTGGTTACCAATGTAACCTATTATACTAGAAACAAGGTAACATATTTTAGCAAAATAACTTATGGTCTGAAAATGTACACAAATTTTCCGAAAATAAACTTTAAATGTTTCCGATTTAATAGCAAATTGAGTTACTGAAATTTTAAGCATTTAATGAAAATTCGCTACCAGAACGCACTTACTGCGGCTAGATTTTTCTTACAAACATGCATCATATTTCGATGAAAAATGCAAAAATGTAATAATATAAGGATGTTCGAAAAAAAATGTAGGTATCACCAGCGACTTATGGGCCATCCGGCGATTGTCTAAATAATTTTATAAGAAACAGCTCAAGACACCCTATAATTAACGTATACAATTTTTTCTAATACCTTGTATAATAACAATTATATTGAGCTTTACCGTAGAAATGGGTCAGCCTGTATATATGTAAACAGATAAAAACTGAAACTAAACCCGGATATGGATTCAAGGGGGCCTAGTTTGCACTCACTTGAAGAAATCTTTTTAAAAGTCAAAAGTCGTGGCCTCCTCATTAACGAATTTTTTATACTAAAATTAGATAAAAATTATAGACCGTGAAGCCATAAACTTAACTAAAACTAGTGCAAAAGCATCAGAGACAGGGTCTATTTGAAATGAATTGTCTGGAAAGATTTTAGTAAAGTGAAGGACAATCACGGTTGAAGCTGAAACTTAAGGGTTTGTAGAACAATCTTCTTGCGACATTTTGTTTACGTAACCCGTATTCGTTTTAGGTTCTTTGCCTAAATGTTGGCACTTTTGACATTTCAAATCGCGACTTTGGCGTTTTGAGGAAAACAGCTTTTTAGTGAATTTTCGTAGAAAAAATTCACTAATGGGGAGATCCCGACTTTTGAATTTTGAAAAATTTTTTGCAAATGAGCGCAAACTAGGACCCCTAGAACCCATATCCGGGGTCAGTTTCAATTTTTATATGTTTATATATATATATATATATATATATATATATATATATATATATATATATATATATATATATATATATATATATATGTATGTATGTATATATATATATATATATATATATATATATATATATATATATATATATATATATATATATATATATATATATATATATATATATGTATGTATCACACCGATAACTCAAAAAATAATGGGCCGATTTTGATAAAGTTTGGCACGTACCTTTCTTTTGTAAATGGCTTGGATAAGTTCGTTAGTCGGGAAAATTGGACGAGGTTTTCCGGAAAAATTTTGAGTTTTCATTCGAAAAAAATTCTTATCTCAAAAAGTAATAAGCCGATTTTAATAAAATTTGGCATGTACATTCCTTTTGTAAATGGCTTTGACAAGTTTGTTAGTTAGAAAAATCGGACGAGGTTTTCCGGAAAAATTTTGAGTTTTCATTCGAAAAAAATTTTTATCTCAAAGAATAAAGGGCCGATTTTGATGAAATTTGGCATGTACCTTCCTTTTGTAAATAGCTTTGATAAGTTCGTTAATCAGAAAAATCGGACGAGGTTTTCTGAAAAAATTTTGAGATTTCATTTGAAAAAAATTTTTATCTTAAAAAATAAAAAATCTATGATAACCAAATTTGCTAGGTAGGTTTAAGATGTAAAAAGTAAACTATACACCAAAATTTAGATTTCTATGTTACAAGAAAAAAAAGTTATAATAACATATTTTGTGCCAGATCATTTCTATGAAAATTCACTACCATAACGCACTTGCTGCGTCCCGAGATTTTTTTTGACTTTAAATGCCAGAAGTTTTGTCTTCTAAATTGCCGACTTAAATTTTGGTACATAGTTTGCTTTTTATAATACACATACGCGTACCAAATTTGGTTGCCATTACTTTGTTATTTCCGGAGATATAAAAAATTTCCGAAAGAAAACACATTTTCCGGGAAAACCTAGCCCGATTTTCCTGGTTAACGAACTTATCCAAGCCACTTAGAAAAGGAAAGTACTTACCACATTTGATCAAAATCGTCTCATTATTTTTTGAGTTATCGGTGACACACACACGCACACAGAGAGAGAAAAATATATATATATATATATATATATATATATATATATATATATATATATATATATATATATATATATATATATATATATATATATATATATATATATTAATGAGCCGATTTACATTAAATTTAGTGAGTACATCCCTTTTGTAAATGGCTTGGGGAAATTCTTTAAACAGGTAAATCTGACTAGTTTTTCAGTTTCCTTTTGAAAAATATTTGTATCTTTGAAAATAACAAATCTATGGCAACCAAGTTTGGTACGCAGGTTTCTATTACAAAACGTAGGTATACTACCTATATATTAAAATTTAGATCTCCAAATCAAAAGCAAAAAAAGTTATAACCATTTAATAATGAAAAAAAATTGGGTGCCATGGTAGGCAAAAGACCAAAATATTGCTTGGTAAACCAAATCTACTAAATATTATAGCCAAAGATTACTTTTTCTTGGCGCAAAAAGTCAAAAAGTATATTGAAAATTTTATAGTTTTTCTTCTGAAAATGTCAAATTGACGATTTGAAGTGCTAAAATTGTGTTTTTAAACAAATGTTCTAGAATTGATGCGGTCTATGATTATTTCTTACAAACATTTCTTAGTGAATTTTCTTAAAAGAAAAATTGCTTCCGATTTTTGTGTAAAAAAATATTTGGCGACGTTTTGATGAAACATTTTTAATAGCTAAATTCGTGAAAAATCATTTTTAATGAATTGTGTAAAAAATTGTTTCAGGGAATTTGCGAGAAAAGTATTTCCACAATTTTTTTACGTAAATTTTTTTCAGATGAATACTTTTTAGTCAATTTTCGTGAAAAATTTTGCAGTGTTTTTTTGTAAATAATTTTTTAATCGCATTTTTGTGGATTTTTGTCTTAATATTAATGAGAAAACTTTTTTGAGCAAATTTGCGTAGAAAAAATTCGCTTTGAGGACCGGTTTTGTACTCATTAGGACTCGTCAGTGCTCTATTAATGACAATCAAAACACATCCAAAGTAACTCGGTATGTATTTCTAATGATGGTCAGAATGCAAGAAGCCTTACAAAACTTGTTCTCCGTATTAGAGAAGAAGGTACCAGGGCTGACGATTTACAAAATTGTTGGTTGGTTCTCCACATGTATAACATTTTATATCTATTAAAGCTGTCGAGACAGTAAAGTACCTAGTTACGCACCGAGATGGCGACTGTGCCGTACATTTCACAATGTTCTCTGAGGCCGGATACCTTTAGCCCGGCTACCTTGGATGTGTTTGGATTGTCATTGGTATAGCACACAAGTATTGACGAGTTCTATTGCGAGAGAAACCGGTATTTGTTTCTAATGACTAGCCTTACACTAAAAATAGTCAAATAGTTTGTTCACCCGGATATTGTGACAGTTCCAGAAGTTAATTTAAATGTTTTAAAACATTTTTCTGAAATAAGTTTAATATCCTTTTTAAACGATGGGTCAAGAATTGTTGTCGCAGTTGCTAGGAAATTTATACGGTAGTGTAATGATAGCTCATTACAACGCAAGTTTGCTACACGATGTTTGATAAGGTACATTATATCGTTACGTCTTCGAAAATACATACTTGGATAATGATATTACCCAACAGTGGTAAGTAACTCTGGTTACCAGATACTCCAACAATTTTATGGAGAAAAAAATCACGAATTCAGTAACGAAAAACATGCAGCTAGCATGTGTGTGAGACCGAAAGCATAAATTTGCATCAACATTGGCTGTAGTCTTTTAAATGCATTTGATTTTTCTTTTGTGCCATCATTACTCCTTGACATTTATTTATTCTAATTATCATAACAGAAAAATATAAAACATCTTCACGGACAATGCCAAACAATAAGCAGCTTAATATCTTCATATTGCTAATAATATCTGTGTCAGACTTTCTATGTGAAAGACGGAGACAGGTATACAGACTTATACTTCACCCCTTTTCGAATATAAAACATTTAAAGTGTTTACAAAACCTTAATTATTAACGGACAAACACACTTAACGCAACACAAAGAAATTGAAATGTATTAGAAAAAAACTAGAATAATGCCGTTGAATTGCTGGTCTAGCAGCTAGTGAATAGACGAGAAATAGGAGTGGAAGATAAAAGAATAGACGAAGTTACATGCTGTCCCCCTTTATCCTGAACTCCCTTTCTTTCACTTTGCATTGCCCATTACACCGAAATTAGGGATAGAAAATGCATTACATTATCTGGTCCCGTTTTGAAGTCGGGGAGCTCCACAAAAGACCTGTTTGACACTCGCGCCAATTCCCCATGCGAAATTCAGATGTGTCGCGAATTTTAAAGCCGTTTTTAACAACGGCTTGCATCCTAAAAAAGATTCCGTTGGTGAGTTAAATGGATGCAGAGTGATCGAGTTGAGGTGGTCATGTATCTTGTTTTTGTGGGAACGTAAAACTAGCTTCAACGATTTTTGCAAGGTTACAAAATTGCAATTGAAGAAATCGATAAAAAGATCGCATAAAAAAAGTATAACACCCCCTAGATATAGACTAAATGTGAACATATAGTATAGTATAGTTTATTTAGTAGTTTCTCATTTTGTTTTTAGGGAATTTTTATTTTAAAAGAACCTCTGATAGAGAGGTATCGATGGTAAGACCTTGTAAAAAATTTTCAAATTAGCGCGAATTGGGACCCCCAGAACCCGAAACCAAGGTCCGTTTGAATTTTTATATGCTTATATATATATATATATATATATATATATATATATATATATATATATATATATATATATATATATATATATATAGTGTGTCCACGGATTGAGTGTGGGTAAGGTATAAGTGACAAAAAACTTTCGAATTAGATTATGATATTCTGGGAATCGCTCCTGCTTTGTCTTAAACTGAGATGTTGAGAAAATGAACAAAATCAATTAACATACAGGTTGGTTTATAACTGATGTAATGAAATGTATTAAGAGTAAACTACCTTCGTTTATGAAGATACCGCAAATAGTTATTAACAAAAATTGTTTAGAATTGAAATTTATGACAGGCTCTCAATTTTCAAACAGATCAAAAATTTTTTTTAGCTACGACTTTATTTAAATGACGTTTGACGGCTTCTGTGATTAGGTGTACTTTAAAAAATAATTAAAACTGTATTAAAAAAAGTCTTTACCATAATTAAACTTGGGGTAGCTTTGCTTTCATCTCAGCCAATAAAAAAAGTAAAGTAAACGCGCAATTGGACATTCGAAGCAATAATTGGCGAGTTGCATGGCTGCTTGAGCTCTGCCTTGTTCGTTTCCCGGGATACTACTTAATTGGAAAATTGAAACGTCAATTTTATTTGTCACGAACGGCAAGCTTCTGTATTTAAAATTGTTAACAACAGAACAAAAAGTGTTTATTGTGCAGTGCTATGGTTTGGGTGAAGAACATTCTTAGCAGGGAGTGATAAGAAAATTCGTTGAATGCTGGCCAAATTATTTGGTTTCCGCTACTGGTGTAAAAAAAGTTGTTACAAAATTTATGCGTACTGGGAGTGTTTTAAATGACAAGACAAAATCCGACATAAATGACGAAGACAATGCTGCAGCTGCATTAGCTATGGATTTTGTTAGGCGTTTCCCGAAATTATCATTAAGAAGAAGGGCATTAGAAATTGGCAATATTAGCAAATCGCATTTGCAGCAAATTTATCGCATCAACAAGGTGAAACCTTTCAAATCAAAACTTATACACACTTTGGAAGAAAATGACGAGTCAAAACGATTAGATTTTTGTTTATGGTACGGTGAGCAATATCTACAAAATCACAATTTTTGCAGAAGTATTATTTTTTCGGACAAATCCACTTTCACCACGAATGGGGTGGTAAATTCCCAAACTGCACGGCATTGGTCTGTGGAGAATCCAAATTATAGAGTTAATCGCAGAAGACAATGCCATAAAAAAGTAAATGTGTGGTGTGCTGTTTCTTACACTGGGATAATTGGGCCATATTTTTTTGAGCGGAATATGAACCAGTACAGTTATCTGGAAATGCTGGAAAATATTATTCAAGACCATTTGCATAACATATCACTAGAAGATAGACACACAGCATACTTTCGGCATGACGGCCACCCAGCACATGCAACAGGAATCGTTCGAGAATGGTTAGATCGCGAATTTCCTGGGCGGTGGATTGGTCGATATGGTCCAATACCTTGGCCTCCCAGAAGTCCCGATCTTACGTTAATGGACTTTTATTTATGGGGCTATGTCAAACAGAAAGTCTACGCGGCTCCATTAAACAACGGTCTTGATTTATTAAAACTGAGATTGAGAGAGGCAATTGACGGTATTCCAATTCAACATATTCAAAATGCCTACAAAGCATTTACTAAACGGGCTGAGTTATGTGTATGGGTTGGTGGCAGCACATTTGAATAATTTCTTTATTTTTCGTTGTTCGTTTTGTATTTTACTAATAAATTATTATTTAACATTGCATGATTACTTACTTTGCGCACCTGCGTTCAGAAAACCACAGGTAAAAAGCTCCATGTTGATAGGGAAAAAATGTTAATAATTTACTTGAAATTTCAAGGTAGGCTGATCTGGCTGAAAATTGAGAGCCTGTCAAATTTTAATTCTAAACAAATTTTGTTAATAACTTTTTGCGGTATCTTTATAAACGAAGGTAGTTTACTCTTAACACATTTAATTAAATCATTTCTAAACCACCCTGTATATTAATTGATTTTGTTTATTTCCTCAACATCTTAGTTTAAGACAAAGCAGGAGCGATTCCCAGAATATTATAATCTAATTCAATTTTTTTTTTCACTTATACCTTCTTTTTTTTTCCCTCAGGGCTCGTCCGCGGCCTTGCCGCCCAGATAGCACCGCAACCCTTGGTTGATTGTGCATATCACTTATACCTTACCCACACTCAATCCGTGTACACTATATATATATATATATATATATATATATATATATATATATATATATATATATATATATATATATATATATATATATATATATATATATCATGTGTGTGTGTATCCAAGCGATAAATAACTCAAAAAAATACTAAACTGATTTGAACGAAACTTGGCACATATCTTCATTTTGTAAAGACCGCGGACGACTTCATTAGCCAATCAAAAAAATATGTCTCAAAAAATAACAACGTTCTTTTGATGAAATTTAGTATGTATGTTGCTCCATTAAAGGCCTTATTATATACCAAAATTCAACTTTTTAGGTGGATAGCAAATTGAGTTATTCAAATTTGAAGCATTAAATAAAAATTCGCTACCATAACGCACGTTCTCTGTTCCGAATTGCATTGTTTCTATAATTTGTTGTTAAGAAAATGCTTGGTATCCAGTCTTACTGGAAAAATGTTTTGACATATCTGACTTACCGATTAGCGATTCGTAGAAAAAAATTGATACCGAGGAGATCGCGACATCAGAGTTCAGTTCCAATTTTTGTATGTTTATACAGGGTAAGTAAAAAGTATGGAAAGTCACTTGTATTTCCTGAGATATTCGTCCTTAAAAAAAAATAACAAAAGTTTTTCGACAATCTTTTTGCCACAAACTGACGATGTTCAATTTTTCCTAGCGTAAACAACTTGCTATGGCAACTAAAGCTTTTTTTAATAGCAATTCGGAAAGGACGCCTCTTTCTTGATACAGCACCATAACATTTCAATCAGGTTTCATAAGAAAAAAAAGACGCAGCAAGTCTGTTATTGTAGTGAATTTTCATAGAAATGATCTGGCACAAAATATTTTATTATTACTTTTTTTCCTGTAACATAGAAATCTAAATTTTGGTGTATAGTTTACTTTTATATCGTAAACCTACCTATCCAATTCGGTTATCATAGCTTTTTTATATTTTGAGATAAATTTTTTTTTCGAATGACAGTCAAAATTTGTCTGGAAAACCTCGTCCGATTTTCCTGACTAACGAACTTATCCAACCCATTTACAAAAGGAAGGTACATGCCAAATATTTTTTGAGTTATCGGTGTGATATATATATATATATATATATATATATATATATATATATATATATATATATATATATATATATATATATATATATATATATATATATATATGTAAACATATAAGAATTGAAACTGACCCCGGATATGGGTTCTAGGGGTCCTAGTTCGCGCACATTTGCAAAAATGTTTTCAAAATTCAAAAGTCGGGAACTTCCCATTAGTGAATTTTTTCTACAAAAATTCACAAAAAATTTGACAAAAATTAACTTGCTTAAAATCACTTTTGGTTGGACTTCATTAATCCATTTCTTATAAAGTTACCCATTGAAAAAATGTGATAGTATTTGTAGCTGTCAATTACAAACATTGTTTGTTGTCAGTTATCTGCAGTTTGTAATACTTTAGAGCTTCACATGAGAAAGTTGAGAACTTATACAAATTTAATAATTATATGGCAGAATTGAACGAAAACAGCAGGATAAATTAACTTAAATTCTAAAAGAAACTGACAAAACAAAAATAAAGCAAACAGCAATAATAATGATTAACTAATTAAATGCTCAAAATGTTGTCCATTATTATCAATACACAATTGAACTCGCGTTTCAAATAAATGTATTACATTAATTATGCTCCGTCTAGTTTCGCCAATAATTCTAGCTTTCAAGTCTTCCAGATTTGATGGCCTGTCTGCAGACAATATCCTTCAAGGGACCCCCCCCCCTGACCCAATTAAAAAAATCACATGGTGCCAAATCAGGAGAGCGAGCAGGCCATTCAAGAGCACCACCGGGCCCAATCCACATTTCTGGGAAAATTTCATCCAAATATTGCCGCACGCGCCTCCCAAAATGACTGCCAGCTCCATCTTGCTAAAACCAAACCTTATTAACCGGACGTACTGCAACCCCAGTGGGTATAATTGATACTCTTAATAAATTTAAATATTTTTCAAATGTTAGATATCCCTCAATAAAGAACGGCACAATAATAAACTGCTGTCTAGTATACCGGCCCATACATTAATTTTTTGTGTTCGCTGGGTTTGAGCCTCCAGCAATCAATGTGGATTTTGCTGAGACCAATAACGATCATTTCGTTTATTAACAAATCCATGCAGTGTAAACGTAGCTTCATCTGAGCAAAGAATGTTTCTATCAAACTCCGGTTTTTCATTAATTCTTATAAGTGCACTTTGAGAACCCAAATCACCACAACACCTTTCATAAAGACCCGACGATCGTGTCACTAGCAAAGAAATTCTTGAACAAAAACTTAACAATTTAAGGAGGTGAGTTTTCCTATAAGTGATACGAAAATGCCACATTTGAGAAATTTTATAATGTGTGACTGGTAAATGTAGAAATCTCTCTGTGGCAGAAATATGAGCTTTCTTTCATGATTTTCAGCAGGAATTTCCTCATCTCTTCCTTGCATTTCACACTTCCGTAACTTCGACCTTCTGAATATTGAAAGTGAGCCGTGGCGTTCTTTGTGACAGATACGGCACGTCTACCAAACTCTTTATGTGAAAATTCCTAATTCCTGTAGCCAGAATAAGAATTTTACACAAAGAACTCACTCTTTTCCCCGCGTCCTCGATGAAAGATTCCCTTGATTGCTGAAGGAGGAATTCGGCCTGTAGAAATTGGGGTATTCGATAATAATCCAGGATATATGAGCTGTTACAAAAGAGATCGTGATTTTGGTCATCTTAAAGATAAGACGCGGTTATACGAGGGGTATTTTTTTTTAAATTTTGGATGAAATACTAAGAGACAAGCATTAATTAATTGGAATACGGAGCAAGTGCGTCACGATAGCGATCATTATAATAAAATTGAACTGAAAAAAAAACATCGTATCATTTATTGAATGAAAATTTGAGAGTTGAATTATGATTGGGTCTACAAGTAAAGTTGTCGTGGGTAAGACATCTTAAATATATAAAAGAATAAACTGACTGACTGACTGATATATCAACGCACAGCCCAGACTACTGGGTCTAGAGACTTGAAATTTTGCACAGATGGTGAGCACTAAGAAAGGATTTAAGCCCTTTGGGTTTTTCTGTTGTTCGATTGTTCGGTTGCTTACTGATTATAACCGGGTCTGTTCAAGGAGAAATTGTATTTATTTCGCGTATCCCATTGATTCCAAATGATCTCCGCTTTGACTTCAAGAGACCGCATTTTATCCTGAAAGTATGCTTCGCTTCTTTTTTTCATCTCTAATTACTGACTTGAAATTTTGAGTTTCTTCTACAATATTAACCCTGATTTTAGGTTTAATTTGTATAAGTATGTCAGTTTGTAAGGTATTTATGGCTATGCTAGGCCCATACAGCCTGAAAAATATGGCTATTATTATTATAACTGAATTATACGCGAACGAAATGGCGGGAAACAGCTAGTAATAGATAAAAACAGTCTAGACACAGCAAGTGCGTTATGGTAGCTAATTTCCATAAAAATATTTCAAATGGCGAAAAATAACTAAATTATTAGTTTGGCTTGGCTAACGAACTCATATAAGCAATTAACGCAGGTAAAATTATAAATTTGGCAGGTACCTTTCTAAATAAACATGTAGACTTCTTCTCTGACTTTACAAGTGCTCGTTTTCTCCTCTGAAACCGGTTTCGCTTTAACGGCATCATCAGACAGAAAGAAGTATTAATTCTAGAGCCACATCGTACCGGAGATTTTTAATATCTGGCTTTTAGTTTAGGGAATTTCAGATAATCGTTATTTAGTTTTTTACAGTTCAATATACTAAACAAAGTCAAGAAACCATTTTTATTTCAAAATAAATCATTATTCAGAAAATTATTATAGTTTTTGAAGAAAGCAGTGGCGTATTATATGTTTCATTAAAATAACTTAAGGTCACATTAAGGATGGTGCAACTGGTTAAATTTAAAAAAGATTCGTCACGCAGCAAGGGAGTTATAGTAGTGAATTTTCATAAGAATTGTCCACTATTAGTAGGGCATATGACTAAAATGAATACTTTAAAGTTAAATAGACCTTGAGGATCGGTTTTAGAGGTCCTACGTGTTCACTTGAGGAATCTTTTTGAAAGTGTTACCACCCGGAGGGGAAAACAGTTGAATGTCTATACGTTCTGCAATGGGAGGCGTTACGCCGTCGGTCCCTTGTACCATGCGATGTTGGGCACGTTGAGGATCCTTACCCTTCTCACAGAAAGGAACAAGATAGTAAGGTGAAACTGCGCGTCGGTGATTGGCCATAGTCGCGGAAATAGACAGACATTAAAGAAACAAAAAGACATACATAAAACTGCAACAGTTTTCGTGTTTTAGTGAATTTTCTTAAAAAAAATTCACTAATGAGGAGATCTCGACTTTCGAATTTTGAAAAAATTTCTTCAAATGAACGCTAATTGGGCCCCCCAGAACACATATCCGGGGTCACTTTCAATTTTTATATGTTTATATATATATATATATATATATATATATATATATATATATATATATTTATTTATTTATTATATATATATATATATATATATATATATATATATATATATATATATATATATATATATATATATATATGTGTGTGTATCACACCAATAACTCAAAAAATTATGGGCCGATTTTGATTAAATTTGGTGAGTACCTTCCTTTTACAAATGGCTTGGATAAGTTCGTTAGCCAGGAAAATCGGCCCAGGTTTTCCCGGAAAATTTTGAGTTTTCTTTCTAAAAAAATTGTAAAAAATTTATATCTCCAAAATTAACAAAGTAAGGGCAACCAAATTTGGTGCGCGGGTTTATATCATTATAAGTAAGCTACCTACCAAAATTTAGCTCTGTAGATCAAAAGACAAAAAAGTTATAGGCATTTAAATAAAAATTTATTAGGATTTTCCTCAAAATGTCAAAGTTGCGATTTAAAACGTCAAAAATTGGCAACATTTAGGCAAATAACTTGAATCTAGTACGGGCTGTGGAAAGAAAATGTCTTAAGAAGAATGTTTTACAAACCCTGAAGTCTTAGTTTCAACCGTCATTGTCCTTCATTTTACTAAAATATTTCCAGAAAATTCATTGATGCCTTCTTTCTTAAATAAAAAGAAAACAGACATATTTGCAATAAAAACATATTTAAGAAAATTCACTACCATAACGCACTTGCTGCGTCCCGAGTTTTTATTTATTACATAAATAAAAAGGAACTCTTTTATTTTAACGATTCTTTCAACTTAATGACCTAAGATCTTTGTATCATATTAAATATTATTATGAAATGAGTGATAATTTTTAATAAACCTCCTGTCATAAAAACATTGTTCCACATTTGTTAATTAATCCAAAAACGTAATAGACTAGATAATACATACCTATCAGTCGTAGACGTTTTGATTGATGGTTTCAGATAGTAGGTCGATATTAGTTGTTATATAAATAGCTTTTATTATTATACGTTGTCGCCAAATTTTTACTATATCCAGATATATTGATTTTTCTTATAGATAAAAGTATTGTGGTTATCTGGGAGGCATATATCTTTATTAGTTCATTAGTGATTTATAGCTTTGTTGGGATAGGGTCAAGCTGGAATTTAGCTGGTTACGATTATTATTTTATTAGACCAGAAAATGTTGCTTGAACATATGTGAACATGTACCGCTTAAAATTCGCGAAATGCAGCAAGTGTGTTATGGTAGCGAATTTGCATACAAATCTTTTAAATTCCCAAAAATCAGCTGCACCTGGACATTTACTGCTGGGTATATACAGTGTGGAATAGCCAAATTGAATACGTTCAGTAATCTAAAATGATATCCTGCAAAGGGAAAACTTTACCGCTACATTCAACCCCCTTCGTGTGACAGTGTTATATATATATATATATATATATATATATATATATATATATATATATATATATATATATATATATATAAGAGACATACTTGGTTCTCGAGTTGAACCGCGTCCAGAATTTATGGAAACTCGACGTTTCGGCTCCTGTTTTGGAGCCATTTTCAAGGGGTAAAGGAAATATGTAAGGACACTCGCAAGGTCTCAATCTACCTACTCCTTAGAGTGGTGGACAAAGGTAGGTAAAGGAAATATATAATGACACTCTAAGGCCTCAATCTAGCTGTGGAGCTGCTAAACCTTAGCAGAGGACAGCTCAGAAACACAACAGGTCTCTTGACGGGACACATGGCCGTCAAGAAACACCTACATAAAATGGGGCGGTTCGAAGGGGACCTCGCATGCAGACTCTGCGGCGAGGGGGAGGAATCAGCCCAGCACATCTTGTGCGAGTGTATAGCTCTGGACCGGAAAAGACAACTGATCTACGGTCACTCTAGACCGGAGACAGAGCAATATAAAACTTCACCCTACCAATCGCTGTGCAGACTAGTTCAAGGCACAGTGATTCTGGAATGGGTGGAGTAAGACTAGGGGTATGCACAATCAACCAAGGGTTGCGGTGCTATCGGGGCGGCAAGGCCGCAGACGAGCCCTGAGGGAACAAAAAAAAAAAAGGCCTCAATCTGCCTACTCCTTAGAGCGGTGGACAAAGGTGGGTTGGGTTGTTGTAGCTCGATTACGGGGCCTCAAGCTGCCTACTCCCCAAATCTCGCCGGAGATCGTCTGTGAGGTCTCAGTGTGTTCATCCCTAGGCCTCAGAGAGATCTGGCATTTCGTTGCAAGTCTTGTCTTATATATGTCGTTCCGTCTACTTGCTTCGTTATCAGTGAAAGTAGTGGGGTCACCGTCAATCAAGTGGGGGGCTTTGGTCACGGTACTTAGAGGAGGATTAAGAGGGTCACCGGCATTTGTTGAGGTAGATAATGATGCAATAAAATTGTCTGTGGAATTTATTTTCTTTTTGTGTGTTTGTTAAGAAGATATAATAGGTTTCCAAGTAGTCGGAAGGCGAAGACCATCATCTCTCTTATTTAAACAATCGAGACGTTTTTCAATCTCGATTGCTTCGCGGATAATTCTCGTTTTGAAGTTGTAAACCGGTGCTATTGTTTTGGCATTATCGAAGTCGTTTTACGAAAAATTCGCTAAAAACCAAATATTTCGGTGTGCAGCAAGTGCGTTATGGTAGCGAAATTTCATTAATTGCTTCAAATTTAAATAGCTCAATATGCTATAAGCATAGAAAGTTGAATTTTGGTATATTGTAAAGTACTTACAAGGGCAACATACCTATTAAATTTCATCAAAATAACTTTGTCATATTTTGAGAACCAAATTTTTCTTTTTTTTTTTAGAGAAACTAATTCGACCGGGCTGGCTAACGAACTCGTCCGCGGTCTTAACAAAAAGAATATATGTGCAAAGTATCGTTTAAATCAGTTTAGGCTTTTTTTTTACATATAAAAATTTTAACGGATGTTGGTTTCGGATTCTATGGGCCCAAATTCGCGCTCATTTGAAAAATTATTGAAAAATCTCATCCAGTGTTGGCGCCTGGTGAACTCGGCCGTTGCTTGTGTGTTATCGTTAAATACCAGATATAACTTTTGTTGACACAACTATTCAACTATTGGCGCCTGGTGAACTCGGTCATTGCTTGTGTGTTATCGATAAATACCAGATCTAACTTCAAACGGACATTTACCCCAACAAAAAGGAAGAAAACTAAGACGTAATATATCAGCCACTCAAAAGCCCTGGTTCTCTAAATCCTGTGACAAGGCCAGACTTGAAAAGGTCAAAGCTCACAAAACGCTTCTACACAATCCCAGTCAAGAAAATCGTCAAGCATTTAACGACGCAAGAAACCGCTATGCCCGCATTCTCTCTAAGGTAAAAAACTCGTTTAATAACCACATCAAAAACAAAGTTCTCTTAAGCTCCAACGGCGGCAAACCCTTCTGGACTCTTGCTAAATCTATCGGGAATAATTTCTGCAAAAGCACGTTCCCACCTCTTGTCTCAGGGGATGAAATTGTTTCTACCGCCCTGGGCAAGGCTGAACTTTTTGCTTCGTTGTTCGCCGCCAATTCTACTCTCAACCCACCTTCAAATGTTCAACCACCAACAGTCCCTAATGTCGCGCATAAAATGACGGATATCGTTTTCAAAACTAAAAAGGTACGAAAGATGCTATCTTCTCTTAATGCCAGGATAGCCTCCGGCCTTGACGAGATCCCAACAATTGTTCTCAAAAAATGCGCACCAGGGCTTGCTCCTGTCCTGACTCGTCTGTTTCAGATATCTTATAATAAAGGCATATTCCCTAGTAACTGGAAAACTGCTCGAGTACAACCCATCCCCAAGAAAGGATCCAAAGCGCTTCCTAGCAACTACAGGCCTATTTCTCTCCTCTCAGTCGTCTCTAAAGTGAAGGAAAAGTATATAAATACCGAATTACTAAAATTTCTTGAAAAACAGTCTAATCCACGACAGGCAGTATGGATTCCGTCAGCGCAGATCGACTGCCGACCTCCTTTCCTTTGCCACCCATTCTTGGAACAAGTCTATGGAACAACACGGTGAATCCCAGATTGTTGCTCTAGACATATCCAAAGCATTCGACCAGGTCTGGCACACAGCGCTGCTTAATAAATTTCCGGCCTATGGCCTACCACCAAAACTTTGTACCTGGACAGCAAATTTCTTCTCCAACAGGACCATATCTGTTCTTGTGGATGGCCATTCCTCTAAACTGTATCCAATTAATGCAGGAGTTCCTCAAGGTTCAGCTTTAGCCTCTACTTTGTTTCTTTTCCACATCAATGACCTCCCCTCTAGCACATCCAACCCAGTTCACAGCTACGCGGACGACAGCACCCTCCATTCAAATATACAATATTATAAGGCTGTCTCTTTAGCCCAATTAGATGAGGATCGCAGACTCATGGAGGGTTCTGTCTCCGTGGATCTCCAAAAAATATTAGACTGGGGAAGTAGAAATCTTGTACAATTCAACCCCACCAAAACTAAGTCTTGCTTTCTTTCTCACAAGAGATACACCAGCCGTAGACCCATCACAATGAACAACCAAGTTATTCAAAGTAAAGAGTCCTTTTCTGTTGTTGGCATTTCTGTGGATCGAAATCTTAATTGGCACCAACATGTCACATCAATTGCAGAAGCGGCTGCTAAGAAATTACGTTTCCTCTTCCAGGCTCGCAAATACTTTTTACCAGCTAATCTCTATACCTTATATACTTCACAAATAAGGCCAAACCTCGAATACTGCTCCCACTTCTGGGGTGCCGCTGCCGCTTCTACACTCCTATTCCTGGACTCCATTCAAAAGAGAGCTAACGTCTCATCGGTGACCCTACCCTCACCCAAAGGCTGCCATCCCTTGCCCACCGACGTGCCGTTGGTGACCCCCCCCCTCTCTCTCTCTCTCTCTCTCTCTCTCTCTCTCTCTCTCTCTCTCTCTCTCTCTCTCTCTCTCTCTCTCATAGATATCTGCACGGGCACTGCTCAGAGGAGCTTTCCTCCATAGTTCCCCCACCTGCTGCCCCCTACAGATCTACCAGGGGAACAGAGCGAATGCACCCTTTTACTGTCCAGGTCACCAGACTTAGAACATCTTGTAATGCCCGCTTTTTTGTCCCGAGGACTTCCAAGTTGTAGAATTCCTTGCCGGCATATGTTTTTCCTTCTCCTCCGAACCTCCAAACCTTCAAGTCCAGAATTAACAAGCTGCCTCTTTCCTCCTTGTCAACACCCACGGTACGATAGTATTTAGGCTGTAAGCCCTCGTGGTGTGTTGTTGAAATTTAAAAAAAATCATCCATTTCTTACATTATCGTGAAATGCTCTTCTTCATATATTTTATGTTTAACTTTTCACCACAATTTTTTTTCTTTTTTTTTTTCGACTTAATAATTATTAAAGCACCAATATTTTTTTAACCCGTTTTAATGAAAATTCGCTACCATAACGCATTTGCTGCGCCAAAACTGTAAAATTGTGTTCAATGATTCAGCAACATACATTTCTAGCTGACGAGTCACCCTTGGCTTTTATGTGTGTTTTATTGTAAAGAGATTATCTTCGTCGCCTTGTTATGAAGAGAGGAGACTGTATGAGACAACCAGTGCAGATTTTGATCTCATGCATATCTTATTTCACCAGCACCAGTTATGTATAGTACGGGGTACGTCCCACCAAATGCTCTCTTATGTCTGTTATATTATGAGAAAAAATTATGACTATAATCCTTTAGGTGAATAACTCAGGTTTATTCAAGCATATTTAATTATCTCTATAACGATCTTAAACGGCTTGTAATTATAGACTAACCGGGTAAATCTCTTGATATTGCTCGCCTTAAAACGCATTTTGAAAGTGATCAAAAATTTTGTATGGAAATTTAATGTGTGAGTTATTATACCTTACTTTGGTTTTATCTGTTTTTATTTAAATTATTGTGAAGTATTTCAAAAGTATTGTTTGAAATTTGTAATAGCTTATACAGCGTTCGGCAAAATAGTGCGAGCACCCTACCTTCCCTTAGTTTCAACTGGATTAAGAATTGGCTGGAATAAAAGTTTCTGTATATTTTGAACACTTATGACTTAACGTTGAATGTAGCGGCTTCTCCTCCAGACACCAAAATTTACTTCAGATTTCTCTTACTCCCGACGCGTTTCGACACTCCAAGAGGTCATCTTCAGGGGATAAATTTGAACAATTCTAAAAAAAAATGAACTCGAAACTATACATGAAGGTTTTAACAGGTCACAACTTCATCCATTGTGCCAGGGGCCGTACAACACTACATCTGTATAATGTCAGAAAATTGTCTTCAAGAACGTTCTTGAAGACAATTTTCTGACATTATCCATTGTGCCAGGGGCCGTACAACACTACATCTGTATACAATTTTCTGACATTATACAGATGTAGTGTTGTACGGCTCCTGGCACAATGGATGAAGATGTGACCTGTTAAAACCTTCATGTATAGTTTCGAGTTCAATTTTTTGAGAATTGTTCAAATTTATCCCCTGAAGATGACCTCTTGGAGTGTCGAAACGCGTCGGGAGTAAGAGAAATCTGAAGTAAATTTTGGTGTCTGGAGGAGAAGCCGCTACATTCAACGTTTAATTATGGTAATCCCAGACGGTGTGACGTTCAGAAATGAAACTATTTAATGACGCCTAGAGATTTCTGTCACATTTTTTAAAGTTCCTTATGTAAATAAATTTTCATAAAATGTTTTAAGTAGCAAATTTGCCTCTTTTAATGAAAGCAAGCATTAAATTGGGTTACCAGTATAACCTATATAGTAGAAACAATGTACCATATTTCGTCAAAATAACTGTGTTGTTTGAAAATGTAAAAAACTCTGGACGCAGCAAGTGCGTTATGGTAGTGAATTTTCATAAAACTATTTTTTAATAGCGATAATGTGTTTTTTTTTTAAGAAAGCAGGCATCACATTTGGTTACCAGTATAATCTATATAGTAAAAACAATGTGCCATGTTTCATCAAAATTACTTTATTGTTTGAAAATCTACAAAAATATCCGAAAGTAAACTTAAAGTGTTCCCGAAAAAACTCGTTTCTTGGTCAACCTTATAGGTTAATAGCAAATTGAGCTATTCAAATATTAAGCATTTGATCAAAATTCGCTACGATACCGCACTTACTGCGTCCAGATTTTTTTTTTACAAACATGCATTATATTTCGATGGAAAATGCAAAAATGCAATAACATAAGGCGTGTTTGATTAAAAAGAAAAGAAAATTTGTATCACCAACGACTTATGGGCCACCCTGTGATTGTAGAAATAATTTTTTAAGATGTAGCTCAAGACACCCTATAATTAATATATACATTTTTTTTTCATATCTTGTATAATAACAGATATATTGAGCTTTATTGATATTTTTTTACGAAAATTCTACAACAATTATATACCATTAACGAATAAACTCTATAGCCAACACTACTGCCAAGCGTCAGAGAAAGGGTCTATTTGAAATGAATTTTCTGGAAACATTTTATTAAAATGAAGGACAATGACGGTTGAAACTAAGACATCAGGGTTTGTAAAACATTCTTCTTGAGACATTTTCTTTCCATAGCCCGTATTAGATTCAAGTTCTTTTCCTAAATGTTGCCAATTTTGACGTTTAAATCGCAACTTTGACGTTTTGTGAAAAACCCCAATTTATTTTTGTTTAAATGCCTATAACTTTTTTGTCTTTTGACCTACAGCGCTAAATTTTGGTAGGTAACTTCCCTATAATGATATAAACCCGCACTTTGTTAATTTTGGAGATATAAATTTTTTTCGAAAGAAAACACAAAATTTTCCGGGAAAACCTCGGCGGATTTTCTTGGCTTACGAACTTATCCAAGCCACTTGCGAAAGGAAGGTACTCACCAATTTTGACGTTTAAAATCGCGATTTTGACGTTTTGAGGAGAACTCAAATTTATTTTTCTTTAAATGCCTGTAACTTTTTTGTCCTTTAACCTACGGAGCTAAATTTTGGTATGTAACTTGCCTATAATAATATAAACCCGCGTATGAAATTTGGTTGCCCTTACTTTGTTAATTTTGAAAATATAAAAAAAATCGATTTTTTTTTCGAAAGAAAAAACAAAATTTTCCGGGTAAACCTCGGCGGATTTTCCTGGCTAATGAACTTATCCAAGCCACTTGCGAAAGGAAGGTACTCACCAAGTTTTATCAAAATCGGTCCATTATTTTTTAAGTTATAGGTGTGACACACAGATATATATATATATATATATATATATATATATATATATATATATATATATATATATATATATATATATATATATATATATATATACAGTGTGGAACAGCCAAATGGAATAAATTCGATAACGGATAAATGAGGGCGTGTTGGGAAAAACGCTTGGACACGTCGATTTGTATTTTTAACTGCGCATCTTTTTCAAGAAAAAAAAATTATATAGGGTGCGTCATGTGACAGTGGCCAATACCAACTTTCTTATTTTAAATACAAGCCCCTGTATATTATTAATTTTTTGGATTCTTCATAAAATTCTAGACATAATTCATGTACAATGTTCTATACCTATCTTCAACTGTTTCGGAAATATTAAGTATTTTCAGATTTATTACAAAAATTAACATTAAAAATAGAAAATTATTTTATTTCACAAATTCTCTACATTGCATTCAATACTTATTTCCCATTCAGCTCTTGATAATGAGAAAGTAAACAAAAACCATTCCTGCGTTTCTTTTTACTGATATGAAATGAAACAAAAACAAAAACAGTTTTCTTTCTGTTCGTATAAAACTCGTAGCCTTAGCAACTTGTTGTCTGCCTGCATGACAGTAGTGATTAGTGTCAGTGCTATTGTCGTTTGAATTTCGTTAACTGTACGTAATAATATCAGAAAAATGGTTCATTTAACAGAAATGCACAAAATAACCATTCTACAAATGATTGGTTATGGAGATAACACACGGACACAGATGGAAGTGTCTCGCTTATTTCACGAAAAATTTCCAAATTTGCCGCCTGTATCCCAAGGAACAATTAGCAAAATAGAAAAGCAGTTTCGCGAGCTTGGTCATGTGAGACAGATAAAAAAAGTAGCTGCCAATGCAGTAAGTGATGATACGAAATTGGATATTACGCTTGAGTTTCAAGAAAACCCACATACTTCTGGTCGACAAGCAGCCCAACTATTCAACGTTAGCCACACAGCAATTTTTCGAACATTAAAGGAAAGTAAAATGCATCCCTATAAAATGATACCAACTCAGGAGCTCATGGAGGACGATTTCGATAGGAGAACGTATTTTTGTGAACAAATGATGGCAATGTTAGATAACAATGTGATCCAATTAGAAGATGTTTTGTTTTCTGATGAGAGCACATTTACACTTCACGGTCATGTTAATCGTCAAAATTGCCGCTATTGGTCTAATGAGAATCCTCATTGGATGAGAGAGGAACATACGCAATATCCTGAAAAAGTTAATGTTTGGGCAGGAATTGTTGGAAATCATATCGTAGGTCCCTTTTTCATTGATGGCAACTTGAATGGGGATAAATATTTAGAACTGCTCCAAAATAATGTCGTGCCAACTTTGACAAACTTATATCCAGATCCAGCAAACCCACAAGTTCCTGCCAATAAAATATGGTTTCAGCAAGATGGAGCACCGCCCCATTACCAAATCAATGTCCGGCAGTACCTGAACCAAATTTTTCCAAATCGGTGGATAGGGAGGCGCGGATCGATAGAATGGCCAGCACGATCTCCTGATCTGTCGCTATTAGACTACTTTTTGTGGGGATATGTCAAAAGTATTGTATACAAAACTAAGCCCCTCAACTTAGATGACTTAAAAAGACGAATCACGCTTGCGATTAGATCAGTCACGCCTGAGATGTTGAGTAATGTTAGAAGACATTTCTATACCAGATTAGCATGTTGCCAAGATGTTCGTTGCGAGCATTTTGAACATTTACTACATTGACATTAATTTTTTTTTTGTTTTTTTAAATTATTAAGAAATAATCAGTATTTCTTATTAGAATTTGTGAAATAAAATAATTTTCTATTTTTAATGTTAATTTTTGTAATAAATCTGAAAATACTTAATATTTCCGAAACAGTTGAAGATAGGTATAGGACATTGTACATGAATTATGTCTAGAATTTTATGAAGAATCCAAAAAATTAATAATATACAGGGGCTTGTATTTAAAATAAGAAAGTTGGTATTGGCCACTGTCACATGACGCACCCTATATAATTTTTTTTTCTTGAAAAAGATGCGCAGTTAAAAATACAAATCGACGTGTCCAAGCGTTTTTCCCAACACGCCCTCATTTATCCGTTATTGAATTTATTCCATTTGGCTGTTCCACACTGTATATATATATATATATATATATATATATATATATATATATATATATATATATATATATATATATATATATATATATATATAAACATATAAAGTCTGAAACTGACCTCGGATTTGGGTTCCGGGGGTCCTAAATAGCGCTCATTTGAAGAAATTTTTTCAAAATTCAAAAGTCGGGATCTCCTCATTAGTAGATTTTTTTAAAGAAAATTCACTAAAAAATAATCTGAAAATAAACTTAAGATGTTCTCGAAAAAACTAGTTTCTTGATAGCAAATTGAGTTATTGAAATCTGAAGCATTTAATAAAAATTCGCTAGCAAAACGCATTTACTGCGTCCCGAATGCTTTTTCTTACAACATGCATTATATGTCGATGAAAAATGAAAAACGCAATAATATAAGGGATGTTCGATAAAAAAAAAGAAAATTTGTATCACTGACGACTTATCGGCCACTCTGTGATTATAAAAATAATTTTATAAGACGTAGCTCAAGACAGCCTATAATTAACGTACACAATTACCTCCTCATCGTCACAACGTGTGGAAGTATCGTATCGGCGACAAAAAAATTTTTCGCTTGAACGTTGTAAAAAGGGCCAAAACCTATAGAAAACATCATTTGGGCACAATTTTTTTTTGGTCTGTGTGTCTGTCTGTAGCCACGATAACTTTAGAACGAATTGTGATATCGGTCTTCAGGTTTGGCATACCGTTAGCACCCGACAAACAACCGTTCGGAAAAAATCGCTTCAGAGGGTAGGGGATGAACGGGGGTGATTTGGTGAAAATTGACATTTTTTCGTTAAAAAGTCGAGTGATATAAGGTTTTAGGGTTTATTTATTAGAAAACTTTTAATTTAATCAAACAACTGGTATTCTGTGCTGAAATTAAATTAGGGGTTGAATTTGTGGGGGTGGAATATCGCTGACAGAAATTTTGATTTTTTTTAAACGGGGTAAAAGTCTTAAAACATACAGGAAACTTGATTTTGAAACGAAATTTTTTTTATCTGTCGGTCGATCGGTCTATCGGCACACTTGTCACTTGTCATGACTTGATGATGGACCTGAGCCGATGGAATAGACTTCTGTTGTTAGGTAGTTTTTAGTGGGTCAAGTCGTCTTTGTTAGGGTTTGTGGATTTGTTTGGGTCTCTTGATGTTGGAGGGGTAGTCTTAGTCATAGTTGAGGGCCTCGGTAATGGTTTTGTTCGTGTGTGCGGAGGCATTTATGTGTGTGTTGATTGTCAGTTCGTTTATTTTGTCCTCTAATATTGTCATTTTGGTATCTTCGTATATTTGTCGGTTCCTGACAAACCAGGGTATGTCGAGGGCGTGTCGTAAGTATTTGTTTTGTATTCTTTGAAGTTTTAGTCTGTTGGTTTTGGCTGTGTGGGCCCAGACAGGTGCTGCGTACGTTAATGTCGGTTCAATGATTATTTTATATATAAGTAATTTGTTTTTCGTGCTTAGTTTGCTACGTCTGTTTGTTAGTGAGTATAGGAGGGATTGTATAGCTTTGGCTTTGTTACATGTGTTATTAATATGTCTGGTGTATCGAACTCTTCTGTCAATGTGAGTCCTAAGTATGTTGCCTCGTCGCTTGTGGGGATGTTGACGTTATTTATTGTAAGGGTTGTTTGTGGTAATGGGATTTTTGTTCGTCTTGCGAATGTGACATGTTTGCTTTTGTCAGAGTTGACTTGGATTTTCCACCGGTCCATTCAAGTCACCAGTTCGTTTAGTCCGTTTTTTCTGTAATAAGTTTGCGTCTTTGGAGCGTGTCATTAACGCTGTGTCGTCTGCGTGTGTGGCTATGAATGTATCTACGGGTTGCGGAATGTCTGAAGTGTAAAGGTTGTAAAGTGTTGGGGAAAGTGTTGAGCCTTGGGGGACGCCCGCGAATAGGGGTCTGGGGGTCGAAAGTGTGTCGTTCACTTTAATTTGGAAGGTTCTGTTCGTGATGTAGGATTGTATAAGTATAATCAGTCTCGTCGGGATGTTTGTTATTGCCATTTTGTATAGTAGTCCGTTTTGCCACACCCGTTCAAAGGCTTTCTATCGGCATGTATGTCTGTCTGTTAGTAGGCGCAATAACGTTCGAACGAATTGAGATATCATCTTCAAATTTGGTATACGGTGAGCACCCGACAAACGCACGGTTCAGATTGTTTTTGGTTAAAATCGCTCCAGAGGGTAGGGGATGAATGGGGGTGATTTGGTGAAAATTGATTTTTTTTTGTTTTGTTAAAACTATTAATATAACGTTTCAAAAGTTTATGGGTACAGAAATACAACTATTTTCTTTGTAGTCCAGTCATGGGCCCTGAATAAATTATCACAGCTCTGCGGAAGTTATGATTCAATTTGCAGCACTATTTTTTTCTCGTATCTTGTATAATAATTGATATATTGATCTTTATCGTAAATTGCGTCACCGTGTATCTCTAAAGAGATAAAGACTGAAACTAACCCCGGATATGGGCACTAGCGGAAATAATTCGCATTCATTTGAAGAAATCTTTTCAAAATTCTAAACTCATGGTCTCCTTAATGGCGATTTTTTTCTGCGAAAATTAGTTGAAAATATTATAACTAAAACTACTGCCAAAGCATCACAGAATGGGTCTATTTGAAATTGATTTTCTGAAAATATTTTAGTAAAATGAAGGACAATGACTGTTGAAGCTGAAACTTAAGGTTTTATAAAACACACTCCTTGCCACATTTTTTATATATAACCCGTATTCGTTTCAGGTTCTTTGCCTACAAGTTGCGAATTTCGACGTTTACAAATCGCGAGTTTGACGTTTTAAGAAGAAAAACTATAAAATTTTCAAAGTAAATTTTCTGGTACTTCTTGGCCTGTAAACTTGCCCAAAAAACTTACTCTTTGTCTAATATACAATAGATTTGGTTATTGACACAACATATTTTGCTTTTGTGCGTTTCCCTGGTCATTAGTGGCACCCCATTTTTTTTAAATGCCTATAACTTTTTTGTCTTTGACTTAGATCTAAATTTTGGTACGTAGCTTACATTTTATGATGTAACCCCGGGTACCAAATTTGGGTGCAATAACTTTGTTATTTCCGGAGCTATAGAAATTTTCCGAAAGAAAACTCAAAATTTTACAGGAAAAACTGTGCCGATTTTCCTGGCCAACTAACATATCCAAGCCACTCGCAAAATAAATGCACTCACCAAATAACTAGTTCGCGGCATTTGAAGAATCTTTCTCAAAATTCAAAAGTCGCGGAACAATATTGTAAAATTTTCACCAAAACAACATATGTCCTATTTGTTTATAGCATTTATGTCCTTTAAAAAATTCTTTTACACTACATATAAATAAACAATCACTAAGTCAGTATGAAAGATAACATGAAATAAACAATTTTATTTGGTAGTCTATTAAGACGACTATAATGTTTTTGTGTTTTCTAAAAAAAGGCTAATTATGGACATGTGACGTTTTGGAAAGAAAATCTTCAATTATTTCTTCGGTAATATCGATATAAAGGGGCTCAGATAATGGGATGTTTGTTAGAATGTGAAGTTTGTAACCTGCGATGGGCAGTAAGTGTAATTAGAAGAAACCCAGTCCACCACAATACAGTTTTAAAGCTTAAAATCATTTCGCCAACAAAACTGGGGTTATCAGTCAACCAATAAAAGCTTTAGTATAATTCATACTTTAATAAAACCAACTGTGCTGAAACTACCTTATGTTAAAATTTATTTTCTGATTAATCGAATTTTTTCAAAGAACTTCTGAAAGAAGAAAGAAAATCTGTTTTTGATACCATCTTCAACACCTGAACAATCCAGCTATTCCCCAATCTACGCCACTGTGACCAACTTACTAAAAAATGGTTTATAAGAGAGTATACTCAAAAGAGTTGAACGCTCTCTCAAAGTAGAAGCAGGAGATTCGCGCACATATCAAATAAAAGAGACCGGCATATAAGAATACACCAGCTGAGTGGAGTCTGTAATACACTCTTTCTGTCTCTCTGTGTATAAATCAGGTCATAATAGCCGGACCATTCAACCCTTATTCTTCTGTATTAAGAAAAGCGACCTGCCCTCTCACCCAGTTACATACCGACTACTCGAATACCCCTCTACCCCCTGCATGTAACACCACGTCACAAGGGAAATATGATTTTGAACACGTGAGCTTTATGATTTCCAGATCAGGGGTGGCTTGGCTAAATTGAAAAAGCACTCCGCTTTTATACCAATCTAATTTTTTTTCTTCTTTATCTGAGAAGTATTCATAATATAACTACCTAAAGTTTCGGTCTCTGTCTTTCGACGGATTTTTATACATCTTAGATCTCTTGAATTCGTTTTAACAATGTAGTTAAGCTCTATGTGGGCTATTTTTTGTGTTGAAGAGAGAATAAACAAATGTATACCTACCAAACTTGACACACAATATTTGTAGGTGCTTTGCTTGTGTTGATCATATTTTGGGGGAAATCCTTCAACGAGGAGAATTGTCTACATATTTTGAAACAGAAATTCGTTTGCAAAATCACAAAAAATATTTTTACCCACAAAGCTAATAAAGTAGCTTTAGATTATTATTTACATAGCTGATTTGGTTTTTTATTTTTGTTTTCTTCTAGCTTTCCCTATCAATTTAATTGAAGTCATCGTCATGAACAATGAATCTGTCTCTAGCAGCTTTTTTCGTTTTGTTGTAGTTTCTACACTTTATTAATTGTGCTAGGTTTTCTCGGAGTTTTCCTCTAGGTATACTTGGTTTCTTTTTTACAAATATGATGCGTCTCTCACATAATGTCAGAAACTTATTATATCTCAGAACATGTCCATCAGCAACAACAACAATGTAGCCTTCCTCCACCCAATTTCTTCTAGTACATTTTTATTCGTCTTTCTCTCAGTCTACCTTGTCTTTTAGATTTTTATCCACGTCCACATTCCAGAAGCTTTCCAGACCTGCTCATTCATAGTATAGCTTTCCGTTTGATACATTAAAACACTCCATACGTGTGATTTGATGGACCTCTTCCTCGGATCCAAGTTAAAATGTATATTAGTGGGGAGGGTTTTTTTGTTTATTAAATGCTTGGTTTGCCATCACGACCCTCCTGTTCTTTGCTACTTTTACCATCATCCGAATTAATACTCGTGAACATTTCTGCTTCTTCAAGTTGTGGTCAGTTTAGCGTCATATTGATTTTTAGTTTCATTCTCCTTAATACACCATCCGGTACAAATAGCATTATTTGTAATTCCTTTTCTGTTTCTCTTATCAGCGCTATGTCAGATACGTATCTTATGCAATGGAGCTGTTGTCTATTTATTTTTATCCCTGATGGATTTTTTTGGCCTATTTATTGCATTTTCTATAAATAAATGGAGCAAATATGGTGATAATGCCGTACAGATTTTCATATGTTAACTTCAATTCCTTATCCGTTAATATCTATTCTGGTATTTTGATTGTTGATTATTATGAACATATACTCGCCTTCCTTCCTTTTGCATTTCAAATACATATTACTTTATATGATAATCTACTACTAGTATTGCGTATATAGGTAAAAATCATCAATTGTAGTGAATTTTCTTTTAAAAAATCACTAATGAGGAGATGGCGATTTTTGAATTTTCAAATAATGGCAATTTTCGTTAAAGAAATTGTTTGAAAATTTTCTTGCAAACATTTTTTAAAATTTTTTGTCAAAAAGCTTTTTGTGGATAATTATATCTTAGCAGGTGTGTAAATAGCTTGAAAAGGTTCGTTGTCCAGGAAAATCGGACCAGTTTTTCGGTAACATTTTAAGTTTATTTTCGGAAAATTATTGTACTTATTCAAACAATAAAGTCATTTTGATGAAATAAGTTACATTGTTTCTACTATATGTAGGTAATATCAAATTACATGCCTTCTATTTAGAAAAGACATATTTGCCATTAAAAACATTTTATGGAAATTCACTACCATAACGCACATGCTACGTCCAGATTTTTTCCTAAGAAATCCACACGAAGATTTACATTTTACTCGAAAATCATCATCACTTGACAGATAGCAACTGCAAGACTGCCCCCCTGCGCATTTTGCACAGTCTCTTGGTGACATTTCTGGACTCTTAACTTTTCTCTTAAATGAAAATATAATTGAGGCTGGTGATAGAATGACCATCAGGATCCCACATTTTGCACCCTATGTTGTGGTTGCGCTTATACAGGTGTCCAGAAAATACGTGAACACTTGACAGCAGGCTCCTTTGTTGAAATTTTAAAACCAACTTACTTATATGCAAAATTGCTTCGTTTAGCTGCTAAAGGGCGTCAAAGATTGAAATAAATATTGGCTTTTCCTAAATTTCTTGGAATATTGTTTTTCGGCAACCGTCCGGGAAGTACCCACTTCCCGAACGCTTTTTCTTTGAGAAAGTAGCATTTCTCCGGCCTAGTCCGGGAAGTACGTACTTCCCGGACTAGGCCGGGAAGAATCACATCGTTGTTGTCATTGTGAATATGAAAATCTTGGTAGGTATGATTTTGATAAATGCAGTTGAACATTACCATAGCAACGAAATAACGACTGACAGCTATCTGAAATGAAATTAGTTGACATTTTAATTTTCGAAAGTTTGCATGGTTTTTGGTCGCAATTGTCGCAATAAACTATGGAAAGCAACAGCGATAGTGAGCTTATATTAATATAAATAAGAATTAGAATGTTTCTGGTAGTACCTATCTTCTGTTCGAATTTCAATATTTAATACAAATAAGAATTAAAATGTTCGAAATTTTGCTCTACAAAGAAATATAATAAAGAAATGTGTCTCATTGATTTGTTATTCTACACGGTTGCCGAAAAAATAGTGTACGCAACACGTCCGAAAACAGTTTTTTTGGACTCGCAGACTTCCAGGACTCGCGTACGGCTCGTCCTAGAATTTTGTCGACTCGTCCAAAAAAAAAAAAAAAAAAAACAGTATTTTCCGGACTTGTAACGTAAATTACTATTATTGGACTTGAATGATTTTTTGTGTATTGTCTAACACTATAAAATGGCGTTTTCCAGTGGTATAGCGATCAGCTATGAAAAAGTGGAACTGTGAAAGTGACATCATATGTAATCATTTGTTCTGGTTTACAAAAATACCAAACACCTTGACATTATTGATCAAACAGTAGAAAGCTTGTTAAACAAACAACAAACCAAACCTTTAGAACTGTTCAAAATGACCACCGTTTCGCAAAATACAACTATAATGTCTTTTTTAGGGCTGGAAACGGCAATTTCAATTTCAGCTCGTGACATCATGATTGTGGCACTTCGAATTCTATCAATCATGTTCTCCCGTGTGGTTGGTCGTGTTTGATACACAACCTCTTTTAGTCTTCCCCACAGGTAAAAATCTAGCACGGTTAAATCCGGAGATCTAGGTTGGCAAAGAAACAAATTACCCCTTCCAAACCAACGATTGGGGAAATTAACATCTAAAAATCACGGACTCTTAAAAAAATGAGCCGGTAATCAATCATGTCGTTGCCATAAGGATCTTCTTATATCAAGAGGCACAGCTTCTATAAGAATAGGCCGGTTATTACGTAAAAAGTTCAAGTACGTGTCGCCATTTGGATGACAAAGATAAACGGTCCGATATTGGGTCTCCCAAAATACCGCACCACACGCTGACACTTCACCTGTTTTGGTGGTTCACTTCTTGCATCCAATGAGAATTTGTTTCTGACCAGTAATGCATATTGTGCAAATTAACTTTGCCACAACTGGTGAAAGTTGCTTCGTTAGTCTATAAAATCTGAGAGCGAAATTGGCGATTTTCATTGCGCATGTATCTTAGCCAATAACAATAATTCAGACACCTGTCAAAATCGGCATCCAAAAGGGTTATGGTGTAGAACTACATGATAGAGATCTAGCTGAAAATACTTTAGAATGTGTAGTGTAACTCATACCTAGGTATGAAGAAATGTTTCTAATCCTTAAGTGCGGCTTCACTTGCACATACGCGAGAACGGTTATAATGTTATCTTTACGCCTTGCTGGCCCTCTCCTGATGGGCACTGAAATGGGATGTAAACTACCCGTCTGTCTCTGATGTTCTGCGAATCGCCGAAACACATTTCTGCTGTGGGGTTTTCGTTCTGGATACCTGACAGGATATTCACGATCTGCGAGATGAGCATTTTCAAAACTGTAAATATACGACAAGCATGACGTAAGCCTCGGCATTGGTATAAACTATTTTTGAAAGATGTAGCACAAAATCGAAGAAGAACAAACTCAAAATTCCCAAAAAAAACAAGATAATGTTGTTAAGAGAACTTATCAAAGTTTAATTCAAGTGACATTTCAATTCGTTGGTTTCCCTGGAAACCAGCCAATTTTGGAAACAATTGCTTTTGTCAACATGATAATTATATAGTATTTAGCCTGTTCGGGAGAGGGGTGGATCGCGTTTCTAGAAACAATTGTCTTTCAACAATTAACATCAATTATTCTTTTGGCTAGAACTCCGAAACTAATGGAGACATCGAATTGAATACTTCACATATCCGCTTGAGAAAATGTATTCTACTTTCTGCTTATGATATACTAGCTATTTAAAAATTCGAAGGAAAACTGAAAAGAAAGCATTTTTTTTTTCAAATAGCGTACTCTGGCATCCATCATCATATCTGACTTTATGCTTTAACTAACAGGCATTCCTTTCTTAAACAATACAGGCTTTATCCAGTTCAGTTGAGCCAAACCAAACTTACGTACACTTTCATCAGCAGACTTTCTCCCTCCCTTCATGCCATAATTTTACGTTTTACAACAAAAAGTGTTAAATAAAAAAGATGTAGGGTTTCAGTAAGATTAACACTGTATTATTTTTTAATAGATTTTATAGGGATATTTTCCATAAAAATGACTTTTTACACACGAACATACCGATTACACCCCCTGGCGGCAGAGTTAGGAACTTAAAAATTATTTCCAGATTTTTTCGCAGACCTCCTGGACCATCCATTCCTGAGATACACACACACACACACAGATATATATATATATATATATATATATATATATATATATATATATATATATATATATATATATATATATATATATATATATATATATATATATATACAGGGCTTTCATTAATTCCCGAACCCCACGTGACCGGATTCGGTCTATCTCTTAGTGGAATATGATTTTATGAGTTGGTAGTCCAAAAAGTAACCAAAAAAACCACTAGACTAGGGACCCTAAAGTTACTAAATTAATAGACAATTTATAGTTCCTTCCATTGGCGCTCAATTCTTTTTGACGGTTATTTTGTATTTTTGTATGTATATTGTGCATTTTCCAAGTTCGACCAGTGTTTACCTTCTTCAAATAATTTTCTATCTGTTGGACAATAAAAATAAACAGTTTTTATCAAAACTTAGCATTTTCATTCCGTTTTTACGTAAGTTAAAAGTGTAGGTATGTTAAGGTTATGTTGTTGACGATATTCAACATCGCATGGAACGAAGCCCTACCAAATCTGTTCGTCGGTAATCTGCCCAAACAAGTACATATTTGTTCAATGCTACACAATACACATTCCTAAAACCGTAAATTAGAAGTTCAAACAACCGGACCTCAATTTGTTTACGTACATTACAAAATTTTGATATCTATACAAAATAAAAGTAATATTTTATTGTTTTTAATTTATTTTTAGTGAATTTTCTTAAAAAAATTCACTAATGAGGAGATCCCGACTTTTGAATTTTGAAAAAATTTCTTCAAATGACCGCTAATTAGGCCCTCCAGAACACATATCCGGGGTCAGTTTCAATTTTTATATGTTTATATATATATATATATATATATATATATATATATATATATATATATATATATATATATATATATATATATATATATATATATATATATATATATATATATATATATATATATATATATATATTATGTATCACACCGATAACTCAAAAAATTATGGGCCGATTTTGATTAAATTTGGTGAGTACCTTCCTTTTACAAATGGCTTGGACAAGTTCGTTAGCCAGGAAAATCGGCCCAGGTTTTCCCGGAAAATTTTGAGTTTTCCTTCGAAAAAAATTGTAAAAAATTTATATCTCCAAAATTAACAAAGTAAGGGCAACCAAATTTGGTGCTCGGGTTTATATCATTATACGTAAGCTAGCTACCAAAATTTAGCTCTGTAGATCAAAAGACAAAAAAGTTATAGGCATTTAAATAAAAAATTATTGGGATTTTCCTCAAAATGTCAAAGTTGCGATTTAAAACGTCAAAAATTGGCAAGATTTAGGCAAAGAACTTGAATCTAGTACGGGCTATGGAAAGAAAATGTCTCAAGAAGAATGTTTTTTTTACAAACCCTGAAGTCTTAGTTTCAACCGTCATTGTCCTTCATTTTACTAAAATATTTCCAGAAAATTAATTTAAAATAGACCCTTTCTCTGATGCTTGGCAGTAGCCTTAGCTTTAGAGTTTATCGTTTAATGGTATATAATTTTTGTCGAATTTTCGTAAAAAATAAATAAAGCTCAATATATCCGTTATTATACAAGATATGAAAAAATTTTTTATATATTAATTATAGGGTGTCTTGAGCTACATCTTAAAAAAATATTTCTACACTCATAGGGTGGTCCATAAGTCGTTGGTGATACAAATTTTCTTATTTTTTTTAATCAAACACGCCTTATGTTATTGCATTTTGCATTTTCCATCGAAATATAATGCATGTTTGTAAGAAAAGAAATTCTGGATGCAGCAAGTGCGTTATGCGAATTTTGATCAAATGCTTCATATTTGAATAGCCCAATTTGCTATTAACCTATAAGGTTGACCAAGAAACGAGTTTTTGTGGGAACACTTTAAGTTTACTTTTGGAAATTTTTGTACATTTTCACACAATAAAGTTATTTTTATGAAACATGGCACATTGTTTTTACTATATAGGTTATATTGGTAACCAAAATTGCTGCCTGCTTTCTTAAATAAAAAGAAAACAGACATATTTGCAATAAAAACATATTTAAGAAAATTCACTACCATAACGCACTTGCTGCGTCCCGAGTTTTTAACAATCAATAACAGTAAACCATAAATGAACAGACTTGCTGTTAAAAAATACTAAATAATAAATACATACATACACATATATATATATATATATATATATATATATATATATATATATATATATATATATATATATATATATATATATATATATATATATATATATATATATATAAATAATAATAATAATAATAATGATAAAGACTTTATAAATGACAATTTTGATTGAAAGGCGAGTTAACAATTGTCAAACAACCTTAAAATATTTGCATACATGGCCAACTTTCGGTATAATTTTAAATTACGACTTGGGTGCATATTTTGACGTCCCTTTTTCTCTCATAGGATCGGGACTTTTATAATTTAAAATCATAGTTCATGTGACCAAATCTAGAGTTCGTCCCTGTTTTTGTGTTTGTGTATTATGGACCCATCAAACGAGAATCTGCGTCTTTGTCTCGAAAGGGGTCGCGCTAGAAGGAAACTGGTATTACATAGACTCGTTGTGCGAAAATTATTGGCCATATATGTCTTGAAGCGATTTTATTATTTCGGCAGTGTACAGCAGCAGACCAAGAAAGGTCGGATCAGGCATATCTGCATAACGAAACCAGTTCTCTTTGTATGTGACAGCTCTTTCGCCAAACTCCCTAATGAAAGATTGTTTCCTCTCAATTCTAGGGTTGGAATAGAAGACGTGGAAGACGACCCCTTTACTATTTCGCAACGACTAAATTTGCAAATTCAATAGCCCCACCGTCTAACGCATTATGATTGTGCAAGTCGCGATACATGTTGTGGTCTAACGTCAACAATGGGGAAATTTGGTTTTATTGTGTGCGAAACGCAGCTTCGCGGTCAGGTTTTATTCGCCGTTTGCGAATTGACCTGTTTTATTACAAGACAATTACCTGTTACGACCATAATGCCAATAAAAAAGGCGTGTGCTTTTTTCACTATTTTTTAGGGTAGATATTATATATTAGGATAATTTTATGTGAAAAATTAAGTCGTTTCAGATCCCATGCATTATTTACTTCGAGGTGTGGAAACAAAATATTTCTAAGAAAAATAGATATCTTAACACAAAGTTTTGGCAGTAAAATAAATCATTTGTTAATATCGATTTTTGTATATTGAATTTTCGTAGAAAATATCGCATAAGATGTAATACACTCATCACGGCAGTAAAGGCATTCACTAAGCGAATATTGTAACCTGTGATGAGCACTGATAAGCACACTTGGAGAATCCAAATCACCACAACACATTTTAAAACACCTGACGATCGTTTTACTAAGTTTTCTTCTAAGAATTATTCATCCTCTGATGACGCTAACTTGGTTAGTGAAATGGTCGTCCGGTTTTTAAAATGTGTTGTGGTCTCCGCAGCACAAAGTCTTCTTACCATACATAGATTAAAGGTTTCGCCGCCATATTAAGTCTAATTTTTAGAACCCATTATATCCAAACCATCTTCACAAAAACTGTCGAGTCTAAAAGAAACTTGGATTTTTTTTTACTAATGGCTGAAGAGTTTTGGCTAGATGCAAGTTTTTGTGTGTGTGAACAGTGAGCACTCAAGATGGAGGGATGGTGGATAAGGGGAATATCAAGCTCGTGGAATTTCTCGAGGCTGTATTTTCTAGAATGCGAAACGATTTTTTGTGGGTAAATGGTTCTTTTTTTAATGTCAGGGCTGAGTTGGGAGTTGTTTAGAATTATTTCATCTAGTAGATCAGCAGTTTTAGTGAATTTTCTTTAAAAAAATTCACTAATAAGGAGATCCCCCGACTTTCGAATTTTAAAAAATTTCTTCAAATGAGCGCTAATTAGGACCCCTGGAACCCAAATCCGAGGTCGGTTTCAGACTTTATATGTTTATATATATATATATATATATATATATATATATATATATATATATATATATATATATATATATATATATATATATATATATGTGTATATATATATATATATATATATATATATATATATATATATATATATATATATATATATATATATATATATATATTTATGTGTCACACCTATAACTAAAAAAATAATGGACCGATTTTGATAAAACTTGGTGAGTACCTTCCTTTCACAAGTGGCTTGGATAAGTTCGTTAGCCAGGAAAATCCGCCGAGGTTTTCCCGGAAAATTTTGTGTTTTCTTTCCAAAAAAATCGAAAAAAAATTATTTCTCCGGAATTAACAAAGTAAGGGCAACCAAATTTCACACGCGGGCTTATATCATTATGGGTAAAATACCTACGAAAATTTAGCTCTGTAGGTTAAAGGACAAAAAAGTTACAGGCATTTAAAGAACAATAAATTTGGGTTTTCCTCAAAACGTCAAAATTGGTGAGTACCTTCCTTTCGCAAGTGGCTTGAATAAGTTCGTTAGCCAGGAAAATCCGCCGAGGTTTTCCCGGAAAATTTTATGTTTTCTTTCGAAAAAAAATTATATCTCCAAAATTAACAAAGTAAGGGCAACCAAATTTCACACGCGGGTTTATATCATTATAGGCAAGTTACCTACCAATTTAGCTCCGTAGGTTAAAGGACAAAAAAGTTACAGGCATTCAAAGAAAAATACATTTGGCTTTTCCTCAAAACGTCAAAACCGCGATTTTAAACGTCAAAATTGGTAATATTTAGGCAATGAACCTGACACTAGTATGAGCTATGGAAGGAAAATGTCTCAAGAATAATATTTTACAAAGCCTGAAGTCTTAGTTTCAATCGTCATTGTCCTTCATTTTACTAAAATATTCCCAGAAAATTCATTTCAAATAGACCCTTTCTCTGATGTTTTGGCTGTCGGTTTAGTTAAGTTGATGCTTTCGCTGTAGGTTTAGTGAAGTTTATGGTTTAACGGTCTATAATTTTTAGCTAATTTTCGTAGAAAAAATTCGTTACTGCATTTTAGCATATTTTATCGAAATATGATGCATGTTTGTAAGAAAAAATCTGGACACAGTAAGTGCGTTTTGGTAGCAAATTTTCATTAAATCCTCCAAATTTCAATAACTCATTTGCTATTAACGTAAGTTTTGTTGGTTAGGAAACCAACATTTAACTGTATTTTCGGAAATGTTTTATATGAACGCAGCAAGGGCGTTTCGGTTGCGAATTTTCATTAAATGTTTCAAATTTCAATAACTTAATTTGCTATTAACCTAAGGTTCATTGGCTAGGAGACCAGTTTTCTCAGAAACATTTAAAGTTTATTTTCCGAAAAGTTTTGTACTTTTTAAAATAATTATTTTGATAAAATATGATACACTGTTCCTACTATATAGGTTATACCGGTAACCAAATTGATGCCTGCTCGCATTAGAGCGATATATTTGTAATTAAAAACATTTTTATGAAAATTCACTTCCATAACGCACTTGCTGCGTCCAGAGTTTTTTATATTGTTTTTTTTTCTGAACCAGAAAGATTGCAATATAATATTTTTTGACCGCGTTTTAGAGGTCACTGGAAACTCTCTTTATCTAGTTGGAAGATTTATCTTTTCCTATGAAACTATTTCTTCTGATGCATCTGCGGTGTCCATTTGTCTCAGATTTCTCGTCCATATTGTCTGATTCTACATGAAGTATACTTATGTAGTCTCCCTTGCTCTCCCCTTCATTATCAGCATTGTCATCAAAACTATCATTATCTCAGATAACTTCCTCGGTGATTTTTTTAACTATATATTTCATTTCCCGCTAAGAAAGTGGTCTTTATTCAGAGATTATATTTGTTAAAAATTTATTGAATAAACACAACAAAATGCACATAGTGGAAAAAATACACTACAGCGTGGGGTACAAATGCATAACTTTGTTTTACAAAAACTATTATATTTAGGTACTTAAAAGAGAAACATGCAATCTGGTATGTCACAATACGCCTGAGGATTACCTACACAAATGCACATATGTATAAGTGGTGACATAACAAAGTTGCTGTTAAATTAATCTTTGTTAGGGCCACTCGCCGGACTACTTGATCGTAAAGTGAACAATATATGCTAAAAATAGAAATGATCTTTTAAAAAGCGGAAATAATTACTGTTTAGGACTAGTAATATCATAATCCCTTTCTAAGGATTTTACTGTATTTACATAACTTTTTGTCTGGGAGAGAGTTCTGACTTTGGTTTTCTTTATTTTCAGGTGCTGGCAAACCTCTCCGAGGAATTCTTGAAAACAGAAAGTCTGAAGAAACAGAAACTAATGGAATATCTTCCTCTATCATACAATAACCTGACGAACTTACCACTTCAGCAGATCTACGCCTCCATAGACCCCGTCTACACCCAATACTTACAGGACTTGACCGGCGTCAATAGACACATCTCAGCTTTCAAACCTGTACCTCAGATCATTAAAGAGTCGAAAATCCGACATGCCTTGAATATTAATAGATACTCCGATCCCCCAGTGCTACAGAATCCCGAAAGGGTAATTCATCTTGCCGATTCTGAAAGATTCGAACGGAGCTATCAACCCAACGTAGCTTTAGCACCTCCAACGCCGAAAAAACTTCGTTACGGCAAAACAGAGGAATGTCTGCCTCCCAAAGAATTATCAAAATGCGAACAAACCTCTTCCAGAGTTAGAAACAATTCCATCACCTCAGAAAATGAAACTCCACCAGTTGAAACCAATGGTCCAAGTGTTATAAAGCAAGAAGAAGTCATTCAAAAGGTGGCAGAATCTGTGAAAGTAATAGAATCAACTAGTGTTTCAGTGGTGCAAAGGGTAAGCTCTCCTAGATATAATCCGGAGATTGAGCTGTCGACTGATACCGAAGACAGCGCCTCAGAAACTTCTGAAAAGCTAACTCATACGGCCAAATTAGAGGAGGCGTTGAAACCTATAGATTTCGGCCTTAGAGAGAGAATATTGGAAATGTTCAGAGCCGTAACTAAAGAACACGAAAGACTGCTAATAGAAAACAGCTCAAAAGACAATAAAATAACAGAACTAGAACTGAGGAATACGGAATTACAGAGAGAGGTAGAAGAGATCAGATCTGTGCTGAAAAAGAAATGTAATGGAAGCCTTGATGTGCTGACTAATAATAGTAAGAATAATAACAATAATAATAATAATAGCGAGGACGAAGTTAATAACTGTGACAGTAGCGAAGTTTCTTCCAATAATAATGAGTGTGTTACGGACAAAATGACCAATAGTTCTTCCAGCGATGAAACTAATGAAACTGAAGTTAGTGATAAAGTTGATGAATCTAATCAACATCAAATTAAACCTCAACAGCAGAGCGTCATCGCCAGTCTGTCGCTAATCGATAAAGAGGCAATAATAAAAATAGAACCAGAATGATCTGTAATTGTCAGTCGACATTGGTTGAGATGAAACGTTTCGTATTAATAAGCGAATCCTCCTCAGGTAAACATAATATTAAAAGCTTTAATTAGTTTCCTTCTGGGAAACAGATGCAGTTTACATCAATCAAAATTATTCTTTGCTAAGGTCATAACAGCTTTTGTTTAAAGTAAAAACATCTTTTGTAAAGGTGCACCATAAGAGGGAGTATAGGTACCTTCAGTTTATTGTGCTCTTTAATCGCTTCAGCTCTTGTCTCCCAAAAAAAGCGATTGTGCTAAAAACCAAATACTTTGCGTTTAAAATATCAACATGTTATTTTTATCTGCTCTGTGATTTTAAAGTTAGGTTGGTCAAAGATTTGTACTTGGTAGCAGATATTTTGACCAGTTTTATGAAATTCATGGCGTTTGACATTAAAACGCTTACATAGCAGCTTTGTGAACTTTAGATAATATTTACCGCAAACTTCATATTGGATAATTGAAATCGTTATGGTAAGCTTAGATTTGCACTTTTATGAGAGTAAGTGAAAACTATTTGAATCTCACTAGATTTTTTTAAGATCAAAAAAGTTATTACGTGTGGTTTTAGTTGATGTTGAGACTGTAAACACGTTTTTATAATGGTATCAAAAATTGTACGTTTAGAGATCTGGCCATTTTGTAATGTCTGCCATTTTGTTTTAGGTTTTCATAAACTTCATAATATGTAACTTTATAATTATCATTATAATGAGTAATCATGAGAAATACTCAGAAAACATATTTCGTTTAGGTAAACCTTAAGAGTGAGTTTAGGTGCCTATAATTTTTGTATTTTTATATTCAACTATATAAGCTGTTATTTTAATAACATGCCCAGTGTGTATATATTTAACGTGAAAGACAAATACCTGTTTAGTTCTTACAAAGATACGTGTAAGTTTGTCGGTCACACATCGGCACAAAAAATGAACGGAATGACGCTTTATGTTTGCCTTACGACGAGACGAGTTCTTTCCATACGCAAGTCGACATACGGTGCCATCAACAATGTGTGTAAGGATTGCCAGTGAAAAATACCAGCTTTGCCCAGATTTGCACTACAATTAAAATATGTGCATTAGACATATTTTAGTTGTATAACGCCTTTTTATTGCGGCAATTTTTCCACTTGTTCGTGGCACCGTGTGTTCGCCTATAATGTGAAAAGAACGGGTCCCAGCGTTTTTCATAGATATGTCATCAAGCCCATTTTTTTATAGCTGTAAAACTAAAATCTTTTAATATTACCGTTTATAAATTTAATGATTACCTGAGGACTGCCATGAACGTGAAATATATGTACATAGATTTTTTTTACCTGCGAAAAGGTTTTAATTGTATTACGTTTAGTCATATAGAGTTATAAACACATTATATGTAGATACATATAATAAGGATATATAATTTTATTTAAAATTTTTATTTTGCTTTATATTCTTTTTTGTACATGATGTATAAATTTATATGTTTGCAAGTTAGTTGTTAGGTTATACATATTATATGATATATATACTTCGTAATTTTTCTCTCCATTTCGAAATTGTTCTTGTTATATGATTGTTTTTAATTTATATTTGAGGAAAAAAATTGTTAATAAGATGATATTTTTATGAATTTTAAGAGATTAAAAAGTACAAAACTGGTGCTTAGGAAAAAAAGCATCTCTATATTATATATATATTAATCTTAAATACATACTGTATATTGAACTTTTGATGTCTGAATGCTTTTTTATTTGGGCATGTTTATTGAAGACATTGCCATTTTTATGTACCTGCCTTTTATGTTCTTTCTTATATTTTTTATATTTTATTTGAGAGTTTTTTAGATTCTGATGATTCTTACTTATGGGAGAATTTTATTTATATATTTGATGTCATTAAGTTAAGAATTATCTATCTTTTATTTATTAATGTAGGAAGAGACTTGTCTTTTTTTGTAACTTGTACTTTTATTTAAAACGTTCTTTTATTTATTGTATTTACAAATGGTATCCTCAATTTATTAGCTGAAAAAATGAAAGTTGCTGTCTTGTTTTCAGCAGAGACCAAAATTTCCAATCTTAATCTCAGGAATTTTTGAAACAATCAGTTTGTATATACTTAGTTTTTCAAAATTGTTAGAAATGTGCTGGTCACATTAAAACTAGAAAGCAACTGTTGAAAACGACAGCAATACTACTTAGAATGTCACATACAAGAGAACCAGAGCTATACTTGAAAAATATTTCAAGCGATAGGACACCTCAAAATGGAATAGTTTGATAAACTTTTTTCTTCATGTAGCTCATTAGCAAAAATATTATGTAATTTAAAACTTGAGGAGTTCTGACTTACTGCACATAAAAGATAGTTTATCAAAATCAGGGGCGTGCGGTGACATTTCAAATAAGGGAAGCAATTCCCAGAAACTTACCTATTTATAGTGTAACTCGATTCTTCTGTTGTTTTTGGAAAATTCGTTAATAATGTCGTCATGTAACTGTAAATTCTGGGACACTTCCTGGACGAGTTTATTTTCAACTGACAAAATTGAAATTTGGGAAAGTCTTTCCTGTCTTGTTGAACTTCTAACAAAACTCTTGATACGTTTCAATGTAGAAAAATTTCGTTCTACAGACGCACTAGTAGCAGGAATTGTTAATACTAATTCACATAATTTGAACACTTTAGAATATGCATTTTCCAATTTTGATTGTTTAAAGAAAGTTAAAAGTTCACTCGCGTTAGTTTTTGTGTCAATAACATCGGGTTCATAAATGACTGTAAGTTCTGATCGTAATAAGGCTTCGTCAAAATAATGTCTATAGTGGTGAAATAATGATTTGAATGAATCTTCTGCGAAAGGTATCCCTTTAAATCCTCCAAAACTACACAATTCAAGAAATTTCAGGTCACTGAGATGATAAAATCTGCAGTTAATTTGCTGCTGAATTTGATCTATAATTTCGTAGAAAAGGCGGCGGTAAGAAGTTTGAAGGTCTCCCACATTATCAGTGCGCACACCCATTCTTCGTGGCTCCACTTCTCCTAATTCAATTGTTTTTTCGCAGAACTTATCAAATTAATTCCTTTTTTTAAATTATAATGGATTTAAATTCACTAATTTTTTTCAAGCAAAAACCAATGTCATTTATTTTACATTGCAATATGAAGGGTCCAGGCTAAAAAGGGGGAAAGTCAAAAATCGTTAATTTTCAGGAAATCGATTTTTAATTTTAAAACCGTATAACTTATTAATTTATTAATTAGCACTGAATCTCTGAATGGATTTAATTTGTTATAGGTGTTTGGGATTAGACTGCAGAAAGTATTAATGACATTTCATTTAGAATTTTTTTTAAACGTAAAAAATATGAAGGCACTACGGATCGTAACGAACAAGAAGGGGGAATGTCATAGATTTCCACTGAAGTTTTGCAGTATTTTCAATTTTTTTTTACGAAAACCAGAAGCAAAATAGCAAAGGTTATGAAATTAAATTTTATTAAATTTCAGATTGTTTATTAATTATTGAATATACAGAATATGCTCAGACACTTTTTTTTGGGCCTCTTGTACGCTGAGGTTTTGGAAAGGTGGCCTTGTCTTTGACATTTTTGGTATGTGGTAATGTAGAAAAATATTTTCTAGCTGTTGGGTTGAGACAGAATTTCATTAAGCACTGCAGGTCGGTGAATTTGGCCAGTGTTATAGGCAGTAGTCCTGCAAATAGATAGAACATCGTTAACATCGGAAAATAATATTATGTGCATAGTTACCTTTGTATAACTGGCCTGGTAATTTAAACTCATTGTTTGCCAAAGTGTTGATACCCCTTTTTTTCTTCGGTTCAATCAAAACAGCAGTTTCCCAAATGCCATTCCAAGTTGAGCGATGGTAGACAAGTCTAGGATGTTCTTTCACGACTTTTAGTTCACGTATGGGCCGTACTTTCATTGGACACTTATGTTTGTAATGAAGTGTAGAAAAATGTGTAGTCCAGCATTTAAAAAAATCAAAAGTGACCTCCATAACATCAAAAGGATTTGGTTTAACTCTTGCAGCTCTAAAAACTTCAGCCCATTCATTTGGAAGTTCCACACGCGACTTCTGCTGTATAAGTCCAAAATCCTTATCGCATTCCATAAAGGAATGCCCTCTAATGGGGAAGCTGATCTTGACTTCGTCAAACCTTTTCTGCACATGCACTAAGTGATAGAGGTAACGGATGACAGTATAGTTCTTATTCTGACCCCCACATGAGTCGCAAAATATCTCGAGGACTCGAACACTGCTGGGTAGAAAGTTGTAAACGAAATGATGCAACATCGAACATACTTCATCACAGCCTTTTCGTCCATTTGTTTCAGGATAAGTATAAAAAATACTTTGGCTAGTCGACAAAACATGAATATTAAAAGAGAATATAGACAACTGTCTCTTATAATAAACATCATTTGTGCTTATGTTGGGCACTGGCAAATTTTTAGCAAAATCCATGCATATTGCTTCTTTGTTTTGATTTAACCGACAAGATAATTTTGCAGCCTTTTTTCTTGAATAAAACTGTTCAGCTTTATGCTTGTGCAAAAGATTTTCCTGTCGGAGTGTACTGATTTTGACATCTAGTTGGATCTTCTCTGTGACATTACCTGACACGTTTTTCATTTTGGCTTCTAGGGACCTAATATTTGCCAAGTATTCGTCACATATACTGCACGTATCTGACCTTGGGTATCCAAATGATATGTTGAAGTCTCGTGAGAAGATGGATCTATAAGTTTCATATGACACACAATATTGTTGGTCTTCAATGGTGTTTTGGTACATATTGTACATTTTTTTGATATTTAGATCTTCCGGTAGGTAGATTTTTGACGAATCCTTTAGGCTGTAATGGCTTTGACGTCCTTTGAAAGAGCGAATATGATTGACTACTAGATCTTGAGATTCCGGTTTCAATTTGAGAGGCCTGTTTAAGTGTCTTCCTCGTTTGTCAGTTGGGGCTTTGCCAGTCATTTTTAGAGATTTCTGGAGAATTTCAAGCTTTTTCTTGGTTATACCATGTAAGGAAAGAAAAGCCTTGAAACAAACAGGCACTTCTCTTGTCTCACCATCTACAGATACTCTGACACGATAAGCAAATGAACTGTCGTGTAGCATTGCGCCGTCTTCAGCGTTACGTGGGCGTCGCTGTTGTATAGGACAGACACTAATAAGTCCACACAAATAGATATTCTGCTCGTCCACGGATTTTAATAAATTAAACTCACTTACTATCTTTTGTCTTGCGTCAGCCGGAACTTTATCAAAACACTTGAGACGTTTACATCGGCAATCGCTTCCTGTCTCGTGACTTTGCAGGTTAAGTTTTTTAGAAACATCGGTTATTCTCCCGTAACGTTTTCTTTTTTTCCCCTGAACGTGGGTAATAACAAAGTCCTCACTTACACTGACACTTGGGTTCATTTTACTGTTTATTAGCACTACAATCACGACTTTTACTTTTTAATCCAACAAATTTGATAAATAAACACGAGAACCGGTAAACAATCAGGAAGAACTGAAAGAAGCAACTGCAGCCATAAGAGCGTCCAGCAAGAATAAAGGCGCATTTCTGACGTTCCCCCTTCTTAGCATGTGGCGCGCTGACTCTCCTCCTTTTTAGCCAGTACAGCATAATTTAAATTATCGATATCTGGTGACTCTTCTCTTTTTTCGCCTGTATGATGTTACCTGATGATAGTTCTGTGTGTTTAAAATCGAACGGACTGAACAGCTCAAAATGAGTAAAAATTGACGTTCCCCCTTCTTAGCCTGTACCCTTCATATGTTAAATACATTATCTGAAAACGGAAATATTTCCGAAAATATATTAAGTAAAAAATTAAAATTAAAGTCTCCTTTCAAATCATCCAAATCCTCTAGAACTACTTATTGTTTCTGCGTCCCAATTTTTGCTATTTTCCATGATGTTTTCAAAAAATTCAATTAACGATTCACGGTGTTCAAATACAGTTAACACAACCCTGCCGTTGTAGTTCCATCGGGTTGCAGTTACTTTGGGTAAACGTTTTTTAACAATTGGGTCTAAGGCTTGTGTGTGCTTCATAGATTTGGAAAAAAAGCAGCCATTTAACACTTTACATTCTCTAATATGATTTATAGATTGGGATAAAATTAAATTAAATTTATGAGCACAACAGTGTACAAATAGAGCAATGAAGAACGTTTCCCGCACTTAAGCTTGAAGATCTCCTAAACGTCCGGCCATAACAGCAGCCCCATCATAGATTTGGGCAATTAATTTATTATCAGCCTCCTCAATATCTTTCATAATATTAAGCACAATTTTATATAGAGCGTTTGCGGTACGATCTTCTGTCACATTTTTAAAGCCTAAAATCTTTCTTGTACACTCCCATCCATTTTTACGTAGCGTATTACTACAGATAGTTGACTTAAATTAGTTACATCGATTGTTTCATCTAGAACAATAGCAATGAAACGAGTCTGTTTAATTTAAGAGTTAATTCTGTTCAAAATAATAGTGGCAGCAGCCGAAATTAAATCATTCTGAATGCGATTTTATGTCCCGCGAAAAACGTTAAGACTGTTCCAAGTTATTTTTTAAACAAATGTATTTGGCTATTAAAGAAACTAGGTCTTGAAAGTTTCTTCTATTTGCAGATGTAGTTGTTTTCTCATGACCCCTGAAGCCCAATTCATGCTGCGACCAAGAAAACACAGCATCAATAAGTCTTTTTAATATGTTTCTGTTTTTATCAACCAGTTCATTGTGTTGGCGGCGTATTCAATTCGCATTTTTCCAAAGACACTTAATTTTAAAATGGTCTGTAAATGCGCTTTAGACATAACATGTCTTTGTACTAGTTTATGTAGATTATTCAAGTCGGAAAACCCACTTTTATTCCACAACCCCTTTTCAGTCACAAATAGACTACAAGACCAACAAAACAGTTTATTCCTGTTTTCACAACCCGTTAACCATTCATATTGTTTATGAGTTTTTTCCACGTTGAAATGTCGAATAGGTACATGTTTTAATTCTTGTATTTAAGTTTTTTTATAGTAGGTTTTGGCCTACCTATATTAATAATAGCAAGTTTTTCAGCAAACAGTAAAGCTGAAAATCCTTTACTTATCAAAAACATACAATACAATCACAGTTATTATTACCACTTGTTTGTAAATCCCCACCCCCACCGTCACAGCTGTTAAAAGCTGATCTACTTGCAGCCATATTAATAATCATAAAATGGCAATGTATTTAACTTACTGGACTGCTTATATATACGAAATAATCAGGCACATTCGCTTTGAACGTGCACCCGGTCTTCGTAGTATAACACGTTCTAAAAACATGTGTACATCGCGCCGAGCCGAGGTTTCTTTCATAAAGTTGCCTGCTGGCTACGTGTATTTAACTGAAGTGATTGCATGCATCCACTTGTAGTATCAGATCAGGTTCATGCTGTCCGCAATCAGTCACATTCACCTTGCTAGGAGCGTATATACAAATACAGTATGCTGCATAATAAATAATTATGTGTGTGAGCTTGCGAAATAAAAATTTTAATAACTGAATTAGTTTCAGAATTTGATATTTAATATTTAAAATACAAAAGAGATTTTAAATAATGCCCTATAGGTATGTAGTCGTTATTTTAAGGGAAACAATGCTTCCATGGACCGCACGCCACTATTGATAGGAAATATGGCATTCAGTGTTGCTTGGTGAACATGTTTTTAATTAAATCGAAATTATTATTACAGTTTTCCATTTTTCAACTTTACTCAGAATTAGCATCATACCCGCATTATTCAGAGACAGTGGTTGTGTTCGCCAAGCGCGAACGGCTAATTTTAGGCGCTCTGTTGATAGAATTCCGCATGTTATGTTGTCGGTCAGTGAAAATTAGTCTCGCTTTTAAAAATCTGCAACAGTTGAGTTTGAACTGAAAGAATATAATAATATATTATTTTAACTTTACCAAAATTAATGACGATAAAATGTCAAATTTAAAATAGCGATACACAAAATAAGGAAAAAATGCAATAAATGCATTCACCTACTTAAAACTGAGCTACAGAATGAGAGAAAGATGCCGGCAGATATTGTCCAATATGCCTTCTAAATAGAGATCATGATAAAAAGGCAAAGCAATTATATAATTTAATACCCATTACTTTAGGAGATCCGTCAGAAATAGTGAGTCGATTAGGTTGCACATGGAGAGAGTATTTCTAGTATTATATGAATGAACAGCAGTATTCTGTGGTAGACTTTTCTTTTATCTTCTATACGCGTCTTAACTTTGCAATTAAGACCTTTGACTTTTTTAAACAATTATTTATTGATTAAACTACAACTTGACAAAGGACTTCAAAGATAAAATATTAATACAAAATAAGAATATAATAATAATAACACGCCGTGTGTTAAGTATTATGCGCAGAACAGGAATGAACACCTCTCCATAGATTGGCGTCATTCTTATAGGTTTCCCACTAGGGAGTGGCTCTATTTGTTTTGGAAGGTGATCATGATGTGAACTCTGCGATGCACCTGCATTGTTGTTGATGTGGTTTTCCATTATCTATTGTCCATAGTTGCTTCTAAATTATTGTATGTTGTACAAGGGGCTATTGTTATGGTGTTATTTATCTCACTTGACTAAGGAAAGTTTATATGGGCAGGGGAAAAAGGTAGAATTCTAAGATCTTTAAAAAGTTTCCTACATGAACAAATCTGTGGTATGCCAGCAATAAATTGAACAATTTTTCCTTACATAAAAATATTCCTACTGCAGATGAATAACTCGCCCTCACGGTAACACTATAACAAAGCCTACTCTCCACCTGAGCGAAATACATCCCCAGAAAATGTTGTAGATCAAAGACAGATTTGAAGACCCTTGTCTCATAACTGAGTTAAGTGTTCCTAGAAGTTTAACACAGTGGTGTGCAAATAATATGTCATTAAAAACAACTCCCAAAAATGATGCTTCGTTAACTGTGTTAAGCACCCTGCTATCCAAAACCAAGGAAATGCCTTGTATATTTAGGTTCTGCCTTGTATGAAACCTAAGGCATAATGTCTTGGAGGAATTTAAATAGCGGGTTTTCGGAAAACCATGCGCCTTAAATATGCAAGACATCTATTTCTTTTTAATGCCAGGAGAGAGTGCCTTGTATGAAACCTAAGGCATAATGTCTTGGAGGAATTTAAGTAGTGAGTTTTCGGAAAACCATGCACCTTAAATATGCAAGACATCTATTTCTTTTTAATGCCAGGAGAGAGTCAGTCTGATCAATCAGTAATAAGAGTTATATCGTTAGCATACAAAATCACGGTTCCTTCCGAAATTTCCTGGGGTAAATCATTTATAAAAAGCAGTGACACAATGAGACCCAGAATTGGTTCTTGTGGTACCCATATCGTAACACTCCGTAAAGATGACTTACAAGCAGATACAACCATATATACCATTCATGATTACATGATGTCTATCATTTAAATATGATTTTACCATTTTAAAGAAAGGTCTTTAAGATTGGTGAAGCTTTATAAAGCCATATTTGGATAATATTTCAAGTATTTTGTTATGACAAACGCAATCAAAAGCTCTGCTTAGGTCACAAAAACTACTAAAAGGACTTCCTCCAGCATCAACTGTCTGCAAAACTAAAGATAAGAACTCCTTCGTTGCCATAGCAACGTATGAAACCAAACTTCTCCTTAGATAGCACACACAGCAGTAAAGGTGAATGCATACATACAAACATATTAACTGTAGCCAAGTATTTCTGTATTTAGTAATCGACATTTTAGGATTTGATCATTTATTGTATGTAGTCCATGACTTTAACAATACATGTTCCAGACAAAAGTCCAAATATCAGCTTTCAGTACAATTTCAATCCCCTCTACAAAACAGTGAGGTATGAAGACCTTGGATCACTGTAATTCCCCTTTTTTTACGAAACCTCTTGGAATGCCTTTGTGGTTTGTGAGGTAGCCTTCCACAGCAAATAATTTTCTCATCAAAAAGTTTTTTGCGAGTGGAATAGTAAACTAAATTATCAGCAGACAGATAATGTCCTATTTGATTAACAGCTTTCAGTAAATCATGTGCAAATGTTTCAACATACGCCTAGCACTTCTTTTTTTAATTGTCCAGCATAAAATATCTGGTTTGTATAGTCGTCAGTAATACATACATAGTTTATAAATCCTAATGGGATAACTTTGTGATTTGCTATATCTGTAAACTGTCTAAAGTTAGGTCTTCCTCTAAAAGGAATGATAAGTGGTTGTTTATCAATGCTTATGGTAATAGAGATATTCCAAATTTCATAAACTGTTTGTTCATTTTTATCAATTAGTGAGGCTACTTTGGAGTTATGCTGTAAAAATTGTGTCTTGGGCAAGAACAAGTTTCAAACTTATTTGTCTAATGGTGCACTGTTAAATTTATTTCAATAAATAAAGTGCTAGTAGCTCCTATAAGCTTGTTTTGTCCATTCATTGATTGTTGTTGCCCTTACTTGGTGAAACTGGTCCATACTACATACAGACTTGGAGACTACTTCTCTGGCTTCACAGTGATGCCAGATAAGTAGTCTCCAAGTCTGTTTGTTGTTTTCTCCACTTTGGTAGTATCGTTAAAATGCAAATTTTGTTTACTGTCTAAACTTATATTCCTAGATATGCATTTTCTTACAGGTTCCATATTTAGATCTTCGTACTCACACAAGTACATTTTTCCTGGGGTAGTGAATGATAACCAGTGAGTAACAGAAATCCTAGACATTTTTTAGGCGTCATTTAATAAAGCGGTGTCTATTATTTTCTACAGCATTTGTAACAGTCTGTCTATTATGTAAGATATAATATCCTCATTGAATAATGCCTCAAATACTTCAGTGGGTGATCTACCCCGAAAGAAATTGCTCAAGCCATTCTTAGAATCATGTATCTTGTCATCACGAATTATTATTTTTTGGAAGTCAAGTCTTGTTCGTTGCCATGCAAACATGATTTTATGTTTTTTTTGACAAACTGCTGTTGTTGAAATTGCTTACTTAGATGCTGAGACCATGGTTGAAGCTACAAGTGTTATGCCGCTTTACCAGGTACATCCTTTATGTAAGTATCATCTAATTCGTCTTCATCAATTTCCTTTTTGTGTGATAAAGTTTTTTCATGCCGTTATTGAAAAATTAATTCGGTTGTGTATCCAACCAATTGAGTATAATCGCTTCCACATCTTGTTCATCATCGAAACGGCGTCCTCCAAATTCTTCTTCGAGTGATCTAAACATGTGATAGTCTCATGGTGAAGAATCCGGGCTATGAAGTGAAGGTTCAAGTGTTTCCCAATGGATTTTTTCCAGGGTTTTTTTTGTGAAAGTAGCTGTATGTGGCCGAGCGTTGTTGTGGAGAAGAATCACACTGTGCATAGGCAAATCTCGTCTTCTTCGCTTAAAAGCCAGTTTTGCTTCATCAAGGAGCAATAGCAGTCAGCATTAACTGTACGCCGTTCATGAAGGAAATCAATGAGCAATACGCCTCTGCAATCACAAAAAACAGTTGCAAGAACTTTCCTCACAGAAAGACGAGTTTAGGCTTTTTGAGGTGAAGTTTCTCCAGCTTTTTGTCACTCCATGTTGGCTTGCTTAGATTCCAGGGTGTAATGATGCACCCACGTTTTGTCGAAGGTCATAATGCAACTTAAAAAAAACTACCTCCCTCTGCTCAATATCCTGCCAAAATCCTTTCACAAACTGCATAACGGTTTGCTTTCAGATCTTCCATCAGAAGGCGAGGAAACTATCTTCCTGACACTTCTAGATAAGCCAGGTTTTTCGAAATGATAATTGCGCACTTCCGTATGATATTCCGACTTCTGGAGCAATTTGTGATACTGCAAGGCACCAGTCAGTTTTAATCAGATCACCGACTGCATAAATGTTCGCCTTACTGATGCTTGTTGGAGTTGCATGCTTTACCCTCGTTCGCCGTTGGTTCTGGGCCACTTGAAAGTTTGTTATGCCAATCATAGACTTGGGTCTTTGAAAGGGTTTTACGTCAAACTTTGCAGTCAATCGACGCTTCTGTGTGTTTTGCACCCTCCAGTGACATAGAGTCACCTCTCCACATCCTCACCTAATTCTAGTATTCACCAAGAAATAGTGCCGCTCGTGTAATACAAATTAATAGGTATGAAAAATGACAAGGCTATGTAAAATTTCACTGCACTGACGAATTGTTTTTGGTCAGTTACAAATTTAGTGTGCTGGATAATATAAAGTTGCCTTTGTCAAAATAACCGTCACCAACCACCAATCCCCAAATGGGGAACATGGTATATAATGGGTTAAATGTTTGGTAGTTTAACATTATTGAGAATTTCAGGATCTTTTGCTATGGTATTTTATAATTTACAAATGGCCACAGTTTTAATAGTAATAATTTCAACACTTTATGTACGTACTTTATATTTAACAAATAGAAAAGTTCTGAGAAAAAAACTATTTTGATGTGTTCTATCATATAGTACTATTTAGCAAGTATATTCTAAAACATCTCTACAATATACATTTGTATATATTGTCTTGAATAAACAAGCCTAATATTGAGAATGTTTTTGAATGAAGGGTATAAAAGCCATAACAAACATTTAAATATGTATATATTATATATAGACCATTCATAATAATAATAATAGTAGGACTGCTTTGTTTAGTCTGTTTTATTTTCTCTAAGTGATATGTAAAAGTTTAAGTTATCTAGCCAGATCAAGTAAACAAGTCAATTAGAATCTTAGAAAGATATATGTTATTTTCTATTTTATTGAAATATTTTTATCACAAATAATTTAAAATTTAATTTTCATATGTCCTTGAAAAGCATACTTATAATTATTACAAGAAATTGTTTAAATATAGATGTAGACTTCTTCTCTCGCTTAGCAATTGCTTGTATCTTTCTATGTAACTGACCCTTTTACGATACTGTAAAAGAGCAAAGCCAGTTACAGGGAAATAAGCAAGCAATTGTAAAGCCAGAGAGGAAGCATCTACATGTATATTTAATATGGAACTGTTTCACCAGGTAAGGGAGACAACAATTAATGAATAAATTGTTTGTAGTGTTTCTTTTTGCTTTCCTGTTACTGATATACCATAATTCGCAAACCCAAATTTGGTTAAGAGTTTTCAGTTTGAACAAGGTGTACTATTATTATTATTATGGAACTTTTTAAGATACATTTTAAATTATTGATAATTTTGTAGCTTTCATTTTTTATCGCAAATGTTAAGTTGCTTTAGACTCGTTTTGTTTTGTTAAATTTTTTATTTTCTTTTATAAGCATATTTTTATATTTTCGTTTCCTGAAAAATGTGATAACCGTCTTTGATTTGATACTTCAACATTTGCAAGGTAACTTGGTTTTTGTTTTTTGTTTCTATGTAGAACACTTTAAAAAAAAGTAATTGTAATCTGGCAAAATTTTCAAATTTCAAATTTCTCAAATTTTAATTAAGTTTAAATATTACAGTAAAACCTTGTTTATTCGAGGTAATATGGGGGGAGGTACATCGGATAAACAAAAACTCGGATAACACAGAAGAAATAAAAAGAGCGAAAATTTTAATCATTTTTTATGTATTTGAAATTGTAAAATGAAATTCAATCACAGAAAGTACATAAGTAACAAAGTAGCAATGGCAAAATGCTTGACGCATATAGCACATGCATAGTGGCTCTATCTGTTTTATGTGAGCCTACACGTCGATTAATGCCGACTGCTCGGATAACATCGAAGGCCTGATAAAAGAGGTTTTACTGTAGTTGCATCCTGTCCGGGTAAAATTTTTCAATTGACTGGCATATTTGGCTTATAACTCTGATGTTTGGAAATTTTATAAGCAATAAATTGTCTTAAAGATGATGGTTCTAATTTGTGGTTAAAATTTACTGACACTTCACAGCCTTTCATATTTTGAGTAGATGCAATTTAGAGGTAAGTTCACTACCTTCAGTAAAACCTACTTCACCACAACCTTTTTTTATACAGTACAAATGTTTCGCTAACAAAGTTAACTTCAGAAGATGATGAAATAGACTGTTGTTACAACTTTTACTGCCGCTAAATGATGAAGTTGGTCTTCTTCCCAGCAACCTTTAGTGTCAGGTATTTATTACTTCCGCATCGTCTTAAATGGTTGTAAATATGGTAACGGGAATGGAAAGGGGTTGAATTAACCCTCATAGGTATGGCAGTGCAACAGACTTCAGTCTGTTTCATATGTAAATCATTTGCGTTCAAATCTCTGTCAATAAAACTACTGGTGACATGCTACCATATACACCCCATACCATCACCCCCTGTGTAAGGGTCGTATGCTGTTCCACAGCGAATTAAAATTTTCTGCGTTCTCCATGTACTCTTCTGTGACCATCGTGGACCCAAAGACAGAATCGGGACTCGTCCGAGAACACAACACGATTCCATTTACCACTCAAGCCAAGCAACACAATGTCGAGGTGTCAGTAGGATATATAAAAATGGTCTATATGAACGAAGTTCAAAAGCGCGTATTCTGCGATATTTTGTTGTCATAGAGACTCTGATGTAAACGCCTAACGAAGCATTTCCAATTTACCGTGTTGTGGAAGTTCTGTTTTGTAAAGCCGCGATCCTCAAATGACGATCGTCCCATGCTGAAGTTGCTCGGGATCGTCCGTATCCATGAAGACTGTTATGGAAACCTTCTTCAGGTCACCTGGACCAACACTGTTGACACACTGTGGTCCTATGCGGCCGGGAATTTGTCTGATTGAAAAACGGGTTTCGCGCATACCAATAATGCACTCCCTTTCGAATTCACTTAAATTATTGTAATTGTTTCGTAAATGACACCTAGGCATAATGACTTCAACTTCAAACTGAAGAAAACAGAAATTTAAGTAGATAATTTTTTGATAAAACAAAATAAAAAAAGGGTACACTTGTTAAAATTTTTTGTCCATGTTGTCATTTCTTATCAGAGGTAAGAGTGATATATCAAATTTAATTGCAATTTGTCGACCCTTACTGGGTGTTTGGATTTTTTGGAAAGTAAGTATGGATACATAATTCACTCTTGGATGTCATGGCTAGTAGTGTGAATTTAAAAAATTCTTGATTAAAAAATTAATAATTTCTGTATATACATTCCATTGACTAAATCTAAAATAAATAGAAAGTGAGATTTGTCAAGGGGACTAGCTTTGCCATATTTTTGTTTCTAATTTACGTTAAATGGTTTATTAGAGCAAGTTGTCAACTTCTTCACCATTAAAATGATTATAAAATCCCTTATTCGGTGGCCCAAAAACCAATAATGCCAGTAAATGAATACGAATTATAATAACTTTTATGACAGATTTTTCAAAGCAAACTTAATTCTTGATAAGTTAATGTTATCCATGTATTGTCAATTTTGCGGTACCTACCTCCTCGAGTCATGACCCTCTTAATAATTTTGAAAAACGATAGATTTACGGAGGAATTTGCATGCTTTTGAAATTAAAAAAATCTACCTTGATGTACAGTAGAGTCTTGTTCCTCTGAGCTTTTGCTTCATTCAAGGCTCAAGCACAATATGTTTGGTTCTGTTTCATCTGAGATAAAGCTACTTTGAATATATATATATATATATATATATATATATATATATATATATATATAACTATAAATAACTAGGATAGTTATGTATACATATGTACACACAAAGTACTAGATTGCATATAACGGAATCAGTAGTAATACACATAGACTTAGACTTAAGTCGGATATAAAATTGGACGCAGTTCGACCAAAGAAACTAGTATTTTTCACATTTATAACCATGGAGGCGTTTCTGAACACAATAATAATTTAATGATGTCTAATATATGTAATGTGTTTAATAACGTGAAAATAAAAAAGAACGATTTCAGCAACTCTCAGTTCTTAGGGATACGCTTTTGACCTGTATTATTCCAGCTACTTTGGTTCTGCTTAACTTGGAAGAACAGGACTATACTGTACTTCAGCTTCAAAATTCAAAACTTAGGAAAAGGATTAATAAAGCAAGCACCAAAATTTCCTGGCCTGACTATAAAAGAAACAGTGTAAAATCACAAATAAATTTAATTTTCAATATAGTCCCCCTAACATCAATACACTTACCACATCGTTTCAGCAACAATTCGATACCTCTAAAAAAACATTTTTTTCGGTTTGTCCTCAAAATGTGCCCAAACTGCAGCTCTCGCCTCTTCATCGTCACTGAAATGGCGCCTGTATTTTTCAAATTTCCAAATAGGTAGTTGTCACGGGGGCTATATCTGGATCATACGGAGCATGGCAAATTTGTTCGAAATCGCAGTCACGAATTGTGACTTGTGTCATTTCAGCACTGTGCATTGTCATAGAGCAAACGCACGCCTCTGGTCAGTCTTCTGCTCCTTTTCTCCCAATAATTTTGTTGTAATTTATGCAGGAGTGTTGAATAATATACCCCGGTGACTGTGGTGTTGCGTTCTTTAACATCTATAAGAAGAATACCCTCACAATCCCAAAAAATCGTAGTCATCACTTATTTGTTGACTAATAGACCTTGGAACTTTCTTGGCAGTGCTTCTCCTTTATGCCTTCATTCCTTCGGCTACTTTTTGCACAAACGATCATAGCAGAGAACCATAGTTTCATCCCCTATGACAATTGTCTTCAACACGTCCACAGGGTTTTCTCCAGAGAGGTTCAAAAAGGATCGGGCATATTCAACACACCGATGGCGCTGAACTGCTGAAATATGTTGGGGATCCACCTTGCACTAACTCTATTCATACCTAAATGTACTTGGAGGATTCGGCGAACGCTTGTATGTGAAAGTCTCAACATTTTTGATAATTCTTTCACTTTCAAGCATCGATCGCTTAATACGAGATCGTCAACAAGCGCAATCTTGTTGTCTGTCACCACTTCCACCGTCCTTCCTGTTCTTGCGCCATCTTCCAAGGATTCCTGTCCCATTTGAAACCGTTCTGAGCAATCTTTTACTACAGAATAAGACAGAGAATCCCTGTACGCTCTATCCAGACGATACTTGATGCTGTGAGGTGGAAAACCTTTTCGAGTAAGGAATTTAATAACAGCTCTATACTCAATTTTCATGTTTTCTGACATCGTGATTAACAAGTGTCAGTTATAAGAAAACTAACTGACATATAATCAATTTTTGTTTTTTCCATGGCTATCACCAAATTTGACACGCTGTGATACCCTGGATCTATGTCAGGCCTGGAAATTGTTACGCTTACCTCTTATATTTAATCCAGATTTAACTTCTCATACATTTAAAGTGTTCTCACATAGAATTTCTTTATTTTGGCAGCTTCTTTAAAAAATAGTGCAACCCTCTGTACAGAAATCAATGACTTCTATATTTTACACATATATTTTAGTTTTAAAGAAGGTATACTAAACAGACTAAAAACTACAAGATACGATTTAACGTTTTTTGATCTCATTTCCTTTTGGGCATTACACATCCTTGAAACAAAATTGTTCCTAAAAATTATAAATTTGTATTTGTGAATGTTTGACGTTCAATAAGTATGCGAAACATGTTGTCTAGTATATTTTCTTATTATTAATATTATTATTATTATTATGCCAGAAAATTGTTAAATTTGTTATTAAATTATATATTTTGTGATCTCAAAATATGTAAGAATGCTGTTGATTGTATAAAACTTAGATATGTTTGTGTGTTATATAGGTATATTATAAATATACACAAATTATTTCATAAATATATATTTCTGAATTTAATGTGTCAAATGAGAATAAATGCATTAATTTATAAAATGGCTTTTTATTTATGTTAATTCCCAGGCAACACAATTACATAACAATCATGTATTTTGCATGTAACAGTGCGACATTGAACATCACAATGTACTTTGTAAGGTCTATGCAAGTTTCCAGAGCTAGGAAATGTCAGCAACTGCAAGAATTGACAATAAATCACAGGGACATCACAGTTTAACATGCTAGAGACATCACTTGTGCTGTTAGGGAGATATAATTAGTAATATGTCTCCCTTACAAGACATTTTTATATACTGTGTTCATAAAATCTGAACTTTACAAATGTCACAGTGAATTAGATCTAGTGGAAGAGCTGACCATTCTACCTTTGTAACGGCAGTTTTGCAAACTAGAGGCCTCTGTCCAACTTCATCTTCTTTATAAGAGTCCATAACCTTGACATAAAGCTCCTTCCTGTACTTCCAGCCTTTGGAGAAAGGACACCGCATTCTACCTATCTTCTATAGTTCTTCCATGGATAAAGTTTACAGTTTGTTAAAGAAACTAGGAGATACACGTGCAAAGCTGGGGAGATTTTAAACACTCTGTATTTAAAACGTGAACGACATGCTTTTGAACAAGCATAACTAATAGATGCTAATAATTATCGTAATAACAATAGTCTATATAGACTCGAAGGATAAATCTAATTATACATATAAATAAATACAATTGCGTAGTGCCTTAATATTAAGATTATAATAATAATTCTGCCCTTGACACTTGTGGTTTTATCAATTATTGGGAATAAGAATAACAGTAAATAAAAATATTCATGAAAAATTGCGTATTCAATGCATTCGAGTGCGTATCGTTCGACCGACAGCGTCTACATGTATGCAACCCCTGCATACACCAATCAATTTAGAGGGACGGACACTAATTTATTGGTCGACTGTAATTCATCATGGAAGTCCTGAAAGTTTATGCAATAGGCAATTAGCTTAACACCTTTGCATGTTGATATAGTATACCTATGATTAAGCTAGAAGAACCCTTGTTTTGAATTAATAAGACCATTTTAACAAACCTAAATAGCCAAACTAACAGATTTTTTATGATATTTGAAAAAAAAAGCACCTAATAAGAGTTATCCATTTGCAATAACAAAATAGTGTTGGCGCAGCTAGAATCCTCAAAAATCTTGATACATATATAGTGAAGCCTTCAGAAAAGCACACATTTATTCCGATACTTGAGAAAAATTAATAAAAGGCACTTGATAAGATTTGTTGATTCGCAATAAGAAAAAAGTGTGGGCGCAGCAAATGCGTAATGGTAACAAATTTGCATAAAAAATTCCTGTTGTTAAACAGTAAATATTTGTTAAAAAACTTGTATGCAGCCAGTTTACTTGTGGTAGCGAGTTTTATTTAAAAAAATAGTAAAATCGTAAATAAAAGTATAAAAAAAAATCTACATACAGCAACTGCTTTGTTGCAAAGAGTTATAAAAATATTTCAAATGTTAATATATATAATATATGTATAGTCACACCTTTACAAAAGCACACATTTATTCTGATATATTTGTAAAAATTTATAAAAGTCGCCTTAATAAGGTTTGTCTAGAACAACAACAAATGTCGCTGCAGCAAGTGCGTTATGGCAGCGAATTTTCATAAAACATACTTAAACTAAAATAGTAAATATATGTGCAAATGGTAATTATAATGTAAAAGTTTTTGAGACCATTTCAGATCCAACCTTATTTATCTGTCAGTTTATTATTAATAACCAGACAATTTAATTTCTTATCAATTAATATTATAAAAATGTGCAGATTGAGAAATGTTATATGTCGGGAGAACTGCCCACTGAGTTTATAAAGAATTAAAGTATTTTTTTTTTTTTTGTTCCCTCAGGGCTCGTCCGCGGCCTTGCCGCCCCGATAGCACCGCAACCCTTGGTTGATTGTGCATACCCCTAGTCTTACTCCACCCATTCCAAAATCACTGTGCCTTGAACTAGTCTGCACAGCGATTGGTAGGGTGAAGTTTTATATTGCTCTGTCTCCGGTCTAGAGTGACCGTAGATCAGTTGTCTTTTCCGGTCCAGAGCTATACACTCGCACAAGATGTGCTGGGCTGATTCCTCCCCCTCGCCGCAGAGTCTGCATGCGAGGTCCCCTTCGAACCGCCCCATTTTATGTAGGTGTTTCTTGACGGCCATGTGTCCCGTCAAGAGACCTGTTGTGTTTCTGAGCTGTCCTCTGCTAAGGTTTAGCAGCTCCACAGCTCTCTTTGAACTGGGTCCGTCAATTATTGACTTCCCATGTCTGAGCCCTGGACAGTCCGCCCAGTACACCTTGTGTTGGTTTCTGACCCAGGACTTAATGGCTCCCCTGGCAGTGCTCTTTGACACGCCCAGAGCCGGTTCTGGTCCCATAAATGGTTCTGCTGACCCCCTCTTTGCGAGACTGTCAGCTTCTTCATTGCCTTTGACCCCCGAGTGACCCGGCACCCAGATGAGGGTCACCTCATTCTGCCCAGCCAGGTCGCTCGTCTCGTCTCGGCACTCACTCACCAGCCAGGAATTTACCCGTGGGCTACTTAGTGCCTTAAGGGCTGCCTGGCTGTCTGTGGCTATGAGGATCCGCTTGTTGGTGTAGCCCCTCCTCTTGTTCTCCCGCACACAGTGCAGGATGGCGTACATCTCGGCCTGAAACACCGTTGCATGGGCTCCGAGGGAAATACTGTGACTTACCCTCGGTCCTTCCGAGTAAACACCTGCCCCCGTCCCACGCTCCCCGCCAGATCCGTCCGTGAACCAGACGAGCGCGTCCCGTGGTATGCCCGGTGTCTCCTCCCGCCATGCCCCGCGATCAGGGATTTCCACTGTGAAGTTGTTTTCCCTGCACATTCGCGGGCTCGCGAAGTCTGACCTCATTTCAAGCATGGGTTCCTTCACGATCTCCTGAATTTTGCAGTGGCCCCTGAAGCCTGGGTTGATCTTCAGTCTACCATTGCAAGCTAGTCTGTATAGTCCTAGCCTGGCCTCTCCCATAATAACGAAGTGTAGGGGGGGTAGATCCAGCAACACCTCCATGGCGGCTGTTGGGGTTGAAGACATGGCCCCTGTGATGCCTAGGCAAGCCATCCTTTGGATCTTGCCTAGTTTTTGTTTGGCACTGGATTGTGTCACCTTAGGCCACCAGACCAGTGCCGCATATGTTAACGATGGTCTGACCACCCTTGTGTACAGCCAGTGGGCCATACTAGGTCTTAGTCCCCACGTTTTTCCATATAGCCGCCTAGTGACGGCTAAGGTCATGACTGCCTTACGCAGTATTTTTCCAATGTGACCATTCCAGGTTAGCTTAGAGTCCAATACGACCCCAAGATATTTTACCTCCCTGGCCATTGGAACGCTCCTACCGTATAGAGTGAGAGTTCTGTGGCTTTCACACTTCCTCCTCCTCGTAAACGGCACGACGGTTGCTTTCTCGGGGCTCACCCCGAGCCCTTGATCAACCGTCCACCCTTCCACCACTTTCAGTGCAGTCTGCATACGCTCCCACACTGCCTGTGTGACCTTTCCTCGGACTATGATGACAATGTCGTCCGCATAGCCCTGTACCTCATACCCCCCTCCCGAGAGCCTCCCCAGCAGGCCGTCCACGACTAGACACCAGAGCAAGGGAGACAGAACGCTCCCCTGCGGACACCCCGCCGCGACCCCCGCCAGCAGAGTCCCTCCCGCGAGTGAGGTGAACACCGCCCTGTCCCTGAGCATGGAACCGATCCACCTGCAGCAGGTCTCCTCTATTCCACGCTCCCGGGCAGCTGCCAGAACCGATCCGAACGAGGTGTTGCTAAAGGCCCCCTCTATGTCTAGGAAGGCCCCCAGCGCCACCTCCTTGTTCTCCAGCGTATTCTCCAGTTTCAGCACCAGTTGGTGCAGTGCTGTTTCTGTTGAGAATCCTGCTCTGTATGCATATTGTCCGCAGTGTAGAGGATATGCTTCCAGTACACCGCCCCTAATGTGCCGGTCGAGCAGTTTTTCCACTGTTTTCAGCAAGAAGGACATGAGACTTATTGGCCTCAGGGACATTGCCTGGTCTGTTGGACGCCCAGGTTTAGGAATAAATACAACCCTGGCCAGTCTCCATGCCCTCGGAATGTACCCCAGAGCCAGGCTGGCCCTCATAATGAGGGTAAGCACCGGCGCCAGTATATCTATCCCCTGTTGGAGCATGATGGGCATTATTCCATCAAATCCCGGCGATTTGTATGGCTTAAAGCTGTTAATGGCCCATCTGATTTTGCTCCAGGTAACCACCTCTTTAGCGACTGTCCAGTCTACTCTAGATGCCCGCCTATAAGGCGCCTCTATTTCTGAGTGTTCCCAGTCCGGAGGTGATTGGTTTATTATGTTACAGCCGGGGAAGTGCGTCTGGAGTAAAATTTCCATAGTTTCCTCCCCCGAGCTTGTAAAGCCTCCCGTGGGTGTTCTAAGGGAGCCTATGTTAGTCTGAGGGCCCTTAGACAGGATCTTGTGTAGTCGAGCACTCTCGGACGTGTTTTCCACTTCTTCGCAGTGCCTCCTCCAAGACTCCTTCTTGGCGTCCCTCAGTCTTTTGTTATAGGTCGATAGGGCCTGTCTATATTCATCCCATGCTCCCGACCTTTTGGCCGCGTTAAACAGCTTACGAACCTGCGTCCTCCTTTGCCTGAGGTCCTCGTTCCACCATGGGACGTTCCTGTTGGACACCCTCATTTTCAGGGGGCAGTTGGCGTTATAGGCCGAGGTAATTGCGTCTCGCAATTGGACTGCTGCAATCTCGAGGTCTATTGAATCCCTTATGGCCCTCTCAACCCCCCGCAGTTCCACAGCTAGGTCTGCCCTGTAGGCTTCCCAGTCCGCCTTGCGGGGGTCCCGGTACCATACCGTTTCTCTTTCGACTTTGGCGATTTCAAACCGGATGTATCTGTGGTCTGAGCTACTCACTTCCACAGACACAGCCCAGCTTTTAACAAAGTCACCCAGAAACTGGGTGGAAACTGTTAGGTCTAAAACTTCCTCACGCCGTGTTGTGACGAATGTCGGTTTATTACCTCTATTCAATATGTCTAAATTAAATTTCATAAAGAATTGTAAAAGTGCCTCACCCCTAGAGTTTGTGTCCGAGCTACCCCACAACTCATGGTGCGCATTCGCATCCATGCCGATGATGGTCTGCCATCCACCTGCTCTGCTACCCACCATCAGCTGCTCCAATTCGTTGGGTGGAGGAGGGTCCGTGCTGTCCCCTGGCAGATAGGCTGACGCGACAGTAATGTCCCTCAGCCCATCCGCTCCTCCACATCGGATTTTGATCGTTGCCAGGTACCTGGAACAGAAATTCATTAGAGGGAGAAACTCTATCCCTTCCCTGACAAAAATGCAGGCCCTCGGATTCTCGCTGGACCTGCTGTAGATGAGCTTTCCATTAGCTCCGCCGAGTCCCTTGATCTCTCCTTTGTAGGAGTACGGTTCCTGGATGAGGGCCACATCCGTGTTCCTCAGAGCCATTAGTAGTCCGGCCGTGGCTGCCCTACTGTGTTGGAGGTTGACCTGAAGGAACCTAAGTCCCATTAACCCTTAATTGCTACCCCAGTGGGCGGAAGCTAACCCTTCCCATGCCCCAGAATGCCTTGAAGGAGGTTCCTTCAAGGGCTCTGTAAGATGTCGGGTCGATCGAGAAGGCGAGCGTCTGTCCTTTCTCCTCTGCCTTCCTGCTTAGAACCGACCAGTGTTGCGTCCCCAGTTCAGGGTTCTGGATCTTAAGTCTGCTGATCACCGTCTCCTGCGGGACGGTGTCAGGGATCCGTACGAGGACCTTGCGTCTCTTTGGGAGTTCCTTGGGCTCGACGGCTGTCAAGTCCGCCCCCTCCCAAATCTGACCGAGGCCCCCGATCGTTTTCCGCAGCCAGTCCCGCGACTGCGGGCCGGCACAGGTTATCCAGAGGATGCCCCCCGTCAGGCGCGTCCGGTGGAACTGAGGCGGGCTCTCCCCTTCCTGAAGAGAGTCCACTGCAGCTACCACCGCAGCCTGGATCAGGTCCGCCTTCCCCTGGTCTAGCGTGACCTCAGGATGGCGTCTGTCAATCACCGCCATCCCGAGGCCCTCCGCAGCCTCCCTGTAAGAGCCAGTCTGCGCCGGTGTTCCGGCCTTAGTTCCTTTGGGAGGTCTGTCTGTAGTAGGCGTGCTAGAGCCAGAGCGCGGCGTCTTCCGACTCGCACTCTCCTCTTGCGCCTTTACAGGCACCCTGGCCCTTTTGGAACGTCTGTCTGTAGTGGGCGTGCTAGAGTTCGAGCGCGTCCTCTTCTGACCCGCACTCCCCTCTTGCGCCTTTACAGGTTTCTCGACCGTCCAGGTCCCGGCCGCCATTTTTTGCGCCCTCCGGAGCTTCTTTCTTTGCGCCCCGGAAAGACGCTTGGACTGCCGGGGCAGTCCCTCTACTCTAACAGTAGAGTCCTCACTGGTGGAGGGGCCCCCGGAGTCCGCGGAGCTCGCCGCCCTCCGGTGGGACCCAGCCTCCAGCTTGGGTATCGGGGACAGGTCTCTGGCCGAAGCTACCCCCTGATCCCCCGTATCTACGCCGGTCGTGGGACCTCCAGAGTCCGCTGCCGCACCCTGGCTCGTCTCCGTTTCCGGGATAGACTCAAGGCTCAAGTCTGTAGCCGGAGCCACTCCTCGAGCCTCATTGGTTTTGGTTTTATATGTATTTATAATCTTCATGTTGTTCCCACGAGAATGGGGGAAATACTGTCCACACCATCAGAACCCCCTGTGTGGTGCAAGGCGGGTTACTCTGGAGGGTTGCCTGGTACTCCAGAGGTTCCGTTCACGACACCATCGCCCTGGTGCCATCCATCCATAGGCACGGGTCACGTGACACCGTAGATTGGGGGAGTTTAGTTCGACCTCCTTGTCTAGATCCGTCATGTTTAGTTATTAGCAGGGTCACCTCGTGCAGGATGCGGATTTTTACCGCGCATGACGGTCTTGGGGAAAGCTTCATCGGGAGTTTATGTTGTTATTTCCACTTCCTCAGCTTGCCCCCTGGAGTCCTTTGGCCCGCGACTCCTTAACCCCAATTAAAGTATTACTAGGCATTCCAAAAACAGTGAATGCGCGAAAATGCAACCAGAATAAGAAAATAAGTGTACAATCATGTGGCAAACATTCTGCTACCCATAATAAAAAGTCTGGACGGGACAAAGTGTGCTATTGAAGTGAGTGTTCATATAAATGATCTAAAATTTTTGTTATGTCATGTATCTAGACTTATCTCTAGCATGTAACTAAATAATGTACTTGAGATGTCCTATGATATATTCCCAGTATATAATTCATACTTCATGGCTGTCATGTAAATTATATACATATATATATATATATATATATATATATATATATATATATATATATATATATATATATATATATATATATATATATATAATTATATTATTTTATGGCAGTTAAATATTTTTAAAACCTTTCGCTCTCGATAATAAATTTTGAAAATATTCGCAGCAAATAAGCATTAAAAAATAATATAAAAGACAGCTTTTTACTTGTTTATTTTTTTCATTATTTAAAAAAAAAGCATAATAAATTTTGAAAAATAAATTTGCCGCCAATAAAGGGATTAAAAAATAATGTAAGACAGCTTTTTTGAAAATATTTGGCAGTAAAAGAAGAAAATAGAAAGTTTATGAAAATCTGGTTTTTCTTTAAATCAAATTGTTTTAATGAAAAAATTGAATAAAACATATCATTCGATTTTTTACGACAATAACAGAACTGCCTGTCATTCTCCATAGTTTCTTTGAGTGTGGACATTGTAATTCAGGCTTACAACTATTTATATCTTCTTTAAAAACAATGATTTATCCATAAGTATATTTATTTATATCTAACTCAACAATTTTTTTTACACAAATAACTTTAAGGGCATGACCACATATTCAATCTCCAATGATTTTTTATTCATTGCCTATATACATTTATAAAAAAGAAGTACTTAACCTTCTGCCCTCGCAACCATAAATTTTAAAACAATTGTGCAGCTATGCATTATAAAATGTGAAAAAGTAGATGTCATCAAAGATAACTTTTTTGAAAATAAATGCTTAATAATATGTGGCTTCACTTTAAATCACATTTTTGTAATTAAAATATGGAATAAAATCTTCTATCAAACGATTTTTTTTAATTAGAAAATTACCTTTTCATTAAGGTGAGTCAGGATTGAGTTTCATACATATTTACATATTTAACAATCAATTACCCATAAGTATGTGTATTTGTATCTAATAACTCAACATATTTTTTTACACAAATAACTTTATTATGTAAGCCATCTTAAACATATAAAGAGTGCGCATATACATTGGCATTTTTATTTCAATTTCACTTATATGTCATGTTTTGCAACAAAATATGAAGCAGAGATCAATATTAGAGCCAGTCGGCCAGACAAATACTGAAAAAAGCGGTATTCTCGGTCGAATCGGCGCTCTATTGTAATGTCGACTTTACGATGTGTCGGCCCAAAGAACTGTCGGCCCAACGATACGCCACGGTGCATTCCTAACAGGCGACATCGGAACTGCATTGTCATCCACTTTTCCTTTTAATTCTTAATTATTTCTAGATTGTATACATAATTCAATTATCTGTAGGCTTCCTGAACACAGTTGTTCCATGTCAGCTGGAGCTTTTCCTACGGACTCTTCAGAATTAACGTTTGGTGTGGTATTATTAACGGGCATTTGATTGGTCCATATTTTTGCGAAGGAATTTTACATAGTTAGCGATATTTGCAATTTCTCCAAGAACAACTTCACTGTGCTGCTTGCAATTTGCCATTACAGCTGCGAGTAAACATGTGTTTCCAACATAACGGAGCTCCACCGCATAAAGCAAGAATTGCCCAACAACATTTAAATGAAACTTATAGAGAAAAATGGATAGGTATAAATGGACCAATACAGTGGCCGCCTAAATCACCGGACTTGACCCCTCTAGACTTCTTCTTGTGGGGAGCTTTGAAAAATAAAGTTTACAGAACACCATCTGTTAACTTGGAACATTTAAAAGAAAAATCAGAAATGCTTGCGATGAACTATCTAGAGAAATGTTTCATAAGGCTTCAGTGCGAGAAGTAGGGCGGAGATTGGATAAGTGTTTAGAAGTAGGAGGTGGTCACATTGAAAGTTAGTTGCAATGATTGCCTACATACTTTGTTTATTGCTGTGGTAAAAGTAGTAACATATAATGTGTTTTATAATGTTAAATTATTAAATTTTTAACGGAAAAAGATATTATATTAATTTTTTTCTTTACATAATTTTCCCAGAAAAAATATTTCCTTTTAGATATGACAAAATATAGGTATGTTTCTGGGGAAAAAAGTCGATGACGTCATTACTTCAGTTTCCAAATATCCAATAAATGCAAATTTGGCTTAAAATGGACCTTACTCAATCGCATTCAAGAACCTGTTTTCAGATTTTTTCTATCGATTTTCCTTTTCTTACAATAGAGCCGAGACATCGAGTTTTGCTCACCCTGTACAACTATTTTAGGCCATATTCTGTTATAATCACGTTAATATAATATAAAGTTGATGTTAAGTCGACCGTTCTCTGTCTTTTATTTCGTAATTGAAAATATTCTGGAAAGTGCGCATAATCAATGCAACCGGTCATTACTGTGGCGAGACGCTCGTATTATATCATGTCATCCTGCCCTTGATAAATATTAAAATGAAAGTTTGCGTAGCTCAGTCCAACTAACTTTGAGAATAGAATAGAATAGAAAATGAAAGTGTCATTACTAAACTATGAGGTTATGTTTTGATCATCCACCTTAAATAATATTTCCACTTTCCACAAATCCAGTAATATATTTTATCTATTATCATATTTATTATCAAACATACAAGTACCGTATTAAAAAAAGCGACAAAAAAAACTATGGAATTTTAGTTTAGTTCGCCGTTTATTTATTGGTAGAGAAGGAAATGACGTGTTTGTTTTGTTTATCGAATTAATGTAGAATATGCAGAAAGTTTCTTAAAAGTTTACCCAATATGGTTGAAGAAACTCTAAACAGTAGCAACAAACCTAAGGTAAATACAACGCAAGTGGATGTTTGGTAAATTTGCAGATTACCTCCCGAACGCTTTTTAAACAAGTTGGTGAATTTGCAGATTACCTCCCGAAATATTTTTTCTCCAGAAACATGCTTAGAACCTTCTTTGGATGCAGTCGTTTTATCTAAAACTGTTCGAGAGGTAATCTGCAAATTCGCCCTTTATTGAATTGATTGTTAAGGTGCCTCCAATTGCTTCGTTCAAAACATTAAGATGCATCTAATTGTATTATTTAATGTAAGTAGGTGTTAGAGTATAAATTCATCGGTAATTCTGCAGTTCATGCCCGTGAACCTCGCGCACCAGAATTTCGTCGTTGGAGTTCACACGCTGTGGCCACATCCTTCTCGTAGTAGAAGGAGGGGGCTGCTTGAACTGACCTTCCTGACCTACACTGTAGGACAGGAAGGTCAGGCAGCCCCCTAGAGCAATAAGCACCGTCCGGCAATGCCGCTCTCTCGATGCATGGACATTTGCGGGCATAAACTGCAGAATTACAAATTCAGCATCCACTTGTTTATTTTTAGTTTATATCTAGTAAGTACACTTGGAGAATCCAAATCATCACAGCACATCTTTTTAAAAACCTGAAGATCGTTTCACTCACAAAGTTATTGTCATCAGAGGATGAAAAATTCCAATCTGCACTTAGTTATATGTAGTGCTCATCAAAAATGGCTGTGAGATCTTCTGAACTTAATAAACTTTTTCCTGTGAAGTTTTACAAAGTATTTTTATTTTTTTACTTACATAACTCCTGGTCTTCTTGTACTTTCACTAAACAAACTTTCTCCTAAAATGATTTTGTGGTTTTTCATACAGGGGTTAATTATAGGTTTCAAGAAGCAGACATTCCTACTATTGTTGAATTAAGGTTCCTAGAAGAAGATCAGATCTGACCCCTTTAGGGTAATGATACAGCATGGTTTAATTACAGTTTATTTTTTCTAGTTAAGTGTCAGCATCATATGAGTCACACATTCTTCTGTTTCATGTAGTGTGCTTTATCCAATTGTTATATCAAATCACATTTACACCCTTAGACCAAGTTACTACCCTATTGGCCTTACACTGAGTTCCACCTACTGTGACTATCTACCTACCACTGACAGTTTGAGTGGTCTTTTGTTTTGATTTAATTTTTATAACCTTTAGTGTATACTTTATGTATAACATTTTATTCTATACTATATTATTAGTCTCTTGTAGCATTACCTACTACATGACATGTGTTTATTATACATTAGTGAATTTTTATTGAAAAAATTCACCAATAGAGAGGTATCGATGGTGAGACTTTGCAAATTTTTTTTCAAATGAGAGTGAACTAGGACCCCTAGAACCCATATCCGGGGTCAGTTTGAATTTTTATATGTTTATATATATATATATATATATATATATATATATATATATATATATATATATATATATATATATATATATATATATATATATATATATATATATATATATATATATATATATATATATATATATATATATATATCTATCCGTCTGATAACTCAAAAAATAATTTACCAATTTCAATGAAACTCGGCAGGTGCCTTTCTTTTATTAATGGCTTGGATGAGTTCGTTAGCCAGGAAAATCGGACGGGGTTTTCCGAGAAAATTTTGAGTTTTCTTTAAAAAAAAATTTTTCTTCAAAAATTACAAAGCTGTCCTAATGAAATTTAACAGATGGATTGCCTTAGGAGAGACCTTACCACGTACCAAAATTCAACTTTCTAAGTTTATAGAAAATTGAGTTATTCAAATTTTGAATTTTCTTTCGAAAAAAAAATTTTTCTCCGAAAATTACAAAGTTATTTTAATGAAATTTGGTGGATCTCTTGCCTTTGGAAAGACCTTACTACATACCAAAATTAAATTTTCTAAGTTTATAGAAAATTGAGTTATTGAAATTTGAAGCATTTAATAAAAATTCACCACCATAACGCACTTGCTGCGTCCCGTTATTTTTTGTTTATTGTGCTTGGAATTATGTCATTAACTTTAGTGGTTATGTAACAGCATATTCTGCGATAATACCCTTAATATTATACTTATACATTATTAAGCTGTTTATGCTTTGTCATTCATTTTATTATTTTTCTTCAGAGCAAAGCTAATGGTACCCGACCTCGTCCGAAATCTGTATATTCATGGGGTGTTGGAGATGTTCTAATCTGGCTTCGTCGACATTGTACAGACTATTACCCGCTCTATGGCGACAAGTTCTCACAACATGATATCACAGGGCGTAGTCTCGTCCGTATGAATGACAACTCATTGCTCCGTTTGGGGATCACTGACGATAAACACCGAGATGACATTTGGAGAGAAATACTGAAACTACGTCTCAAGACTGACATCATGGAAATCAGGGATCTACAACGCAGGAACACCAATAATATGTTTTATGATTATTCTATAGCTTAAAAATGTCTATATGTATTGTGTTTTTTATTAGCCTAATGTTTGAATATTGATAGTATGTTTCTACTATATTTTTAACTGTTTAGTATTGTTTTTTTTTTCACTGTGTACAGGGCATGGTCACAGTCTAAAGGCTAGATATGCTGGAACAGAACAGTGCTCAAGAGTAAGATATTCAGCAGTTTATGTTAGCTAAAAATTGGACCTCAGGAAGAAGATTTTGGAAATAGGATTATATTCTTGGAAAGAACTGCAAACTAACCCTTTTTATCTTTAATGTGTTGATCACTTTTAGAATTTATGTAAAAATCTATTTTTATATGTCATTTGTTTGGTAACTGTATTTTTTGACCTTATTTTTTAGTCCAATATGTGTTAGTTTTTGTGTTTCAGAAAAATTATAATTGTTACGCAGGTTGGTGTAGACAAAACAATGAAGCCTGTTATTGAGAACAACTCCAAATGTCTTGGAAGTGAGAAAGTTTTGATGAGTCAACCTGTTCACATCTTTTTGGCGTACAATAAAACAGAATGGAGTTATCTTTTAAATAGAAAACAGACATTTTACTGTAAAATTAAAAATTCCAGCTAAGGCAGATTGAAAGGAAATCTGCACTAAGTCTGAAATTGTGAGAGTTTAAATAAACTAGATTAAGTTTTTTGTATGGCTATGATCTGGCTAAAGTATTATTTATTAATATATATAATTTTTAGTCTATTGTATTGTACTCATTTTTCTACTCCCATAAAACCAAAATATTTTATTTTATTATTTTTTTTCCCTTAATGGCAGCCTATTTCCAATCACCGACGTCAAGGAGCATTCACCTCACTATCTTGGACATTTTTGGTGAATCCCTTCCTTTCTGTAAGGAGGGTAGCGATCTTTAACGTGCCCAACATCTTATCGTACACAGTAGTGACGGGCGGGTCATACAGTAACAAATACTTTGTATTCAGTGGTATTTTGGAATACCAGGAGTAACGAGTGCTTGTTTAGAAAACAAATCCTTACTTGGTATTTACTTGTTTGCAGGCCTCCAGTATCTATACTCCGCAAGCTATACTAGTATAGTAGTACTAGACGTAGCTGTATATCTGGTCATACCCATATATCTACTAAAAGTATTTCGTATTTGGTATTATGAATACCTACACATGTAAAACAACTTGTGTTCAAAATGACCATATGCGTTTGTCTGTCTAGTACTGCTGTTACATTTACAGGAATATTGCTTATGTTACCTGTGGCATATCGTTCGGCCGACAGTTCGTTGGGCCGATACATCGTAAAGTCGACACTACAATAGAGCGGCGATTCGACCGAGAATACCGCTTTTTTCAGTTATTGTCTGGCCGACTGGCTCTAATATTGATCTCTGTTTCATATTTTGTTGCAAAACATGACATATAAGCGAAATTGTAATAAAAATGCCAATTTATATGCGCGTGGGGCAATACACACCCTTTATATGTTTAAAATGGCTTACATAATAAAGTTATTTGTGTAAAAAAATATGTTGAGTTATTAGATACAAATAAACATACTTATGGGTAATTGATTGTTATTTATGTAAATATGTATGAAACTCAATCTTCACTCACCTTTAATGAAAAGGTCATTTTCTAATATAAAAAAATCGATTGAAATAAGATTTATTCCATATTTTAATTACAAAAATGTGATTTAAAGTGAAGCCACATCTTATTAAGCATTTATTTTCAAGAAAGTTATCTTTGATGGCATCTACTTTTTCATATTTTATAATGCATAGTTGCACAATTGTTTGAAAATTTATGGTGGAGGGCAGAAGGTTAAGTACTTCTTTTCTTATAAATGTATATAGGCAATGAAGAAAAAATCATTGGAGATTGAATATGTGGTCATGCCATTAAAGTTATTTGTGTAAAAAAATATTGTTAGATATAAATAAATATACTTATGGATAAATCGTTGTTTTTGAAGAAGATATAAATAGTTGTAAGCCTGAATTACAATGTCCACACTCAAAGAAACTATGGAGAATCACAGGCAGTTCTGTTATTGTCGTAAAAAAATCGAATGATATGTTTAATTCAATTTTGTCATTAAAACAATTTGATTTAAAGAAAAATCAGATTTGCATAAACTTTCTATTTTCTTCTTTTACTGCCAAATATTTTCAAAAAAGCTGTCTTACATTATTTTTTAATCTCTTTATTGGCGGCTAATTTATTTTTCAAAATTTATTATGCCTTTTTTACTGAATTTTCATTAAGAAAATAGCGGTTTCCTTAATGGCGAATTTTTCTACGAAAATTGGCTAAAACTTATAAGACGATTAAACCATAAACTCTATAACTAACTACTGCCAAAGCATCAGAGAAAGGGTTTATTTGTAATGAATTAGTAAAATGAAGGACATAATGACTGTTGAAGCTGAAACTTAAGTTTTGGTAAAACACTTCTTGCCACATTTTCTCTAGAGAACCCGTATTCGTTTCAGGTTCTTTGCCTAAAAGTTACCAGTTTTGACGTTCCAAATCACGACTTTGACGTTTTAAGAAGCAAAACTATAAAATTTTCAAAGTAATTTTTCTGGTACTCCTTGACCTTTTTGAGCCAAAAAAACTTAATATTTGTTCGTAATATACAATATATCTTGTCATCGTTATCAACATAAAATATTTTGGTTTTGTTTCTCTGGTCATCAGTCGCATCCAGAATGTTTTCTTTAAATGCTTATAACTTTTTCCTTTTACGCTAGAGATCTAAATTTTAGTGCGTAGTATACTTTTTAGTGAATTTTTATTAAAGAAAATTCACTAATAGAGAGGTATCGATGGTGAGATTTTGCAAATTATTTTCAAATGAGCGCGAACTAGGACCCCTAGAACCCATATCCGGGGCTGGTTTCAATTTATATATATATATATATATATATATATATATATATATATATATATATATATATATATATATATATATATATATATATATATATATATATATATATATATATATATATATATATATATATATATATATATATATATATATATATATATATATATTTGTGTGTGTATCCAACCGATAACTCAAAAAATAATTAACCCATTTCAATGAAACTCGGCAAGTGCCTTTCTTTTATTAATAGCTTGGATGAGTTCGTTAACCAGGAAAATCCGACAAGGTTTTCCCGGATAACTTTGAGTTTTCTTTCGAAAAAAATTTCTTTCTCGGAAAATTAGTTATTTTAATGAAATTTGATGGATATGTTGCCTTGCAAAAGACCTTACTACGCACCAAAATTCAACTTTCTAAGTTTATAAAAAATTGAGTTTTTCAAATTTTGAGTTTCTTTAGAAACATTTTTTCTCCGAAAATTACAAAGTTTTAATGAAATTTGGTGGATGTTGCTTTAGGAAAGACCTTACTACGCACCAAAATTCAACTTTCTAAGTTTATAGAAAATTGAGTTAATAAAATTTGAAGCATTTAATAAAAATTCACTACCATAACGCATTTACTGCGCCTGGAACTTTTTTTATAATATAAACCTGCGTACCAAATTTGGTTGCCATAGCTTTGTTCTTTCCAGATATACAAAAAATTTCCGAAAGAAAACACATTTTCCCGGAAAAGCGGGTCCGTGTCACATTACGAACTTATCCAAGCCACTTGCAAAAGGAACACACTCACGAAATCTGATCGAATCGGTCCATTATTTTTTGAGTTATCTATATAAAAATTGAAACAGACCCCGGATATGGGTTCTAGGGTGCCTAGTTCGCTCTCATTTGAAGAATTTTTTTCGATTTGTCAGTTCTGAGCTGACCGTTAAATGGCGGCCGAAGAGGACACCCTTGCGGGTGCGTTCCGGGGCCTCGCAGCAAGACGGTTCCGCGGGAGGCCAAGGCACGGGACCGTGCTCGGATCCGGCGTCGCATAAGCTAAGCCGTTCAGAACGCCCAAGCCCGGCACGTCGGTTGCGACCCGCTTCCTCAACAAGCCCGATCCTCAGAGCCAATCCTTATCCCGAAGTTACGGATCCAATTTGCCGACTTCCCTTTTTTTTTTTTTTTTGTTCCCTCAGGGCTCGTCCGCGGCCTTGCCGCCCCGATAGCACCGCAACCCTTGGTTGATTATGCATACCCCTAGTCTTACTCCACCCATTCCAAAATCACTGTGCCTTGAACTAGTCTGCACAGCGATTGGTAGGGTGAAGTTTTATATTGCTCTGTCTCCGGTCTAGAGTGACCGTAGATCAGTTGTCTTTTCCGGTCCAGAGCTATACACTCGCACAAGATGTGCTGGGCTGATTCCTCCCCCTCGCCGCAGAGTCTGCATGCGAGGTCCCCTTCGAACCGCCTCCGACTTCCCTTACCTACATTATTCTATCGATTGGAGGCTCTCCACCTTGGAGATCTGCTGCGGATATGGGTACGAACCGGCTCTCTCCCGGATTTTCAAGGACCGCGGAGAAGATCCAGACACCGCTGCAACTGCGGTGCTCTTCACTCTAGTGAATTTTTTCTATGAAAATTCACTAAAATCAGTTGCGGTGATATGGGGGTTTTTTGTTTGTAAACTTATTAAAAGAAAGACAATATACAAATGCAAATTAAATATTTATTGACCATAACTTAAGAGAAAAATTAAAAAAACAAACAATAAATAACATAATACAAAATTAAACACAATGCACATGTAAAATGGTTTGTACACATTATCTAAACATCACAGGAAAATTAAAAGCACATATTTAAAATAAGTGAAGTCAAAAAACTGCTCCTTTTCTTTTAAGAATACCAGTGTATTTTAGCTTATAAATAATTTTCTAAATTTAAAACTATGCTGATGTAACAATTTCTTCTTGTGAGAAGCACTACAGCTACACCTACACCTACGTTGCAAAAATAATTCTAATTAGAGATCATTATAATTTAACTTATTTTTAGTTTCATGTTCAATCACTTTTCTCGTAAAGTAATCTGGAATGCTGAGAACTATAATTACAGCATGTTTGACAAATTTGTTATTGGAGATTTTTTACTTCAAATATTGAAAAAGCAGGTAGGCAGTTTTTTCATTTATCAATACACAAATTTTGCCTAAAGAAAGCAATTTCATATAAGCAAAGTTGAGGTTCTATTTTGCAAATATCAACCAAACTTGGTGATATTATGTTAATACAGCAGCATATTGTTCTTTCAAGTCTCGATCGTCTTAGCTTCTATATCATTTGAGCTGAGTGATAAAAGCTCTGCATTCTGTATTATTCGAGCAAGATTTGTTGAGTTCCGTTTCATACAAGAGATACTAGGTTTTGAGGCAACTGTTCATAATATATACATACACAGTTATGATGGTTATCTACACAGTAGTGATTAAAATAATAATAATAATAGTATTTATTCTGGCAAAAATTACACAGCCTTGGCAAATAAATACCAAATATATGATATAAAATAAAAGAACCGCACCATCACTCGAGCAGTGTAAAGAACCATAGTTCTCAAAAATGCAAACAAAAATTTTCTACAAGCTTTTTTGATAAAAATACGGCCTTTAAAAGATAAGATTTTAATGTTTTTTTATTAACACAATCGCTGCGATACCAAACACATATGTCTGGTATACTTTATTACGTTACACTGGGCAGTGGTTGTGCCATCTATTACGTTGCGCCGAAAGCTGTATCTTAAGAACCGCTCTTTATACGCCCGAATTACAGGTAGCAATCTGACACTCGCGATGCGCACGACTTTCTTTGATCTACGTTAAAACAGTTTTACATCTGTGTGGTACCGGACACATGTAACTGGTTCAGCATTCACACATGCTTCACGTAGTTTTTTCAGTTTTAGTATATTATTTAAAATATTTTGGTTTAAAATGGCTTCACGAAACTGAAAAATATTGGAACTATTGAAACAAAACCGGAATATTAATATTCCAAATCATGGTGGTGTATCTAGCGAATCTAGAGAATTAGAGGTAGGTTTTAAAATTTCATAACCTATGCTATAACTCAAAATTGTTTAATACAGGGATCAATAGAAGTAGAGACTACCTAAAATATACAAAAACCGGAAGATATATCACAAGGAGAAAAATATGTCGAAACTGTGTGGGGTGTTATAGAAAGCTAACAGCTACATTATCTAGTAAAGAAGCAGACAAAAAAGTTACCAAAGTATCAAGTTACTGTGATGACTGTGATCTAAACCCAGCAATTTGCCTCTCTTGTTTTAATGAACTGCATAGTAAGACATAGCAAAATTGAGTTAGAAACAAAATATGTTTGTATGTGTTAAATATCCGTGATCTTTTTTTATTTTAAATAAATGTGTGCAATTTATTCAAGATTTCTTTGCTTGAATCTGTTTGTTTTTTAATTTTGTTTATTTCTCACCTATGTATTTTATGAATAAATATCTCCAATTTAATTAACAATATTTTGAAAATCCTTTGGTTTAGCTCTTTACGGATAGAGCCCATCATTCTGGTCAAAGTTCTTAACAAAAAATTGCAAAAATACATTTCGATAATTTCACTGCCTTTGAAAAATACCACGAAAAAAAAATGACCACACATACCAGGCATGTAGCTGGTACCGCCGCATGAAACAGCCACTCATCAGACAAATCTGCCTGGTACCGTGTATTTGAACAAGACACCTGTGACTGGTATTGCAATGAACGTGTTAATTAGATTAATTTTAGAATCTGTCTCTCAAATAAGCTCAAGTTTGCACATCAGAATGACAATTTTGAAAGTATTGATTTTCTAAAAAATACTTTTTTCTATATACGAGTAACCTATACATGTATACATAGGTGCTAAACAGGATATAATATAATAACCAATGTTCATTACTAGTAGAAACAGACCTAGAACACAGAGAGAGAATTTAACAGGTAAGCCTACAAGCACCTAAAATGTGGTAGTTTTATCTCGCCTAGACGAGGATGAAAAAGGTGCTATGGAATTTGATCTTTGAGTGTATAAACAATGGCCGAGTTCAGCAGGCGCCAGTAGTTGAGTTTAAGTGCTAATCTGCTGAGTATCAATACTTCACAGCGGTTGGAGACTGATAAAGGCACTGTTGTCTTCAAGCACAATTTCGTGGCATTTATTTGTGATTCCGCTGACAAATTGGCGAAAATTGAGTTCTAGCAGAAACTCCGTGGGACTGGTGAACGGAAAAGTTGACACAACTATTCAACTGTTGGTGCCTGGTGAACTTGGACAATATTAGGTATTGGTTCATGTGTCAATTGTCAACCAGACCATCATCTATAGTTAATTGCCTGTCTTTGTCACACTGACCTAACTGTCTTACGGTGTCGCTACCCTCTGTCTCATACAGCCACATTCGCTTACGTGACTTGGACCTAAAAGATGCAGTTTACCCGAGAATCTAGTATTTCTTACATTCATAGCCCCAAAGGCCTTTCTGAACACAATAATAAAATTATGGTGTGTGCGTTTGTATATATATATATATATATATATATATATATATATATATATATATATATATATATATATATATATATATATATATAGTATGTAATATATTTAATAATGCGAACCCCAAAAAAAACTGGATAAGAGTTCATTATAGCATTGCTTAGATAACTCACAACAAATTCCAATGATGGCGAGATGATACGGATTTACTTTTGGTCTGTATCAACCTTTTTTACCGTCATCTGAGTTATCCTCTGGTACAATTAAATTTGCAAGGATGAGACTACTACTCTGCTGTATGTTTAATAATACGAAATTAAAAAATACCTTCTACTAATTGACAGCATGTTATTATGTGTCAATTACAAGCATAATAGGTTAAATTGTCAATTATGCTTGCCAGAAAGGTAACTTAAGCTTAAATGTCATTTAGGCCAAATGGCAAATTAAAGCAATGATTACACTTTCTCACAATTTGAAATGTGATGTTTACTTTGTATTTTATTTCGTCAATTAAGCCTGAGGCGCTTTCCTTTACCGATGTTGTTCCAATTATTCTGATATCTGAGTTCAAATTATGAACTTAGTATTGTTTAAAATCAAAAAAATTAATGTTTTCAAAGAAATGTACAAGGCGAAATGTCAAAATCATTAATACTTTAAATAATATAGGATTGTGTTTAAATGTTTGCAGATTGAATTTAAATTAATTAATTAATCAGTAACAGTAGTAATATCAATCTCACAATGTATAAAATGATAAGATTTAGTTATGTCATTCAAGGGAAATTAAATAAATTTAATAATAAAAATGGCATAATTTAGCTGGGACAGGGGATCATTTTTCATAATCATGTAGCGAGTTGCGGAAGGGATTCATCAAAAACAAAAGAATATCGTTATAATTGAAACTCCACACCTTGATTGGGACATGGGTCAAAAGAAAAAATGCATTTGACACTTCAAATTGTCAATTACAATTGATAGCTTTAACTGCAAGGCTTAAATGTGTAAGAGTTTCACACAATAATAAAACGTTTTTTTAGAAATATGTACAATAGCAGAAACAATAAACTAGATGCTGATTGCAACCTGTGATGAACACTAGTAAGTACCCTTTGGATAACCCATTTTTTAGACGTTGTTAGCTTATTGATCGTATCTTGTATCTAACTTTGTTAGCGAATTGATTATCAGGTCTAAAAAATTGTACTATGGTCAATGTACACTGGGTTTTAACTGTACTTAGAGAGAAATAATCCGTTGAGTTTAATACAATAATGGTTACCATGTATGCATATTGTTACAAAGCACTTCAATAGACGTAGGTGCGGTGTTGCCACATCTCCAGAATTTCCCCAACATCTGGGAATTTTTGCACAATCTGCAACACCGCCTCCCCACCCCCCTGGGGGTGCCTGGGGTGACCCCCCTCAGGCGAAGTCTCAACCCTCTAGGACCAGAAATAACGAAGTTACCAACTTGTACCCCGTCGGAACGGATAACTGAGGTCTGCACATTCCGAACACCCTGTATATACACCCTGTATACGCAGAGAACCCTTACACCCTGTATACGCAGAGAGATCTTATAGTTCGAGAAACACCTCTTGTGTAACATAGGAGTGGTGACCACATTTGGATCACCTGTATATACATCCCCCTGTATATACACGGGGCCGATCTGTATTCACAGAACCTTCTAGTAAAAGAAGGTCCTGGAACGTTCTGGAATGGAAGGCTCTAGAAAGGAGGGGAAGGTACGGCGAGTATATAAAAGCGAAAGCAAGCCAGCCCAAGTTAGTTCAGTTCAGTAATAGAATGTGGTAGTGACTTGAAGAAGCAGTGTAAAGTGTTAAGAGAGTAGTGACTGTAGTACCAGATTAGTGACTTTTGTTGAGAGTAGTAATTGTAAGGCCAGTAAATGAAGTGTTTTGTGAGAGAGACATTCTAGAAATTTTATTGTATCCATATTTGGAGTGTAAATAAAGTTGTTTTGTTAAAATTTAAAGTCTCACTTATCCAGAACCCGGAGAAAACGCAACAATTTGGTGTCAGAAGTGGGATAAGTGAGTGAAGAAGTGAACAAGTAAGCTAGCTGTAAATGGTAAACACCAGATCGACTGACTACGACGAGATGGCTGAAATCAAAGAATTGATGGACTTACTGAAAAGACAACGCGAAGAAGACGAACAACGGCGACAAGAAGATGAAAGAAGACGTCGCGAAGAAGACGAGAGAAGACGACAAGAGGAAGAACAGAGGCGCCTTGAAGACGAGAGAAGACGACAAGAGGAAGAACAGAGGCGCCTTGAAGATAAAGAAGAACTCAAGAAGCAACGCGAAGAAGACAAAGAAGACCTCCGAAGTATGTTCCACAATATGAGAGTTGATGTAAAAGAAGAAATTGAACAGATCAACGAACAAATAGAAAATGTGGACAAGAAAGTAGAAAATGTGGACAAGAAAGTAGAAAATGTGGACAAGAAAGTAGAAGATGTGGAAAATACAATAGGAGTGGTAAACAGGAAAGTAGAAAATGTAACAGAGGATTTGAACAAACGATGGGAAGAAGTGGAGGGGTTGAAAGAACAAATGAAGATGATGATGAAAGGCACAGAAGTCAGACATAGAGAACTGACAGAGCAGGTGATAGGCCAGACTGACAGAACTCAACCAAGAGGAGTTACTGGAATGTCCCCAGTTCAAAATCGGCCGGAAGAAGATATGCCAATCGTGCAGCAGCCTCATGGAACCTTGAAGCCGCCGACTTTTGACGGAGAAACATCGTGGCCCATGTACAGGAGGCAGTTTGAGGCGGCAGCTCTCAGCAATGGGTGGAGCGAACAACAGGCAGCAACTGCTCTAATTCTCTCGCTTCGAGGTAAAGCCCTAGAAATCCTCCAGAACATCCCGGAGTCGAAACAGCAAAACTACTTAACAGTGATACAGGCCCTAGATTTGAGATATGGTAACAAGTACATGAGCCAGGTCTACCAGACACAACTAAAGTCAAGGGTCCAGAAGCCAAATGAGACGCTGCAAGAATTTAGTGCCGAAGTGGAGAAACTTGTGCGACTGGCATATCCCCAAGCCCCAGAAGAATTTGTCAACCAGATAACCGTCCAGACCTTCATCGATGGGGTACTTGATAATGAAATGCAACAAGCTTTAAGGCTCGGAAGGTTCAAAACACTTACGGACTGCGTAATTTATGGCTTGGAATTTGAAGCAGCGAAGAACGCATCTCAACCTCGCCGCAACAGGCTGCGCGAAGTGAAGGAGATAGAGGACTTTGCAGACACGACAGCCGAACTAAGGCAAGAAATGAAAATGATAAAAGAAGCCATAAGCAAGCTCACTGTACCGGTTGGGGCACGTAGGACGAAAGCAGATTGGTCAGACATAGAATGTTACAAGTGTGGTAGGAAAGGGCACATAAGTAGACAGTGCTCACAAACGCAACAGGTGGCTCGCAGAAGACAAGAATACACCAACAGTGAGCGGCGTCAGGGAAACGACCTGACGCCAGTGTAAGGGGGCGGCAGCTGGCGTGCGAGTCCCAAGGCCCCAAAGTAAAGGTCTCCACTATCCGACGCTACCACGAGAGCCTCGTTATACCTGGCAGCATAGACGGAAGACAATGCAGTTTCACCATCGATACTGGTGCCACTAGATCCGTTGTACGTCCAGACATGTTGCCAAACTAGTCAGCACTCACTACCAACAAACAGCCTGTGTTGGAGACGGCAAAAGGAGATAGAATACCCGTGCATGGAGAGGCCACTGTTTACATTAGGCTGGGCAGTACTGAGCTACAGGTAAGGGCTGTCGTCGCAGAAATCGTCGACGAATTTATTCTGGGCTTGGATATAATGGAAGAGTTTGATGTCTTTTCAGTGGACTTCCAAAATAAGATTTTGAGAATCGGCAACGAAGAGTTGTATTTATCTCCAACAGCAGGCGAAGCTAATCCCAGGGTGAGACTTGTTGTCGACGAGGATACACGGATTCCTGGTAACAGTGAGAAGATTGTCAGAGCCAGGCTAGAGGAGAAACTTGATGGTATGTCTGCTCTCATAGCGGAGCCTCTTAAAGATAGACATGATGGTGCCCTCGTCGCACGATGCTTAGTAGACCCGAAGAAGACAATACCCATAAGAGTGGCTAACGTGCAAACTAACAGAGTCACATTGAAGAAAGGTGAGGTTATCGCCACTTGCGAGCCCATTGACCGAGTGACGTTGTCAAGAAACGTGACACCCACTTCATTAGACAGAAGACTGCCAGTAGAAATAGTAGAGCGGTTCAAGAGTTCATGGGGCCAATTGAACAACATGGAGATGGAAATGGCCCTGAAGTTCATATTGGAGGAGGCCGATATTTTCGCTCAAGAGAAAATCACAGGTGGTACGAGTCTAGTGCAACACAGAATTAATACTGGCGACGCAAGACCAATTAGACAGCCGCCGAGAAGACTGCCTTTTGCCAAGCAATCAGAAATCAAGGCGATGGTTAACGAAATGCTGGAAGATGGTGTGATCGAGGAGTCTAATAGTCCTTGGTCGTCCCCAGTAGTTTTGGTCACCAAGAAAGACGGCACTATGAGATTTTGCGTGGACTATAGGAAGCTGAATGATGTCACCAAGAAAGACAGTTATCCCCTGCCCCGGATCGACGACACTTTGAACACTGGCCGGATCAAAGTGGTTCTCTACATTAGACCTGAAAAGTGGCTACTGGCAAGTAGAACTCCATAAAGAGGATAAGGAGAAGACTGCTTTTTCAACCGGGAATGGGTTGTACCAATTCAAGGTCATGCCATTCGGCTTATGTAATGCTCCTGCCACCTTCGAGCGACTAATGGAGTTAGTGCTGAGAGGACTTACATGGGAAACATGCCTGGTGTATCTCGACGATGTCATGGTGATTGGAAGGACTTTCGATGAACACCTGTCGAATCTGAAGCAGGTTTTCTCCAGGCTGAGAGGTGCCAATCTGCAACTCAATCCCAAGAAATGCGTCCTCTTCCAGAAGAAAGTGAATTTTCTCGGACATGTCGTTTCTGAGAAAGGGATAGAAACTGATCCAGAGAAAATAAAGGCAGTAAGAGACTGGCCTGTGCCGAAGAACAAACATGAGGTCAGAAGTTTTCTGGGACTTTGCAGCTACTACCGACGCTTTGTGAAGTACTTCAGCAGCATTGCGAAACCTCTGCATAGCCTGACTAAAAATAAGGTTGAGTTCATCTGGTCACCAGATTGCCAAGAGTCTTTTAGAGAACTCAAACATCGTCTTCTCACTGCTCCTATACTGGCTTATCCTCAGGACGAAGGACTGTTCATACTGGACACCGATGCTTCCCAGTATGGCATTGGGGCAGTACTCTCGCAGCTCCAAGCCGGAGAAGAAGTTGTGATAGGCTACTTCAGCAAAACGTTCGGAAAAGCAGAAAGGAATTACTGTGTAACCCGGAAAGAACTGCTGGCAGTTGTAAGATCCATCGAACATTTCCACAGCTTCCTCTGCAATGGCTTCTGAACTTTAGAAATCCCGAAGGACAGATAGCCCGATGGATAGAGAAACTGCAGAGCTACGACTTCCGGATTGAACATCGAAGAGGAAGAAGTCACGCTAATGCAGACAGCCTGTCAAGAAGACCATGTTCAGTGCATGAATGTAAATTTTGCGAGCGACAAGAGAACAAAGAGATCGACAAAGTAACTCATCAGATCAAACAACTGGTGGCAGGACAGAAGAATAACACCGATCTAGACGTAAATCTTGAATACATCAGAGACACACAGAAGACAGATCCAGACTTGAAAAGTATTAGAGAATGGCTCGAAAAGGGGAAAAGACCTGAGTGGCACGATGTGTCCCGGTTTGGGGCGGAGGTTAAAGGCTACTGGCTACAATGGGACTCATTGTGTCTAAAGAATGACATGATCACTCAAAAATGGGAAACTGCCGATGGTAGAGACTGTATATACCAGACCGTTGTGCCAAGTGAGTGCATAAGCAGTGTTCTTCAAGAGTTACACAATAGTAGAAGTGGAGGCCACTTTGGGGTCAACAGGACTCTTGCCAGAGTGAGAGACCGCTTCTATTGGATAAACTGCCGAAGGAGCGTGGAAGAATGGTGCAAAAGGTGTGACCAATGTGCTTCAAAGAAAGGACCAAAGACCCGATCCAGAGGAAAAATGATGCAGTACATCTCAGGTACACCGTGGGAGAGAGTTGCCGTAGACATCGCAGGACCTTTTCCCATCACAGAGTCTGGGAACAGATACATAATGGTGGCGATGGACTACTTCTTGAAATGGCCTGAAGTTGCGCCGATTCCCAACCAAGAGGCAACGACCGTAGCAGAAGCCCTGATGGAAAATGTCATATCACGGCATGGCGTACCCTTGGAGATTCACACCGACCAGGGCCGGAATTTCGAATCAGAGGTCTGGAAGAGCCTAATGGACTTGCTAGGCATAAAGAAAACGAGAACAACGCCACTCCACCCTCAATCAGACGGCATGGTAGAACGGCATAACAGGACCATCAATCAGTATCTTGCTATGTTTGTCGACGAGAATCAGAGAACCTGGGACAAGCTGATACCTCTGTTCCTCCTGGCTTACAGAAGCTCTCAGCATGAATCTACCGGCTACACTCCATCCATGATGTTGACCGGCAGAGAGATGCGGTTACCAATCGACATGACGAGACCACCACCGAACGAGGACATAGCGGACCTAGCTACGTTACCTGAGTATGTCGCCGACCTAGAAGGAAAACTGCGCACTATACACAGATGTGTCAGAGATAGGCTCCTCTTAAGCAGTGACCGGATGAAGATGCGCTTGGATCGCAGAGCAACACCCCATACATTCAAGGAAGGTGATGCAGTGTGGCTGTACCAACCAACAAGGAGAAAGGGCCTCAGTCCCAAACTTCAGAAACCATGGGAAGGGCCATACTTGGTGACTAAGAAAATTAACGACCTAGTCTACAGAATCCAGCTGTCTCCAAGAACTAAACCCAAAGTTGTTCACATAGAGAGGTTGAGTCCCTATCGGGGCAACGAACCCCCAAGTTGGCGGCCGGTAAATACTGTTCGGGACGAACAGTCTTAAGGAGGGGGGCAGTGTTACAAAGCACTTCAATAGACGTAGGTGCGGTGTTGCCACATCTCCAGAATTTCCCCAACATCTGGGAATTTTTGCACAATCTGGCAACACCGCCTCCCCACCCCCCTGGGGGTGCCTGGGGTGACCCCCCTCAGGCGAAGTCTCAACCCTCTAGGACCAGAAATAACGAAGTTACCAACTTGTACCCCGTCGGAACGGATAACTGAGGTCTGCACATTCCGAACACCCTGTATACGCAGAGAACCCTTACACCCTGTATACGCAGAGAGATCTTATAGTTCGAGAAACACCTCTTGTGTAACATAGGAGTGGTGACCACATTTGGATCACCTGTATATACATCCCCCTGTATATACACGGGGCCGATCTGTATTCACAGAACCTTCTAGTAAAAGAAGGTCCTGGAACGTTCTGGAATGGAAGGCTCTAGAAAGGAGGGGAAGGTACGGCGAGTATATAAAAGCGAAAGCAAGCCAGCCCAAGTTAGTTCAGTTCAGTAAGAGAATGTGGTAGTGACTTGAAGAAGCAGTGTAAAGTGTTAAGAGAGTAGTGACTGTAGTACCAGATTAGTGACTTTTGTTGAGAGTAGTAATTGTAAGGCCAGTAAATGAAGTGTTTTGTGAGAGAGACATTCTAGAAATTTTATTGTATCCATATTTAGAGTGTAAATAAAGTTGTTTTGTTAAAATTTAAAGTCTCACTTATCCAGAACCCGGAGAAAACGCAACAATTTTTAAATTTAACTGAAATAATTTGCAACAAGGCACTAACATTGGGAATCGTCAAAAATACCAGAAGTGTTTTTTTAAATTTGTGCCTAAAGCTATATACTCTGGATAACAGCATGTCAAACTGATGAGAGAAAAACCTACTTTATCACACCCTAAGCTAAAATGGAATGTAAAATAAAGACTAGAGTTTATGCAAACTATTTTACATAATACTTATAAGGTAACAAAAGTTTCTTGCTTGGTACAAAAGAAAGATAAGCTTGCTTAAGTGCAAAGTTAATAATGCCAGAAAACTACCTAGTTTTCCTTTTACTTGTCACAATACAAATATATAACTTTGCATTTTAAAAGTGCACCTATATTTTTAATAATATTTTATAAATAGTAAGTACAAATGGCACTTTATTTTTCTGTTGATACTAAACTATAGCGAAAGGTAACATAAATAAATAACTTAATAAATAACTATCTAAAAATATTACTTGTACTTTTATCATTTACAAATTTAAGTACTGAACTTATTTTCAAATTACAATGAAGAGATCAACTTGCATAAACACCAGGAAATACACTCAGTATAAAAACATGTAAATACTTTTTTCATTATAAGTATGACAATATTCATGTTATGAAATACATATTGTACTGAGTATAGATTGGAACATGTGATGAGCGTTGGTAAATACACTTTGGAGAAAATTCAATTCACCACAAAGCATTTTTCATCCCTCTGATGGAGCTAATTTTGTTAGCGAAACGATCATAAGGTTCTCTAAAGTGTACCTAACATATTCTTATGAAAATGTTAATTAAAAAATCTAGCACAATTAACTTTGAATCTAATTTATTAAAACGAAACATATCAGAGTTTTTGGCATAACATATGTGTCAACGTTTTTGCTGAATCATCCAATCGTAGAAAGGCTTATATGGTCTAAATCGTCAGTTGTTAAATAACACAGAGTTTAATGTTCTTTTTTATGGTTTGCAAAAACTCCCCAATATTTAAATAAAATCTGGGCATGTCGCCAATTAACACCTAAGAATGTTTCCCAAGTTCTGTTAAAAACTTTGCAAATTGTTTGAATGATTAAAACACTCTATAAAAGTGTTTCCTTGGGAAAATAAAGTCACTTTATAGAATTCAATTTTTATGGCATATCCATTGATTGTGGTTGAAACTGTTCCATTCAAAATATAAATATAAACGCTCCCTCTTGCTTCATAGTAAGTATCTTCACTGAAACTTGTTTTGCCTTTACGAAGCCACAAGGGCAAAACCAGTTGCAGAGATGTTAAGAAGTCATTGTAAAACTAGAAGGAAAGCCCCTTTATTGGTATTTAAGGGGCGTTCGTTTTGACACTCCAAAAACGAGTAGAGCAAATAGAGCTTATGATGTCACGGTCTATATCACTTAAACATCGAAGCATGTCAAAATGATTGTATAAAACAGTAAAATCAAGAGCTGGAAAACTACGAGTCTCGAATTGAACGGGTGTTTTGTATATTTTAAGAATGCCTTGAATAATAGAAGCTTATATTATTCAGAGTATAAAATAAATAAAAAGACTGACGACCATGGTTTGATTTCAACACAATGATAATTCTACCTATAGGGTTTCTTTAAATAAAGTTGGCAAAATGAGTCTTGGAAGCTTAATATTTTTCAAGAAATTCCCAAATCAATTAGTTTGATCACTATCTTTTGTAATATTTAATTTTTGCAGCCCTAAAATTTTAATATAAAAAGCAACACTGTAAATGAAAATGGTCTTCATAATGGGATTATTTATATCTTCACTACTATTTGGAATATACCCCGAACAAAAAAAAAATACTAATATTTTTTCTCCAAATTACACTTTTCAAAAGTTTTCCTTGAGTCAGTCTAGAGGAGACTTCTGCAATTTTTGAGATTTAAAGTTGTAGGAAACTATCCTCCCCGTGGATTTGGTCTTTTGATACTACTTGCGGCGTTGATAATCTTGACCGGTAGAAAGGTTGCTTAATAATTTGTTAGATTGCTCAGAACTGCTTGCACAGATTGAAGTTTTTGTACCTAGAATAAGTGCCAGAAGCTGTGATGCTTTCTACCTTCCAACTTGCAGAACAAATCTGCTTATAAGATCACGTATTCATACTACTGTTAGCAATTATAACTCCATAAGTGACATATTAAATGTCAGTAGAGTCGCACATACAAGTTTTTGTTCATAGGCCTTTAAGTTTTTAAAATAACTGCTATATGGTGACTGTACCAATGCACAACATATGTAAGCCTGTTGGGTAATAAAGTGATAAATAAATAAATTTTTGGAAAATTAAGTTGTTACTTATAATGTTATAGATATTTAAATTATTATTTAAATATTAACAAGTCAATAAGTTTTGTTTAATTTAGACTAAAATCATAAAAAAATATTTCAAAATTGACTAAAAAGATACTTTTAAAAGTTTTCAACAAAACTTAGGAAACATGCGCATAACATCATAAAATAGTACCATATAAACCTGCAAAATTATTAACAGTAACCATGCCAAGTCAAAACAAATTGCAATATAAATTACATATAACCTATTTATTTTAATTTTATGTAGATGTCTTGTTATAAATGCTGGCATACAAAGATTTGTAAGTCAAAGTATATGGCACTTCTATTGAAAAGATTATTATTCACTGAGCTGGCAACCTTTATTTAATTTTCTTACACAATATTGCCACCAGAGTTTTGGTTTAATAAAATTTAGTGTTCTGTTCGAGACTAGAAGGTTAAAAAAAAAGCTCAAGGTCAAGTGGGACAAATTAAATATTTAAAAAAGGTACCCCTGTGGGAATTATAACTGCAATAGGAAATACGATTCCACCTCTGCTTTTTTTTTTGAACATAAACTTTAAATAACTTATGATATGCAACCCTACCAGGAACGATAGCTGCAGTCATACCTATAAGTTGGGTATCATCGAAAGCTTTTGTGTTATGGATGCATCACTTTATAAACCATAGCACAGACAATCCTGTATGTTTGATAATGGACATCATGAAATACATTTATCTTTAGAAATTATTTGTTTGGCAGAAGATCAGTCCACTGTATTATTAACTATTCCGTCCCCGTCACAGCCTACAACCGCTCGACTGAAGCATTTATGGACCATCCAACCGTTTTTACACATATGTTTATAGGTCATGGCTTATGTCTCACCAAGACTAGAAGATAACTATTGACGAAATTGCATAATTACTAAATACAGCCTACCCACTACCCTCACTACAAAAAACTGTGCTGCTGGTTTCAGTAGCATGGGAATATTTACTTAAATGAAAATATTTATACTGAAGTGACAAACTAGCCTTTGCAGCAAAACCTGCAAATAAAGCTAAATGCCAGGTGTACTCCAAGCATGTCAAATTCTATATAGTAGCTTCTCTCTGCAGTTCAAAAAAAAAACTCCTCCAGTATTTATATCACCAGAAATGCTTCAACCTTTGCCACAGATAAATGTTTGATAACCAATTAATAGAGGCAACAGAAAAAAATAGTCAAGTGAGATTTAATCGGATAAATCAGTTTTGAATAAACATAAGTGGGAGAAAAATGCAGAAGGCAAATATTTGAGAAGAAAAAGACTGCAAAAGAAGAGACATAGCTGTTAAGAAGAAACAAATACAAGAGCTCTATAATACGAATGAAAGCAACTGTAAAATAATTGACAATACTGGCACTGATAAAGGTAGTGATAGTGATTTGAGTGAAAAAAAAAGATGATGCTGACAAGACTGTTGTATGCAACCATGGGAAGAAAGTTTTGTTTTTGTTAGATTTAATACAAAAAACAACTGTAAAATATGATGTAGGCCAAATTGAAATTGCATTTGGAGATAAGGATATATCATACCATGAGCTTTTTGACAGGAATATAACAAATATGTTTTCCAGTTGTGAGAAATGAAACAATTGTCTTGTATAAGTACTTCCTGAGCCTATTGCAGCAAAAGGAACAGCTAGAATATAAGGTTAATTTACCTTTGGTGTCAATTTGACTGAATATAACATAACCACAGTGACCACACCGCTGTATACCATATCCAACATGTAGGGTACACTGGCTTATATATATATATATATATATATATATATATATATATATATATATATATATATATATATATATATATACACATACAGTGTGCACTGTACCCAACATATAGGGTACCAACTTTGAAAAAAATAGTTTTGTGTTTTATCGTCAAATTAAAATAGTTAAATAATATTTTAATTATCCATAAATAAGTGTTTTACTTTATACCATCTTTGAAAAAACAATATCACATTATTTTGTGTTGTAAGATTCTTCAACGCCTTCTGGAGGTGGAATTTAAATTAACGAATCATTATAACCAGCTCAGTAAATACAAAATATAAATAGGTAAGAAAAGAAATTAATTAGGAGAAAAAATATTCTGGAAAGAATTAGATCAATCAACATAATGCTGCTTAAAAAAGATTGGCGTGGACAAATAAAAACAATAAGAACACTATTTTCACAGTTCTTGTTAATATAAATGAAAAACAAACTATATTAAAAAAAATCACTGAAGTTTTCATAAATGCAATTGACCAAAAAATGAAGAAAAAAAACAAATAATGAAAGAATGCTTCACATTAAGACCTAGCTAATACTGGGTTAAAATAAATAAATAAATAACTTTAAGGTAACTTAGTTATCTGTAATACTACCATCATCAACTTGTACACCACTGTCATCATTGTCATCACTTGAGTCTTTGTCATCATCATCATCAACAGTTTCTTTTTGTTGACTGTCTTTTTCTAAGAATGACCTCAATATCTTACAGTTCCTTGGCTCCTCCGTCTTAGTATCCATAGTTCTTTTCTTGTTATTAGCTGATTTAGCTGAAGCAACATCTCTTGTTTCACTCATTGTCTTGGCAAAAGCAGACTGAGTCCTGGTAAGAAGTTCATTCAGCAGTGGTGCAAATGCTAAAATTTGAGGACTCATGATATGCTCCAGGTCCAGACGACGTTTTTCCATTTCCAATCTTTGTTTTTCAATTTCTAGTCTTTCCTTTTCTAAATCCATCTTTTCCCTTTGAACTTCCAAGAGCTCTCTTAGAATAGCAATCACTTCTGCAACAAACAAAAATAATACTCTTAATATTTCTACTATACGCGTGTCTATAAAATTGATGCATAGTATGGAGCTCTTAAGTACGATAAAAGATACAACGTAGTTTAAATTAGAAAAGAGTTTAATTTAGGGGCAACTACAATGCCAAGAACAGATCGCTATCTCGGTTATTTGGATGCTAGTTCTGAAATAAACACGTCCTCTGAGAAACTGTTTAAGGGTGGCATTTAGGTATCACTTTAATATAGGAAAACACAGCCTCCTTAAATTGTAATTATCTCAAGAAATAGTAGGTCTACAGGAACAATTTAAAAAGCTGCATAATCTAGACAAACCACAAATGATGATAAATGTTCGCGAATTAAAAAAATGTTTTGTGTTATTATAATTAATTGAAATTCACATAAATATTCCAAGATTTGGATAAGATTATCTATGCGTACATGTTCCAAAACAGATGACTTTGATTATTCATTACCTGTAGGAACATGTTAAGATTTGATTTCAATAAATTCTTACTATGTACCTCTTCTAGTTTTTTTTAAATACGTTTTGATAAAATGTACAATAATAGGTTTGGGACGGTTGTCTCAGGCAAATTGTGTGAAACTGTAACCGTAACTTCGCTGCGCTGGGAGATGAAAACTTTCACAACTGAGTTACAGATGACGTATGCCTCGGATACAAATAATTGAAACCTTGCAAATAACCAGTGTTGTCAGATTATAAAAAGACTCACTGAAATTGAATACTTCGATAATCATATTACGCTTTTCACGTCCTTCAATGAGGGCCACCTTGACCATACGGAACAGGGAATAGACCATAAATCTATTTCTTGTTCTTATAGAGTGGCGTTCTGCCATGTTCTGTTGTAAGTAGGGCTACCTGCTTAAGTTTTGGGCTAGTGTCCCAGAGGACAGCTATGATTAGGGGCCAGCCTATATAGCACATAGGCATCGCTAAATAGGGGGCCTTTTAAGTGGGAATTGAAATTGCGGGACAGTCCATGCAGGGAGTAGATACCATGTAATGTTATTTTTTGGGCGTTTGTAATTACGGGGCAGCGTATATACGATACATAAATTAACTAGCTTAATATTTGGTTAAATTGAAACAATGCCCATATGTATGAAAATACAATTATATCATTGCAACATTGAGTTACTTTAATATCAGCAAATTACAGGCCAAAGACCGTTATATTTTACCCAGATATGTTGCAACACGATACTTGGAAGTCATCAAAAAGCGCACGACCAAGTTTACATATTGCGAAGAGCCGTGACCAAAAATGCTGACTGAGGGGTTAAAGTTTGATCGTTAACTGTGCGAAGCAAAAGAAAAAGGAGAGTTGGCTTTGGAGAGAGGAAGGCAGAGCAGAGGCGGTGAAGCGCGAAACTCGGGATTAGGCGGTCAAAGCCAGAGAGCTAGTGAACACACGGTGTTCAGTTATGGATTTATTAAGGGAAGTAATCTTCTGATTATTTCAAAGTACATTACTTAATCGTTATTGTCCGCTATCTATTTAAACCTAGAGAGAGAAGAGGTGCTGGGGTACCTTACAAGATCGGTATTGTCTTTCTTCTTACTGAAATATCGAGGGCCAAGGGGTAAGTGTACCACGGGACGCGCTCGTCTGGTTCACGGACGGATCTGGCGGGGAGCGTGGGACGGGGGCAGGTGTTTACTCGGAAGGACCGAGGGTAAGTCACAGTATTTCCCTCGGAGCCCATGCAACGGTGTTTCAGGCCGAGATGTACGCCATCCTGCACTGTGTGCGGGAGAACAAGAGGAGGGGCTACACCAACAAGCGGATCCTCATAGCCACAGACAGCCAGGCAGCCCTTAAGGCACTAAGTAGCCCACGGGTAAATTCCTGGCTGGTGAGTGAGTGCCGAGACGAGACGAGCGACCTGGCTGGGCAGAATGAGGTGACCCTCATCTGGGTGCCGGGTCACTCGGGGGTCAAAGGCAATGAAGAAGCTGACAGTCTCGCAAAGAGGGGGTCAGCAGAACCATTTATGGGACCAGAACCGGCTCTGGGCGTGTCAAAGAGCACTGCCAGGGGAGCCATTAAGTCCTGGGTCAGAAACCAACACAAGGTGTACTGGGCGGACTGTCCAGGGCTCAGACATGGGAAGTCAATAATTGACGGACCCAGTTCAAAGAGAGCTGTGGAGCTGCTAAACCTTAGCAGAGGACAGCTCAGAAACACAACAGGTCTCTTGACGGGACACATGGCCGTCAAGAAACACCTACATAAAATGGGGCGGTTCGAAGGGGACCTCGCATGCAGACTCTGCGGCGAGGGGGAGGAATCAGCCCAGCACATCTTGTGCGAGTGTATAGCTCTGGACCGGAAAAGACAACTGATCTACGGTCACTCTAGACCGGAGACAGAGCAATATAAAACTTCACCCTACCAATCGCTGTGCAGACTAGTTCAAGGCACAGTGATTTTGGAATGGGTGGAGTAAGACTAGGGGTATGCACAATCAACCAAGGGTTGCGGTGCTATCGGGGCGGCAAGGCCGCGGACGAGCCCTGAGGGAACAAAAAAAAAAAAAAAAAAAAAGGGGTAAGTGTTAGATATAATTATTTTCTTGTCAAGGATAATAAACAAAACAGGACATACATGGTGGTTGTACCGGAGGGTTTTATCATAAGCAAAATCAAATCTAAAGTAAGCCAGAAATTATTAATTATTGTTGCACATTAATTTTAACTAACTGTACGAGGGAGTAAACTTATGTTCAAGAGACAATTATAGTAGTTTAGTTAAGGAATAAGTATAGCAGTTGGGGGATCTAGGAATTAGAGCACTCCTAGATAAGGAAAACAACCTCTGAAGGGGTAAACCACAAGGGGCTTATGTGGGTAGTTTATTTAAATATAGGTTAATATTTTATCAGTTATAATTTGGCTCATAATTTTAAAGACAAGCAGGGCCTTGTCAATTACTCGAGGGTAAATAAGTCCATTGTTCTTTTAAGGCGCCCTTTGCACAAGAATTGACGCTTCCTTCCAAGGGCGCAATAGAGTAAAGTCATATTAACTAAGATTGTACTTTAAATGTCTCTATAATTTTTTTAAATATATTAAATTAAGTTTTATAAACGAATTTTATTTCTAGACATAGTAAACCAACACCTATATTTCAAGTAATATTGCAACCTCGTACGAAGGCGACATAAAGGTATATGGTACTGTAGGTGTATAGTAAAATTAGGTTTTAAATAAAACATTCCCATGCTCTACAGTATTCATTCCAACAATCCATTTTCTTATGTCAGTTAAGGCTGATTAAACCTAAATAAATTAAATAAGGGCAAAGTGCCCCCATTACACTGTATTATTGTATCTACAAAACTATATACCGTTATCACAGCATAATCAACAGTCTTCTTTATGCTGTGCCGTTATTAGGTATGCTGAATGAAGAACTGAAATAAATATTTGAAATTTTGCCAGTTTACAAAGATGTTTTCGCGACTTTTCATAGAGCAGTGAATAATTGTATAAAAAATAACCGATCGATTTTTGGTAAAACTTGACATGTGTGTTACTTAACAGCTTGGATGAGTTTATTTGCCAGCAAAATGAGAGTAGTATTTTCATAAAACATTAGTTACATTAATGTACTTATGGTAAATAACATTTTAAAACGTTGTCTTAAGTAGATCAATAAAATAGCATTCTTTTACCTTGATTTTACTAAGACAATTTATCTAATTATTAAGCTACCTGGATAAACTGCACAAATTGAGAGAATAATTTGAATTAAAAGCTTATAAAAGTACTTATGTACAATTAGCGATAAAATGATTATTTAAACCTATATTATATTGATAAGTACAACTTGGAGAACCCAATTCATCACAATACAGTTTTTAGACTTGACAATTGTTTTGCTAACAAAGTTAGCGTCATCAGAGAGATGGATAAACTCAGTTTATGAATGAAAAGCTTTGAAAAGTACTTATGCACAATTAGCGATAAAATGATTATTTAAACTTATATTAATATTGATAAGTACAATTTGGAGAACCCAATTCATCACAATAGTTTTTAGACCTGACAATCGTTTTGCTAACAAAGTTAGCGCCATCAGAGGGACGAATAAACTCAGTTTATGAATGAAAAGTACTTATGTACAATTAGCGATAAAATGATTATTTAAACCAATATTATATTGATAAGTACGATTTGGAAAACCCAATTCATCCCAATACAGTTTTAGACCTGACGAATGTTTCGATAACAAAGTTAACGTCATCAATGGCGCTAACGTTGTTAGCGAAACGATCGTCAGGTCTAAAAACTGCCTTGTGATGAAGTGGGTTCTCCAAATTGTACTTATCAGTGCTCATCACATGTTACAATCTTTACTTGTTGACTATATTATATCGTTTAGAATATTTAAGTACCTAACTTATTTTCAGATCTGATAGAACATAAAAGTTATGCACTTTTGGAGGAGGAAGAAGATTTGTGGGTCACTATATTTTAAATTTCTTCCTCTTCTGTTTAATATAATCTCAGGTGCAACACAATCTATTTTTTTCTATGCTGTAGATACATATATGTCTACACAGGCTCAGCAAGCCCAATGTCTTGTGATAAAATAAGATGACATAAACATCTGTAAAGATAATAATAAAAATGTATTCTCATTAACTGTCCAGATGTAAGGGACATTTGAATTTATTGGGTGTATAACAATCCCTTCGCAAACAAAGGATGCCTTTATCAGAGGAAGAATAAATTTGCTTAGCAAAGATAGCTAGGTTTGAAAATGTACCCAATAGCTTTTCCAATTTGGGATAATCAGTGCTTATTGCAGGTATAAGATTCAAATACAAAATTCATAGATACTTAGAAAAAGTGACAGTTTAGTTTAAACGTAGTGTTATTATAAAATGAATGTTATATACTTATGTTAATAGATTTTCATGTAAGTCTTCTTTATTGTCTATTCTATTATTATTTATTACGGCCTAAGTTGTGGTGTAAATAAGTAAATACATATGCGGTGATAATCAGACTTCATGGCCTGTTAAATATTTCTAATAAACAATGACAGATTATGAAAATTTGTATTTAACCATCTTTTTGGTGTAATCTTGTTAAATATTGTTATATTTATTTATATCTAAATTAGCTTTCTCACTAGCTTAGCAAGTAGACCTTTGGCATTCGTGGCATTGTGCTTGGGCAGGTTGAATGCCCACTCTTCGGAGGCCGCTAACATGTCGGTCTCGTGTACCATGCGATGTTGTGCATGTAAAAGATCCCTACCCTGCTGACAAAAGACGGGGGCTCAGTTAAATATAGAGTAAGGTGAAACGGCTGTCGGGCGTCGGTGATTAGACATAGTCCCTGAAATAGGCTGATGTTAAAGAAATAAAATACAATGCTACTAACACATCTCTAAAGCAATACCCGGTTTTTAAAGAGAGTGGCAGAAAACTATTAAAGCCCGGACGCAGCCAGTGTCTTATGGTAGCGAATTTCATTAAAAGCTTTTAAATTTTTATAACTCAATTTTCCATTAATCTAGAAACTTAAATTTTGGTACATAATTACCAAAATACATCTACTTTTTTCGGCAATATATTTTTATTGGTCTGATTGACCAGGCTAATATATCAAGTTTAATCAAAATTAATTTGTGTTCATTTGAGGAAATGTTTTGAGAGTTTGAAAGCTGTGAACTCAATGATAAATTTTTTGTATGAAAATTTTCTGGAACACAGAACAGATGTGTATAAGATTAGATCGGACTTCAATTATGAATTTATTCTCTGTCCGGGTAAACGCTGTGTAGCTACCTTCTCCCATTCGACCACTTACAAAGTTATTGTTATAGGCACAAATATTGTCTGACCCAAGTTCATCCAAAGGCAAATAATCCTATTTTTTCCATCTCCCTCTGACCCCCCCCCCCCCACCCCCCGCTCCCATAAACTTGGTAGATAAACAAAAGAGTAGATAACCAGGAACATACCATTTCTAGAAAGCAAAACTATTACAACATGTCTACAAAATCCGAGCCCAATAGGACGCCATCTTCTGTGAGGTAGTGCAACTTACTAAGGCTTTCGATAGAATCATACAGTTTTCAAGGAAATCCGTAGTTCAAGCAGCACATGTCAGTATAATATTTTTTATCTCTGTCGGAGGTACTTCTTCGTCTAGAGTATCACACCCTTAAGAACTAGGATTCACTGTAATAAAACTTAATTAACATAATCATGTGAATTTTTATTAAACCCTTCTGTGGGTTGTTAATTTATTAATATAACAGAACAAAAAGAATAACTGTTTTATCTTTCGCTTATTAAATTTTCAGCATTATTTTCACACCTAATAAGACATTTATCTATTTTGTGAGGGATTACTGGAGACAAATTAGTTAGTTAATATATCATCAAAATCAAAAGAAATAGTTTGTTGTTACTTTGTAATTCTAAGATATCCTAATTTCTGTTTTGTAGCAAAGACTATGTCTCATTAGTAACTTGCTTCAGATTTTCAATTATTAATTATATAAATTATGTGTAAAATACACAAAAGAAGGTACAGACATTTTTGTATTGTAAAAAATCTTAACAAGAACTTTAAATAATACGCTACGACACAGCTGCTGTGGCTGCACATGACTTCCAGCTTTTACACTTGATCGCACGGTCATTGAAGTACTGAAGCTAGTGAGGTTGCTCTTTGTGTTCCGATCCACTTATCTAGTGCGACATCAACGTCTCCCTCCTTGGTACGTGCACGCTGTCTCTTTTCCGCGTAAAGGTTTTCTCATTAGTTAGGGAGAGGGGTATATATATATATATATATATATATATATATATATATATATATATATATATATATATATATATATATATATATATATATATGATGTGATTTGCGCGCCTTTTAAAAGTTTCGCCACTGAGCGCAATAGACCTGGCCTCGATAAGAGTTCTTGGTAATCTATTTTTTTAGAATGATCTTGGTGCGAATAAAGGACCTTTGTTGTATTTGCTTCGAAACTTTCCTGTAGTGACTTGCTTATTTTAAAGGCACGGTATTTCCAGGGTACGTCTTATTGGTAGCGAATTTTCATTAATCATATTGTGATTATTTAGCCAGATCTAATTTTTCCATTATTTGTAGCGAATGTTCATTATATTTTAAAAGATATATGTGATTAAGTTATATCATTTAGGTACTCAAAAAACCGAACGTTGCATGGTACACAAGAAAATGATGAAAACTTCCCTTACAAAGTAATCTGGTCTGATTAAAGGATGGTCACTAACAACGGAATTTTTTATTGGAGAAATACACATTACTAGTCATGTGAAAATAAATATTTACTCAAAATGGCAAGGCATCATAGCAGCGTTTTGGTTTCGATTATTGGGTCGAGATTTTGGTGTTTTTATTTGTCATAGTACACTAACATTAGAAAATTGCCTAAACACGCTTGAAACAAATCCTGAAGAAGCTCTTGACAAATACCTGTAGCACATATTAGAATAACTGTTGGTTTTATAATAAGACGATGCCCCAGCACAAAATTCTAGAGCTCCTCGGAAATATTAACCAAGCTGGATCCTAGAAAAATGCATTGGGGTCCATTCAGCACTTTTATGAGCGCGACGATACCCACATATGGCGATTTTTTCTTTGGGGATGTGTCAACAACTTTGTCTAAAATCATAGCTTCGACAATGAACAGGATTTACAGGCATGTATCACTGAAACAATGAAATTTATCACTCTAGAAATGCTAATCTGTATTAAATTCAATTGTACTCCACTTGGAAAATAATGGTTCTTACATTGAACATTTATTATGAGAATAAGTGGTTTTAGAAATATGCTTTTTGATGTATTCAGTATTCATATATTGACTTACTTTTTCACTGGTTATGCATCAAGTATGAAAAATGAAAAATAACTGTTTCAACTGATTATAAAATTGGGCGAACTGCGCTGTGAGTTAATGAAGAGTAAACGTATTAGAGTATACAAAGAGGCCACCAAACTAAGTCAGTGTTTTGGAAAAAAAAAGAGCAATTTACTAGGAAATGAAAAATACATGCAGAAGATGGAAGGTGCATTGCTAAATACCGGAGATGAGGAAAAACTAAAAGGATGTCATCAAGAGTTACCTGACGAACAAGATACAGAAGAGCCAGCGAAGCAAGGAATTGAAGAAATTTTACTAACAATGAAAAACAACAAGAGTCCAGGTGAAAATGGCAACACGGCAGAAAATTTGAAATGTGGAGGGACTGTTTTGATTACCATGATGTACGAACTGCTAAAATAAATCTGCAAAACAAAAGAAATTCCACAAAAATGGAACATGACCATGACCAAAATGCACGAAATACAAACTTCTCACTAAATCAGCTGTAGCTACTGAATATTTAGAACATTATGCCCTTTTAGCTAATAACAAACTGAAAATTGTATTTGAATAGCAAAAAAAGTTTTAGTGCAAAATGGACAGTCTCTGCACTTGTTTTTTCGATGCTGCAAACACTACGCTATTTCAAAAATGTGTCGCGCTCAGATTCTTCTGGTACATATTAAGATCCGAGCAGCAGTATTGTCAAAGGCAAGAAATTTTTTGTCTAAAATGAGGTATTTCCTTTTTTTTTCAAATATCACCACTAGCTCAAAACTTGGAATTTTTAAAAATAAAATTGGTATCAATCAAAACCCAGCAAACACGTTATATTAACATACCATGTATTTACTACCTAAGTTACAGCAGTGATATGTAAAAGGTATGTCTATGTGATATAACATACATATAATTTTCCACCTTGAATAATAAGTTTGATTCTTAGCACAATGAGACATATTCCGTCCGTCGCATACATATCTCGAGATAATATGTCATGAATAAGTTGTAACGTTATTTGTACGTACTTATGTGACATAATAAGTGAAGGTAGGTAGATTGTGGCAAATACTTACTCATTACTGACGAGAAACCTTCGCTTTTTACCTATTATAAATTATGGTTAATGTATCTAAGAAACCAGTATTACAAAACACAATATAGGATTAAGCCACAATTTCCATAACTACCTACTCTATCATAACCTCAAATTATTTCATTTCATCAAGTAAGATGTAAGATGCAAATCACAAATTTTTATTTTCTGAAAAGTAAATGTTCTTTCTCTCCTTTTATGGACGATTTTATTAGATCAATCATAACTATTACTATTGCATATTAATATTTTCTTACATAGAAAATGTTAAGGAGGAACTTAATTAAATAATCAAAACAGCTACACGATGTAAAAAATATCACCACCTTCTCATTGTCTCTGAAATTATGTACCTAATATAAGAGTTTATATGTGTAGAAGCTTGTTTTCCGACAATAACCCACGCACGATTGTCTTGTGTTGCAAGACGAATTTAAGAAAATATCACATATATTATTGTGATATATTCTTTAAATATCTTTTGGTGATGTAACTGTAACAAATACTGGTGCCGTAGCATATGCATATCAGTGTTTTGTCTGCAATATTACAGAAATTTATCTCTGCGATGTATTGAGTAGAGCCAGTGTTACTTACATATCTCTTTACATGTGAGTTACGTGGGCGTTACATGGTACATCTCCGTGACAATTAAAGTTGAGGAAATATGTAATAGTTATATTGCTGATACATAACTGTGTTGGTTGGGAAATGGCGTGACTTCCTCTAAAAACGATTTACATAAAGGTGATGTTGATAGTTCTTTCGCCGTTTAAGAGCTGTTTTAAAAACGCATGACAGTTTGGAATAGAAAACAAATTACCTACCTCATTTTGGTGAGTGGACAGTGTTGTTGATTTTTGTGGCCGTATGATTAAAAAAAACTCCAATTCGCTAACATAGCAGACATAATGTTTAGTATGACAATGTTATTTGAAAAAAAAAACTGTTTAGGCTGGCAGTATGTCTAATTGAAGTCATCATTTTTTTTTACTGATAATAAATATAAGAGAATGATGTGGATCCTTCAACTTCTTTGTACTTACCAGGTGAAAGTTTAGTCTCTCCAACAATCGTGCTGGTAACACTGGTTCCATTAACACCAGTTGTATTTGTCTTTTTGTCTCCCGGCAATACTGTGTTTGCAATACTGTTTTGCAATTGAGGCTGTACACCGTTAAGTATTAATAATGGGAACGGTATGGAGGGCATCTGCGGCGCTAATCTTGTTTGGTTTCTATTCGCTGCAACATTGGAGGTGCTTACTTGCTGGTTCTGAATGGGTATAGTGAGATTGGGTAACAATGCCGGCAGTGCTGAGGTAGTCTTGCCTTGGTGATGAAACTGGATACTGTTATTGGACTTATTATTTGTACAAGAGATGGAGATGTGTTTACTGAGATTAGCGGGGATGTCAGGGGGTTCCTTCTTGATCGCTTTCTCTGGGGCAGGGGTAAGAGGAGGCAGCTGTAATGGTGAATCGTCTTCGTAGTCGGATCTGCGATATAATAAAAAAACACATTAAAGATCTAAACAAAGGCTGTAAATGTTGGGCAAAGTAAAAGAATTAGATGTTTATAAGTACATTCAAAAAAGAAAGGTTTTCCATTCGAGTGCACCTATGTTTTTTCCTATGTATGTTTACAGATTGTACGGTAATGCCATAACTGACCTGATTTTAGGTTAACTAAAGTTCGCGGGTGGTCCCATTTCTAGTAGTAGCAGTAGTAGTAGCATTAATGGTGGGGAAGCTAGCACCAGGCAAGTAGGGCACATTAAGCCCTTTTTGCCAACCACGGCATCCAGCAACCATACGCTACTCTTCCTCGGTTTCGTCGCCAAACCTCCTCGACCCCAAAATAAAGGTCATGGCGGTCTTCCATTGAACTGAACTTACTTCACTCCTCTGCGGAGTCCTTGATCCAAACATTTCTGTTCGAAGATTGCCACAAGCCTCACATTCACACAGGTAGTGGTAAGACATTTCTTCAGTCTTACCACATTCTTGGCAAATGGAATTCCGCTCGACACCTACCAAGAAGCCAGGCAGTCTTGTTTCTATCCGGCCTCTCCACGAAATTTTTCGCTTGTCTGCAGCTACTGATCGACCTCCAGTGCTTCTCCATGGCGTCCTCAGTCCACATAACGGCCGCTGGGAACCAAGCCTTGCGAGGTCATTCGCCACCTCATTCTCCGCTTAGCCACAGTGTCCCGGTACTCACATAAGCTGCACCTTCTGTGTCCTGCCAGCTCCGCAAGAGTGCCAGCGCGCTCCTGAACCAGCATTGACCTAATTCTGGGCGCACAGACTATCGGAACAAATGTATACACATTCCTCGTCCACATCCGGTCAAATAGCTACAGACGGGATAGCGTATACCTCCGTTTCGAATGCCGTGGTATATGCGCCCAGAGCATAACACCCCCGCACCATCGATGTATATACCTGCCTCGGAGGAGTTCTGTTCCTCTAGCCGTAATCCATGAGTAAAAACAGATCAGGCTAGCAGGGTGGAAAGCAACCTCATTATGCCTCCATGGATCCTTGCTGGGGATTCTGAGGGTATATGTCCTAGTCGGCCTAATATAATCCTTTGCATTTCGTACCTTAATGGTGAAAATTGGACTTTCCTTTTTCATCTTCTTAGCAACCTTTGCATGTCCTGTGATTACTCCCTTACCATAGAAGTTTTCAAAGTCTTGCATTTTGAGGTGCGACGCCATAGCCTCCCTTCTGATACAGATGGGAACGGCGGCAGCATCAGCAAGACCTCTAGCGCGGCTGAGAAAGTCGTCTTAATAGCGCTGGTGATACCCAGACTTGCCAACCTTTAAGGTTTGGCCAGCTTCCGGATAGCAGTTTAATTCATACCATTCCACTGCCGCACAAAGGGCCCTCGGCTTGACGATGGCAGTGTAAATCCAATGAACGGTGCGATAATTAAGTTCCCATGTCCGCCATATCACAGAGCGCAACTGCCAGAGGGTCGCTGCTCTCTTCCTCACTACTCGTATTTGAATCCCCGATGATAATTTCCAACCCAGAATCACCCCCAGATATCTGACCTCCCGCACGAAAGCTAAAGGTTTTCCAAACATTACCGGCGCCCTGTACTCCTATAGATTCCTCTCCTTGGTAAATAGGATCATCTCCGCCTTCGCTGGGATTACGGAGAGTCACAGTTCACTACACCATCTTTCACTTATACTGCAGACTGTTTGCATGCATGCACAGAGAACGTTGAGGAATTTGCCGGGGACTAAGACCAGCCCATCAACAGCATATGCCTGAATTGAGTGGTCCCGTTCAGTTTTTTGTAATCAGTGTCGTATATATATATATATATATATATATATATATATATATATATATATATATATATATATATATATATATATATATATATATATATATATATATATATATATATATATATATATATTGAGAGGAACAGATGCTGTGAAATTACTTCTGGATAATAACTTGCTCTCTTTAAATGTAAGTAAAACAAAATACATGACCTTTTCTCCTACTAACGCGGCATTACCTGCTGACTTTGGGGATTTAAATATGATGGGGAGCGTTAAACCAATTGAAAGGATAAAAAGTATTAGGTATCTTGGTGTTGTTGTTGACCAGTAGCTCAAGTGACATGATCATACTGATTATATTAACAAAAGGATCAGAAACTTGATCAACAAATTCTACTCACTGGTCGTCATTATTTTTCTATGGCATATTGTCCTGGGGTGTATGTTATGAGAATGCTCTTTCCTCCCGGCAGATCACACAAAATTTCATACTAAGTGATAAGTCTGTAAGTGGGTTTGTGCAAGGATTAATAACACTGGTTTAATAACTAACTATTTATTAACACAGAATAACAACTTAATAATAATGACGATGTTGACTTACCCTCAGCTAGGTAGCGAGTGGCGATGGTCGAGCTGTGACAATGCGTCGACGCTGCGCTGGAGGGCGCATGCTCGTACATATGACAACTGACATTCACATACATGTCACACATGATACAAATAACGAGAGATATGATATTCCGACTGCCTATTTTTAGACCTGTCACGCGCATGGTGTCAAGTGGTGAGTCCAATGCAACAATAATATGCTGTCGTACAGTGAGGTTTGACGTTTCATCACAACCTCTTAACAAATTACGTATTTTACTAATATTTAAGTGCATACAGTTGGAAGTAATAAAAATAAAAAAGGTTAAAATTAGTGCTGTGATCTATATTATTTGAAAAAGACAATATAGGCGTAACTTCAACCGCATTAAACTGACGTATAGAAACTTTTTGATTGCGAATGACTTTGTTTTAAGTGTGTAGTTGGACATCTATAACGTTACTCACCGCGTGACGTCAGAGGAGGGGGCGGGGCATATGCGCAATATCATATCTCTTCTAAGTCATTATATCATGCATGTCACATCTCTCCCTTTAAATTTGAAATTATTTCAGTTACATAAAATTCTAGTCATGACCATACCTTAGGGGTGGTTTAATATTTCGCTTAGGGCGAATTGGCTTTGACTTACAATAATCATGGGGTAAACCTATGATTTCCAATAGTTCCTTGTGAGTGTATTCCTTAGAACTACTTATGTCTACATTACAACCATCCGTAGTGTCGCTCGCGACTTCATTTGGTGAGTCTGGAGCACTAGCCTGAGGACTTACACTATTCTCTACAATGTTTTTATTACAGCTATTTACAATTGTTGTACTAGATTTATCTACATTAATACTAAGATTAGGGTATGCTCGGTTAAAAGAGACAGGATCTATTTCAGTACTTATTATCTGGTTGACATGCCTTTTCCAGACATGGCCTTCATTTGTCCTACAAATATAAACTGCTCCACCAATACGCTTAACCACAGTTGCTAAGGCCCACCCTTTTTTATTCTGTACTCGATAATCCCTGACCATTACAATTTTTCCAGGCAAGTGCGCTCTTCGAAGTTTTGTATGATCACTTTGTGGCTGTGGCACGGGTAGATCTCTAAGTAGATCTAATCTTGTCCTTAGTTTTCTACCCAGCATAAGTTCAGCTGGTGATACCTTAGTTGTTGCATGAGGAGTAGATCGGTACATAAACAATATCCTACTTAATATTGTGTCTACTTCGTTCGTTGCTCTTTTCAGATTGGCTATCTCTGTTGTCAACTTATGTTTTATAATGCGAACCGCATTTTCCGCTAACCCATTACTCTGGGGATTAAACGGAGGAATTGTTATATAACTAATTCCATTGTTTTTATAAAAATTCTGCATCTGGTTGGACACTAGTGAGGGTCCATTATCAGATACGACAGTATTAGGAAGACCAAACCTTGTGAAACAATTTCGCAGCGCTGCTATGGTGTTGTCAGAAGTCATGTCATTCATTGGGTATACTTCTATCCATTTTGAGTATGAATCGATTAAGATTAAGTAGCTTCTATTATATACAGAGAAAAAGTCTATGTGTACAGTCTCAAATGGCTTTTGGGCTAAGGGCCAGGGAACTGATTGCTTCGGTGGATCTGCACGTGTCTGTAAACACTTTGTGCATGATGCAACTAAGTTCTCGATTCTTTTATCAATCCCAGGAAACCACATATACTGCCTGGCTAGAGATTTCATTCTCACTACCCCTTGGTGAGTATTGTGCAGTTCTCTTAGCACTAACGACTGCAATGAGGTAGGAATAACTATTCTATCTCCCCAAAATAAACATTTGTTGATCACATGCAATTGATGTTTTCGGTGAAAGAATGGTTTCAAATCAGATATAATATCCCGAGGCCAATTACTTTTCACACAACGAATCACGGTTTGTAGAATGCCATCATTTTCGGTGTGGGTTTTTACCGTTTGGTTACTTATTGGTGTATGATCCATGAAGTCCATAAAATAGATACGGTCTTCCCAGTCTGTGTCTTCTGGCAGAGATTCAGAAACTGGCAACCTTGACAAACAGTCCGCAATAATATTTTGATTTCCGCTTATGTGAACCACTTCGTAGTCAAAATTAGACAGGTATAAGGCATACCTTTTTAAACGATTTGCACATGTCTGATTAGTGTCTTTCTTATTGCTCAAAATAGAAACAAGTGCTTTTTGATCAGTGCGAAGTGTGAACTTCACACCATACAGGTATTGCTCAAATTTCCTTACACCATAGTAACACGCAAGACTTTCTTTGTGTACTGTGGCATAGTTTTGTTCAGCTTTGCTGTATGTGCGTGAGACACATGCGACCATTTTTTCTGATCCGTCATGCATCCTATGAGTTAGGACTGCTGCAATGCCGTTTTCAGATGCATCCGTTGTTACAAAGATTGGTAACTTCGGATCAAAGTATGCCAGTACTTGATCAGATGACAACAGACTTTTTATATGCCTAAACGCTTTCTCACATTCCGAAGACCAGTGGAATTGAGAGTTCTTCTGTAAAAGCTTATATAACGGAGCAGCTAAATGAGCTAAAGGTATATATCTCGAATAAAAATTAACTAAACCCAAAAACGACTTTAATTGTGTGAGATTTGTTGGTTTAGGAGCATCTTTGATGGCTCGAATTTTGGTTTCACATTTGGAAATGCCTTCTTTAGACAAAACAAACCCCAAATAAGATACCTTGTCTTCAAAAAATTTACATTTTTCAATATTCACCTTTAGTCCTGCTTCAGACAATATTTTGAATACGCTTTGAAGTACTTTTAAATGGTTGTCATGCTCCCGATGCCCAATTAAGATATCATCTTGAAATGTAAATATGTTGTTTGTTCCTTGGAACAACTGGTCAATATACTTTTGAAAATAAAAACTTGCACACTTAATTCCAAAGGGCATCCGATTCATCATATACAGTCCTTTATGCGTAGATATAGTTGCTAAACATTTTGATTTCTCATCTAGCTGAAACTGCATGTAAGCGTCGCTTAGATCAATTTTTGAAAATTTAATGCAACCATGCAGTTTTGCAAAGAGACTATCAATGCTTGGCAATGGATAGTAGTATGACTCTAGCTGTTTGTTTAATTTAATATAGCTGCCACAAATACGTATTGTTCCATTTTTACGCATTACAGGTACTGTGTATGATGACCAGGGGCTAGAAATAACGGGAGTTATGATACCGTTGCTCTCCATGCGGTTTAACTCGTGTTCAATTTTGTGCTGTAACGCTAATGGGACAGGTTTGGGCTTATGATGATGCGGAACCGCATCAGGCTTTAGATGTAAGCTTATCTTTGCATACTTAAAACACCCTAATTTTCCATCAAAAACTTCTGGAAACTGCTTGATCAATGTCTCTTTTAACTCGCTTATACAGGTCGAGTTTATAGAAGGGACTAGTGTCAAATTAAATTTACAAATAAAATCACGGCCTAGCAAACCAGTGGTTGCATTTTTAACTACGAAAAATTTCATTACTACACTCTTATTTAAATATTCTACCTTGAGATTGACAAAACCTTCAGGTAAAATCATCTCACCAGTGTAACCTTTAAAAGTTAGGGTTGTATTGTGGAGGGGAATATGATTGAAATTTTTCTTAAAACAGTCATATTTTAAAGTTGATACTGCAGAACCCGAATCTAGCTCCAAAGAAAATGTCTTATTATTTAACTTAACTGCAATTAGCATAGGGCCTGAAATTGAACTGAACATATCTAAATTATAAATTGGAAGTTCATTTTCTGAGACCTGTTCATAATCAACATTATTAACGGTCACCTTATTAGAGTTTTTACATACACTTACCAGATGTCCTATCTTACCGCACTTCACACAACGGTAATTGGCGTACTTACACTCGCCAAAGTGTTTTTTCCCACAAGTTGAACACTTCATTTTCCTGTGATCCTGCTGTTGTCGCTCTCGTCCGCCATTGTTGTTGTCAAATCTTTGGTTCGTTTGAAGTTGACGTTTGGAGGCGCCGCTACAGTCATGCGTTGAATTGTAGTTCGAACTTGATGGCGCTGACTCTTGTTTCCGATTTCCGTAATAATGGATTCCATTGTTGGCGTTGACCGAATTTGAATTTTCGGACGAATTTAAGATGGTTGCTTCTCTGGCTACGGTGATTTCTAGAAGTTCTTCCATCTTCCTTGTGTGGGACTCTTCTACAAGACGATCCAATACTGGTCCAGGTAACATGCCACAAATGAATTTGTCACGCAGGGTATCAACTAAGTGTTCAAACTTACAACTTGATGCCAAACGCTTAATTCTCGCGTACCACTCACAACAGGATTCGTGACTGACTTGCTGAGCTTTAAAGAACGCTATTCTTTCCCTGAAAACGTTGATTGGCGGGCTGAATTGCTTTTTTAGGATTGCACATAGTTCATCGTATGTTTTATCCTGTGGCAAGGTAGGGAAACATAAATCTCGTAGCACTTTATATGTCTGTGTACCTATAAGGCTAATTAACATGGCTACTTTGAGATCGCTGTCGACCTTGTTTGCCTTACAATATTGGGATAGTTTTTCTTCGTACACGCTGAAGTCTTCTCCGTTATTGTATTCCGACATACTTCCGATCGCCGCCATTATTAAATGTTGTATTTGCGTATTAACAGATGCACGTGGTTTCGATTCAAATATCCGCGGAACACTAAAATTTTATTGCTGTTCGACACAAAACTTATTTGTTTTAAGCGCGTCCAACACAAATTTTTCTTCGTGTAGACTAAAAGGAGGGAAAGTTACAATTTTTACACACGCGACTAGGCTCTCACCATGCGGTTTCCGTTTATTATTTTTGATTTTACGGTACCGTTTCACTTGCACATTAGTTATCCTCGTCGCCAATGATAAGTCTGTAAGTGGGTTTGTGCAAGGATTAATAACACTGGTTTAATAACTAACTATTTATTAACACAGAATAACAACTTAATAATAATGACGATGTTGACTTACCCTCAGCTAGGTAGCGAGTGGCGATGGTCGAGCTGTGACAATGCGTCGACGCTGCGCTGGAGGGCGCATGCTCGTACATATGACAACTGACATTCACATACATGTCACTAAGAGTCGTTTATAAAAACTGTGAAAACAAAATATTGGCCCTGAGAAGTTTATATGCACTGAAAGCACTAAAATATATGCATGTACGCAGTACAAAACAGGCAAGAGTGACACATGGTTATCCGACGAGAAATCATGTAAACGAGGCCTTGTCGGTTCGATTAAAAATCAAAAATGTTTCTCAGCGATCCTTGTGGTACTACGGTCCAAAGTTTTATAATTTAATACCAGGAGAATTACAGGGACTGATATATTACAAGTTCAAAAAAAAGGCTAAAGATTAGCTAATACAAAGAATAGATACATTCTTGGCGATTGTTAATCGTTGATTGGGCATGTGTGCTAGCACTATATACACACTTATGTGTAATATGCCAAATCGCTACAATTGGGAATTTTATAAATTAATATCAAAGGCACCCCCATTCTCTTTCAAACATTCCTCTTCTATTGAGAGAACATTCTGTAGAGTTTTTCTTACAACTATGTTACTTAAATTTCTACACGTTTCACGAATGCTACCTTTATGTTTTTAGGTGTCGTTGTTTATCCTTGTACACGAACTCCTTGATGTAACCCCATAAAAAGTATGGATGCAGCAAGTGCATTATGGTAGCGAATTTTCACAGTGTTTTTCATTTCAAATATAAAAGAAAATACATCAAATTTGGTAGATAGAATAATCTTTATAGTAGAAACCATGTATGTACCATAGTTCATAAAAATAACTTTATTTAAAAAAAATTGGGTGAAGAGGAGCAACAGAATGGCCTGCAAGGTCACCAGATTTAAACCCTTTAGTTTTTTTTTGTGTGGGGCCACCTGAAAAATAAGCTTTACACTACACTGCCAGAATGCGTAGATGATTTACGCCAACGCATTATCGCCGAATGTCAACAAATTTTACCAGAAATGCTTCGCAACGTTCGAAGCCACTTTTAACAATACTTGTAATATTACATGGAAGCTGGCTGTGAACATTACGAAATTTAATACATTAGTAGTATACCATTAAAAGTAATAAAAAATAATGTAAGAAACTTGTTTGTTTTGTTTGGCAGGCAACACTTTGAAATGCGTTTCCCAAAAACTAATCAACCGATTTTCAAAAGCCGATAAAATGTTCCGCGGAATCTAAAAATGTCATAATATATAGGTGTTCTATTAGAAAAATCAGAGTCGGTATTTGGTAAGAGAGGATCTGGCAACACCGCATTGTTAAACATATTTTTACAATGAAGATCACGGCTTTATATGAACATAACCTTAATTCCAAATTCCTACTTTTACTCGTTCTCTAGATACTTCTAACAGGCCATCGAGTTTGGCGCACCTGTATATATGTATTACGCCAATAACTAAAATGGGCCGATTTTGATAAAATTTGGCATGTACCGTCCTTTTTTAAGTAGCTAGAATAAGTTCGTTAGCCAGGAAAATCGAACCAGGTTATTCGGGAACATTTTGGGTTTTCTTTCGAAAAAAAAAATTTATCTCCAAAAATAAAAAGCTATGATAACCGAATTTGGTACGTATGTTTACGATATAAAAAGTAAACTATATACAAAATTTATATTTCTACGTCACAAGAAAAAAAAGTTATAGAAAATAGTTGGTGCCAGATCATTTCTATGAAAATTCACTACCATAACGCACTTGCTGCGTCCAGACTTTTTAACTTTGGGTTTTTTATGAGGTGAGGATTTGTGCCATGGAAGCTTGTGCTACCACAATAAAAATTTAAAAGATTAGAAATGATTATCTAGATAACTAACAGTTGCAGTCAACGTTGTCAAAAGCTGAATACCTATTTGATATCTTTCACGAATGATATTAGAACCAAATCAATAATGGCAATGTTGAAACAACTGTTATCTTGTGATTTCTGATAACAGATATGGCTCTGATGATAAAGGGTCGTCATTTTGAAATAAATGAGATTTCACAGTTACGGTCATAACTTAAGGGTTTAGAAATTGTATTTACACAATCGTTCTACACACTAATATGGCTGTCATTTTGAAATAAGTGAGTTAACCAAAAAGTCGCAGAGGACACTTGTGTCACATTTGAATTTTTCACTGCAAACATATTTGACATGATCACTTAAACCAATTTTCTTTCAAAGTAAAAAATTAATATATATATATATATATATATATATATATATATATATATATATATATATATATATATATATATATATATATATATAAATCTCGGGACGCAGCAAGTGCGTTATGGTAGTGAATTTTCATAAAATGTTTTTATTGCAAATATGTGTTTTCTTTTTAAGAAAGCAGACATCAATTTTGGTTACCAGTATAACCTATATAGAAAAAGCAGGCATCAAATTTGATTACCAGTATAACATATATAGTAAAAACAATGTGCCATGTTTCATCAAAATAACTTGATTGTTTGAAAACGTACAGAAATTTCCAAAAGTAAACCAAAAGTGTTACTGAAAAAATCCGTTTCCTGGTCAACCTTATAGGTTAATAGCAAATTGAGCTTTTCAAATATGAAGCATTTAATCAAAATTCGCAACCACAACGCACTTGCTGCCTCCAGAATTTCTTAACTTACAAACGTGCATTATATTTCGATGGAAAATGCAAAAAAATAAGGCGTTTTCGACAAAAAAAAATTATTTGTATCACCAACGACTTATGGGCCAGCCTGTGATTGTCGCAATAATTTTTTAAGATGTAGCTCAAAACACCGTATAATTAATGTATACAATATTCTTTAATATCTTGTATAATAACGAATATATTGAGCTTTATTGATTTTTTACGAAAATTCGACAAAAATTATATACCATTAAACAATAAACTCTATAGCTAAGGCTACTGCCAAGCATCAGAGAAAGGGTCTATTAGAAATGAATTTTCTGGAAATATTTTAGTAAAATGAAGGACAATGACGGTTGAAACGAAGAGTTCGGTGTACGTAAAACATTCTTCTTGAGATATTTTCTTTCCATAGATCGTATTAGATTCAAGTTATTTGCCTAAATGTTGCGAATTTTGACGTTTTCAATTGTCACTTTGACGTTTTGAGGAAACCCCCAATTTATTTTTCTTTGAATGCCCATAACTTTTTTGTCTTTTGACCTACAGAGCTAAATTTTGGTAGGTGGCACACCTGTAACGATATAAACCAGCTTACCAAATTTGGTTGCCCTTACTTTGTTAATTTTGGAGATTCCGGGAAAACCTCGGCGGATTTTCCTGGCTAACAAAATTATTCAAGCGACTTGCGAAAGGAATGTACTCACCAATTTTGACGTTTAAAATCGCAATTTTGACGTTTTGAGGAAAATCCAAATTTATTTTTCTTTGAATGCCTGTAACTTTTTTATCCTTTAACCTACGGAGCTAAATTTTGGTAGGTAACTTGCCTATAATGAAGTAAATCCGCATATGAAATTTGGTTGCCCTTACTTTGTTAATTCCGGAGATATAAATTTTTTTCGAAAGAAAACACAAAATTTTCCGGGAAAACCTAGACCGATTTTCCTGGCTAACGAACTTATCCAAGCCATTTGCAAAAGGAATTTATTCACCAAATTTAATCAAAATCGGCCCATTATTTGTTGAGTTATTGGTGTGATACATATATATATATATATATATATATATATATATATATATATATATATATATATATATATATATATATATATATATATATATATATATATATATATATATATATATATATATATATATATATATATATAAACATATAAAAATTTAAACCGACCCCGGATATGTGTTCTGGGGGCCTATTTAGCGCTCATTTGAAGAAATTTTTTCAAAATTCGGGATCTCCTCATTAGTGAATTTTTTTAAAGAAAATTCACTAAAAGGAATTAAGAATTCTGAAGTAATCCGATTTGATTGTTTGTTAAAGTATGTACTTTATTTCACAGCTACCAAGATTGTTAGGACGAAAAAAACTTGTTAACTCAAAGCTCCAATTTGATTGTTTGTTAAAGTATGTACTTTATTGCACAGCTACCAAGATTGTTAGGACGAAAAAAACTTGTTAACTCAAAGCTTTTAAAGGTTATCATGTTGCAGCCTCGGTGGTCCAGAGGTAACAACGTGTGCATCTGAAAGGAAATAATCATCCTAACAAGACGAGATCATTGACCGCAAAAACACTATCGACCAACAATTTGGATTCAGAAATAAACACAGTACCGTTTTGCAAGTGGGAAAAATTGTTAATGACATTGCCATAAATTTTAATAAAAACAAATGTACAGTCATGATCCTTTTTGATATTACAAAAGCTTTTGACACTGTATGTATCGATGACCTTATCTATAAACGTATCAAGCTCAAAATATCCAATGCATTAATTAAGACCATCTATTCGGACCTCAAGAACAGTAGTAGTAGTAGTAATGGTGGGGAGGCTAGCGCCACGCAAGTAGGCCATATTAAGTCCTTTTTACCCCGATAACGCAGCAACCGTGCCCTATCCCTCCTCGGTTTCGTCATCAAATTCCCTCGACCTCGAAATAAAGGCCATGATGGTCTTCAATTGGACGAAACTTACCTAGCTCCTCTGTAGGGTCCTTGAACCAAACAATTCTGTTCGAAGACTGCCCAAAACCCTCGCATTCGCGCAGGTAAGACGTTTCTTCAGTCTCGCCGCATTCCTGGCAAATGGGATGCTTCTCGACACCTACCAACTTCTGAGAGTATAGTGGCCTGTAGTAGCAGAACGACTTCTACCAAGACGCCAGACAGTCTTGTTTCTATCCGGCCTCTCCACGAAATCCCTCACCTGTCTACAGCCACTGACCGACCACCAGTCCTTCTTCATGCCGTCCTCAGTTCATTTATATAGGGTGTCGGAGACCGCCTTCCTACTTATGCCTATAGTCGACTCCGGGCCACACAACGGCCGCCGAGAACCAAGCCTTGCGAGGTTATTTTCCCTCAATTCACCCTTGCTGAGGGTTCTGAGGGTATATGTCCTAGTCGGCCTAATATAATCCTTTGCATTTCTTACCTTGATGGTGGAAATTGGAATTTATTTTTCCACCTCATTAGCCACTTTTGCATGTCCTGTTATTGCTCCCTCACCGCACCAGTTTCCAGAGTCTAGCATTCTGAGATGTGACGATATAGCCTCCCTTCTGATACAGATGGGAAGCGGTGGCAGTATCAGCAAGACCTCTGGCGCGGCTGAAGGTGTGGTCTTCATAACGCCGGTGATACCCCGACTTGCCAACCTTTAAGGTTTGACCAGCTTCCTAGTAGCAGTTTAATTCATACCACTCCACTGCCGCACAAAGGGCCCACGGCCTGACGATCGCAGTGTAAATCCAATGAAGGATCAGAGTACTAAGTCCCCAGGTTCTCCCTATCACACAGCGCAACTGCCAGAGGGTCCCCACTCCCTTCCTAACTACACGTTCTATTTGCGACCCCCATGATAATTTGGAGTCCAGGACCACCCCCAGATATTTGACTTCCCGCACTAAAGCTAAAGGTTTTCCAAACATCACCGGCGCCTTGAACCCCTCCAGATTCTAATTCTTGCCGGTGACTAAGACCAGCCCACCATCAGCAAAGGGCTGCGCAAAGCAGCAATTCTCGGAGAGCCTTTCCATGAGGCCGTCCATGACCAGACACCATAGATGAGGCGAAAGGCAGCTGCCCTAGGGACAGCCGTCGGTCAATTCAACGGCCAGCCCCCGGCCACCTTAAGAACAGAAGTATGACAGTAAAGGTGGAAAATTCCATACCAGAATCCAAGAACATAAACGCCGGCGTCCCAGAAGGCTCAATCTTTGGACCTAAACTTTTCAGCCTCTACATAAACGGTACTTCATAATTTCCCAAAACAAATTTGAAATTTTTTGCTGACGACACAGCAATCTACAGCCACTCATTTCAGTGGCAAATATCCAAAACCAAATTTACATAAATATGTTAGTAAAATATTATAGCACTTGGAGAACAACTTTACACGTCGACAAAACTAAAACTATTATCGTTTCAAGAAACTTCACAAACAACAAAACATTTAAAAAACCAAAAATACAAAATGTCGAAATTAATCTGAATACAGATAACGCAAAGTTGGCAGGTATAACCCTCGATCGAACGCTTAATGTTCAGAGCGAGATTAATAAACTAATCAAAAAAGGACATGCTGTCCTAAAACCAGTACATACCTTATTAGAAAACGTTATAAACAAACTACTAATTTACAAGATGATAATTAGACCCATTATTACATATGGCGCCTCGGTTTGGTGTAGCATATAAACACAAAATACAGAAAACTTAGCGTCTTTGAGAACAAGTGTTCAAGACTAACAACCTGGGGTAACTGATATTCAAAATCTCTGATATATTGACAACAACAAATATCACACCAATCAAAGAATATGTACTCTCCTTATCAGAAAACTTCCATGAGAGGCAAGCGAAAAACAGTCATCTAACCCGAAGCATCCCTTCAACCGAAAGAACAATCCCCATATAAAATTCAAGCATAAACTCCCATTTTCAAGAACAAAATTCGGAACTTACGCACAGCCCCAACAATCAACATGCAGTGCCGTAGATATTAGACAGCAAAACGAATTTTCAATACACTGCTACGCAAAATTAAGACATAACTAGATTTTTTACCAAATCGTAGTAGCTCTATTAATGGAAAATTCCCAATAGTCAAGAGATACCTAAAAAAATAAAATACGCAATCATATTGTACAGGGCGTTTAAATAATGTCATCTTTTCTTCATCAAAGTTTAATACTTTCTGTGGGTAATGCCAGGTTACCCAGGCAGTCAAAATTTAGGCAATATTCAGGTTATCCGTTAATTTTAGATTATGATAAGGAATGGTATAAATATGTGTGTGTGTTTTGTTTCTTTAACGTCGGCCTATTTCCGCGACTATGGCAAATCACCGACGCCAGGGAGCAGTTTCACCTCACTATCTTAGAAATTTTGCCGAACCCCTGCTTTTCTGTAAGGAGGGTAGGGATCTTTAACGTGCCCAACATCGCATGGACACGGGACCGACGGCTTTACGCCCCCTCCGAAGGGCGGAACGTGCAGACATTCAACTTGTTCAGATACAATGCCAGAACCTCGGTTGATGTTAATGTTACAGTTTGTACTGAAAAAGTGAAAGGAGTACCCTGGGATCGAACCCAGTACCCTTCCGTTCAGAGGCACACGTTCTTACCCCTGAACCACCGAGGTTCTTAGGTATAAATGTAAATATCAATAATTATTAAACAATATTAAGGCAGATTTTTACTAATTTTTCTGCTAATTTATGTTAGCAAACTTAAGAACACATTAGGAACAACATAAAAACAATAGTCAGCAGTATTTTAAGAGTATTTTGTTTTTTATATTCAAAACACGCAAGCAAAATATTTGTTCTTTAACCCCGGCCTATTTCCGCGACTATGGCCAATCACCGACGCCAGTGAGCAGTTTCACCTCACTATCCTGGAAATTTTGCCGAACCCCTGCCTTTCTGTAAGGATGGTAGGGATCTTTAACGTGCCCAACATCACATAGATACGGGACTGACGGCTTTACGTCTCCTCCGACGGGCGGAACGTGCAGACATTCAACTTGCTCAATTACAAGGCCAGAACATCGGTTGATGTTAATGTTACAGTGTGTACTGAAAAAGTGAAAGGAGTACCCTGGGATCGAACTCAGTACCCTTCGGTTCAGAGGCACACGTTCTTACCCCTGAACCACTGAGGCTCTAAGCAAAATCATGGATATACCTTAAGATAGGAGCCACGTTTATAATAAGCAAGTTGGAGAATAATACTGTTAGATATCTAGTTTTCTCTGCTTATAGACTAAAACTGCCTACCTAACATATTGTAACATTATGTACCTATGAATTATGAATTAATATTTTGAAAATAAAAAAAAACAAAAAAAAAAAACAAAAAAAAAAAACAGAAAGGTCCTCGGTTTGATTCTCAGTAGAAGAGTCGTTTCAGTACGTACTGTAAAAATTAAGATAAACTGAGGTTGTGGTATTATTTAAGGAAGTTGAACGTCCACATGTTACGCCTTTCGGAGGGGGCGTAAGCCGTCGATTCTTTGCGTCATGCAATGTTAGGTACATTAAACCCTAGTTTCCTTGCAAAAAAGAAATGGTTTAGAAAAATTAAGAGGAGCGTGAAGTGAAACTGCTCTTTGGTGGTGAGTGGCTATAGTCTCTCGGAAAGTAGACTTTAAAAAACAGATAATTATATCTGGTATTAACAAACTTATCATGTTTGCAAGAGCGTACTACAAAAACACACCCAAATGCATCCAATTTTTGTATATTGCTATTTTTTGATATAGGACTTCTGAAGTGAGACTTCTGCACAAAAATGTTAAAGACACGACCAATTTGAAACGATTGTCAATAGAATATACAATTTTGATTTCGGAAAATAGGACCAGCAATTATTATTACTGCAATAATTTATTCGTTAGAGTCAGTCAAAATAGAACATCACTTTAGCTACAATACTATCACCTTATTGTGTGTTTTTCTCATTTAATATGTGTCAGTTTTTTAAAGGGAATTTTCATTGAGACAATTCACCAATAGAGATAACGATGGTAAGACTTGCGGATAACTTAAAAAATAACCGATCTGGATCAAACTTGGCATGTATGTTTCTTGTGTATTCTTGTTTTTTTAGGACTTTTTACAGAAAAAAAAAATAGTTTTCGCAAAAAAAGTGTTTCTCAGAAAAAAAAGTATCTTTCCGAAAACAATAAAGCTGTTTTGATGAAATTTGATACAATGTGTCTATTGATATAAACTTATGCACATACCCAATGTGGAAAAAAAGAAGTTATTGGAGTTTGAATTAAATTCGCTACTGAATGCAACACAGACACAATTTCCTACTGAAGTTACATATTTAGGGGTCTTTTTAGACCAGAAACTAAACTGGAACACACACTTGGAAACAAGATCTTTTGAGAGCCACACTGGCAATCTGGACTTGCCGTAGACTCGTAGGAAAGACATGGGGGCTTAAAGCCAGGATAGTCTATTGGATATACCAAACTGTGGTTAAACCCATGGTCACGTATGCATATATGGCGGTCAAAGACAGAAAAAGCTTCAACACAAAACAAATTGCAAAAAATTGCAGAGGCTGATCTAGCTTAGAATAACGGGAGTTATGGCATCCTACCCTACAGCTGCAATGGAGGCAATGCTGATTCTTGCTCCACTGCACATATGCGTGAAGAGAGAAGCAGCACTAAGTACCAAACGACCATTTCAAGCAGACAAATTCAAACTAGGAAATCTGGTTGGCCACTTGAAGATCCTAGAAATTCTTCCATTGGAGTTACTCGTGAAACCAACAGATAGAATGCCAGCTAAACTGGATTTTATAGTTCCCGTTGACGTGGTCATAAGCGACCGCCAAGCATGGGTATGCATATATGGCGGTCAAAGACAGAACAAGCCTCAACACAAAGCAAATTGCAAAAAATTGCAGAGGCTGATCTAGCTTAGAATAACGGGAGTTATGGCATCATACCCTACAGCTGCAATGTAGGCAATGCTGAATCTTGATCCACTGCAGATATGCGTGAAGAGGAAGCAGCACTAAGTACCACACGACTATTTCAAGCAGACAAATTCAGACTAGGAAATCTGGTTGGCCACATGAAGATCCTAGAAATTCTTCCATTGGAGTCACTCGTGAAACCAACAGATAGAATGCCAGCTAAACTGGATTTTATAGTTCCCTTTGACGTGGTCATAAGCGACCGCCAAGCATGGGTATGGATATATGGCGGTCAAAGACAGAATAAGCCTCAACACAAAGCAAATTGCAAAAAATTGCAGAGGCTGATCTAGCTTAAAATAACGGGAGTTATGGCATCATACCCTACAGCTGCAATGGAGGTAATGCTGAATCTTGCTCCACTGCAGATATGCGTGAAGAGGAAGCAGCACTAAGTACCACACGACTATTTCAAGCAGACAAATTCAAACTAGGAAATCTGGTTGGCCACTTGAAGGTCCTAGAAATTCTTCCATTGGAGTAAATCGTGAAACCAACAGATAGAATGCCAGCTAAACTGGATTTTATAGTTCATTTTGACGTGGTCATAAGCGACCCCCAAGCATGGGACAGAGACAGTGAAAGGCTAACAACCGACTCATCTGTATGGCATACAGACGTGTCTAATCAAATGGAGGGAGCAGGATTGTAAATAAGAGGACCTAACTTTAGACTCGTTTAGTCCATAGGAAAAACATCCACCATCTTCCAAGCAAAAATGCTTGCTATAGATCAGTTCGCAGGAGTGCATACAAAGAAGGCTCAGAAATAAAGAGATCTACACCCTTTCAGACTGTTAGGCGGTACTCAAGACCCTGAATTCTTTCAAAACCCAGCCTAAACGGACCTGAGACTGCTAAAAACCTTGAAGCAACTGGCTACGAACAACAAAGTAACTTTGATGTGGGACCGCGGCATCAAGGTATTTCACGAAATGAGGAAGCAGATCACCATGCAAAGAGAACAGCAACACCATTCTATGGACCAGAGCCCTATTGTGGACTATTAAAAAGCCATGTAAGAAATGAACTTGATACTTGGGAGAGGAACCAAATGCTGTCATACTGGGAGAAACGCCGGGTTTAAGGCAGGCAAAACGATTCATCGGCACATCAGCAGAGAAGTTTAAACTGTTTCTTGAAACAGAAACGATTTGAGAATAATCACAGGACTTTTCACAGGACACTCCTCAGTAAGGTATCACCTTATGAAGATGGACAAGGCGAACAGTGAAAACTGCAGATACTGCACTGAAGCAACAGAGACAACAGAACACTTGCTATGCGACTGCATGGCTCAGTTGTGCAGAAGCCTCAATTACCTTAAAGGGGGGACTTCAATGCTCAGGAAATGGGTAAAATAGCCCCCAAAAATATTCCGTTAAATATTTAATCGAGCTTTGTGAAAATGGGCATATATGAACATTTTGGGCAACGATTACAAAAATAAGAGTCATGCAAAAAAGACCCACTGTGGTTGCAGCGTAGAGAGGTCAAAGGCCTATACGACTCATTAAGCGTGTGTACTTTTTATAATCAGTATTGTACAAGATCAAACGATAATGGATTAAATGCCCTAAAATAATCGACCCGGCTCTGAGTCTTGACCAATCATAAGGAGGCAAGAAGCAAATGTTTAAGTTTGACAATTGATGATTTTAAAACAAATATTGTGGAGCAGGTGCACTTTGTAAAACACAAACGTTCGGTAAAATGTGTTTTACAAGATGATACATTTCTGTTTCAACAGTCACTTTTCTTCATTTAACTAAAATGTTCGAAAAATGTATTTGAAATATATTCTTTTTGTCAGTTTGGATGTGTAACTTGGAACAATCAATTTATTCTAGAGTGGCTGGTGCTGGTACGCAAGTTCAGATTATGAAATACATGCGGCATCTGGAGAATAAAATATTGCGTGACATGTTTTTGATAAGTTCTGAAATTTATACTAAACTAGCTGTTGCTCCATCCGCGTGGAATTCAGTAATAATAATAATAATAATAATAATAATAATAATAATAATAATAATAATAATAACCATATTTTTCAGCCTGCTTAGGCCTAGGATAGTCGTAAATACCTTACAAACTGACATACATATACAAAGATTGGAACCTGTGATCAGCACTGATAAGTACACTTGGACAAGCCAAATCACCACAACACATCTTTTTAAAGATCTGACGATCGTTTTACTAACAAAGTTAGCGCCATCAGAGGATGAAAAATTATATTTTTTATATCACTTATGGCAGGTCCCAATCTTCACTTAGCTACTTTCAGAAATATTGGAGTGGTGTCTTCCCAAAATGTAAGATACTGGTCCGATCAAAGTCCAAATTGGGTAATACATTGCAAAAGAGTATGTTTCCGTATTTATTATGAACACTCTGTATAAGATATGAGAATGATATTGTGTGAATTGATACACTAGCTGATTCTTAATCCATTGGCATTCTAATATTTGCAAGATACTCAGTAGTGTTTACACAGGGCACTCCAAAAAATTCGTGGTTTTCATTTTTTGCACTCAAGTTGTGAACACTGTATAAGTTACGATATTGAAACTTAGGATTTGTGGCTTACAGATGTACCTAAATCGATATATATATATATATATATATATATATATATATATATATATATATATATATATATATATATATATATATATATGTTTTTTTTTCGTAAAAAATGCCTAATATGCTTTAGTCATTTTTGGGGTCTTATTTGTTATCGTAGTAGGCTATGGAAAAAGCGAATCTCAAAATAATGCATACCAGGATGTGGAGCTTTTGAAGTACTTTATTTAAAGAATTTTTTTTGTTGGAAATCGGCCGAACTGTTACGAAATAAATAATTGTCGCTAGTTAAAGTGAAACACACACACACACACACAAATATATATATATATATATATATATATATATATATATATATATATATATATATATCCAACCGATAACTCGAAAAGTAATTAACCGATTTTGATGAAACCGGGAAGTACCATTCTCTTATTTGGATGAGTTCGTTAGCAGACCCGATCGGGTCAGTTTTTCTAAAAAAAATTGGATTTTTCAAACAAACAAATTTGTATCTCAAAAAATAACAAAACAATTTTGATGAAATTTGGTAGATATCTTGCACTGGTGAAGACCTTACTACATACCAGAATTTAGCTTTCTAGGTTTATAAGAAATTGAGTTATTCAAATTTTAAGCATTTAATGAAAATTCGCTACCATAATGCACTTGCTGCGTCCAGAAATTTGTTTACTATTTTAGAGGGCGGTGTCAGTACAATTGGGGTATGGGGTGAGCTCACACGCGCACATGCTACGTAAAAATGGCCATGGGAGAAACAGTCCTGTCTTAAGCCAACTCCTCGGAATTTTAGGGTTTGTCTCTGACTTATTAACTGTCATAGCGAGGTAATACAGTACCGAATACTTGGTACTAGGTACTTTAAAATACCAAAAGTAACGATAACTCATTTTAAAAAGTAAATGTTACTTAACATTGTTTAGGTTATATTGGGCGCGTTCACCTGACACAACTGTTGACTTGCATCGCAAACGTGATTCTGTTATGGTGCAACAAAACAATTTCAATGTGTCTAACGGCAACGTCATGTTGACTGTATTATGCTGTGGTTAAACTCCCAAACGACAAGATCCTGTCATCACAGCTAATGGCTTACAGCTAAACTGACATTTGTACTGAAAGTAAGGTTAGAATTTATAGTTTATTTTTTATTACCTAAATGTTCCAATAGCTGAGTCACCGCAAGGCAACTCGCGTCAGCGTCCAGCGGACTAAAAGTACTCAACTGTTGGGTACGTTGAACGCGCCCAACGATGAAGATCTAACTAAAAACTGAAGATTCACTAACCTAAGAATTTCTGAAATATCGTGAAATGGATATTATATTTTGGCAATACATGTATAACCGTCAAAGTAAAGTCACTTTTGGCACCACATAAAATTAAACATTTTGGTGAAAATATGGGCTGTTTGAGAAGAATAGTAGTTTAGTAGGAATTATAGGCTGGTGGAGTGTAATGGTAATTGAAGGCAATGGTTGAAGCATTAGGAAAAGAGAATTAGTAAAGCAGAAAGTATCCATGATTTGGTATGTCAAAATTTGAAGTTCTCTGAATTTGGTGTGGAAGTGTCAAATCAATTTGGATGTACCTTTATAAATTATGTAATGATACAGCACAAGTCTAGGACTGCTTGTATTAACATACTGTATGATTTTTGTCAATAAACTATACACTATAACTAACTAACTAACTATTCTTCATCATAATTTATATTTACTTACTTCTTCACTACAAACTTTTTATTATTACAACTTCGATTGAGTAGGTATTTAACTAACAATGCTTTTGGTAACCCATTTCTATACGCTACCACAACGCATTTGCTGCGTCCGAACTGTTTTCAACTTTTAAACGTGTATAAAATCAATGAGGAATATTATTTATTTGAGCGGTTTTTTAACTTGATTTTTTTGTTGAGAATGGAAATTGATTAAAAACCGTTTAATACAGTTCAGGCTAGCCAACAAGCTGTTTCCAATGATCATAGAAGGATATTTTCTTGTAAATTGGGTAACTTTTTAAAAATCATTTCGGCGTTTATTTTTCTTTGGTTGATTTTAGTTTTGACTTTGACGTTTTTTGGTAACTTTATTAGCCTTAACTCGTGCTAATGCTAATATGAAACATACTCATAGTTATTGTATTTTATTGACCTCTAAATAAGTAACCTGAGCCAGGACTTGTGTATGAAAAGCATTTTTATCATTGTAATTATTACTTATTTGGTTGATAAGTTAGCAAAAACAAAGTATAACTTTTAACTGTCAACGGTCAAGCAAAAATGAGATATATTCTACTCACATTTGGATTCCATTTTGCACGCATCTATATTTCTTTTGGAAAAATTACTCCTCAAAAATACATAACTTAATACTTATGTCACCTACTAATATTCTACAATCCATTTAAGTAAGTTTCCTAAAGCAAATATACACAATTTGACTATTTACTTTCCAAATGTTTTCGTAGCTATGGAATGTCGCCATTTTGATTTAAGTAAAGGCAAGGAGAATTAAATTTTTTTACTTAAAATTATTTGAAGTTTACAAAGTAGGTGACCATTTTTAATGACAATTGTTTCACCTGCTTTTATAATAAAGTATCTAAATTAAAATTTTAAATTAAACCGTTTTTCTAGAATTTATAATTTATAAAATCAATTGCAAGTTAATAATGAAAAAATAATAAGTAGGTATACCTTAACTAGTTTCATTTCTATTATTTTAGGTCATGGCTTCTAAAAAAAAACAACAGCGGTTCCAGTCTCTTTGCTGAAAAACTTAGAAGTTCAAAATGTAACTACAAATCGTAAATTATTAAATGAAGAAATCAGTGATTCGTAATAAAAATATAAAAGAAGGCCCTCTCAAATAAAGAAAGAAAACGAAAAAACTGTTTCACAGTTTAAGTGTTTATTAGTATTTTTTTTTCAAAATTAGACCAACGATTTAATTTTATAAAATGAAAACATAACATGTGTAAATGTCCATGATTCTTTAATTTGGTAGTCATCTTCTAACACTACTTTGAACTCTAAGATTGCATAAACACAAGTCTCCTTACTAATCAACTACTTAAAATAGTAACCAAATGGTAACTCACCCTCCTATACTATTGGTGGTGTAACTTTCCATATCATCGTTAATATCAATATCTTCAATTTCTTGCTTGATGTCCTCACACCTTGGACCTTCGAAGATACTGTCCTTATAAGGATTATCTTTTTTCTGATTTTGTTTGGTTAGAATTTCGTCCATGGCTTTATAATGAGGCCAGTCAGGATCCACGGTACCTACTCCAGCGCCCGATTGCACAGACCTTTTTATTCTGTGGTACAAACACTTCAGATTTCTGATTCTTGTTTTTATTTCGTCTGGGGTTCTATAAAAACCATGCTGTTGCATACTAGCTGCAAGAATACGCATCACAGGGGCCTTCCTGTGTGTCAAGTACAATTTGTTCTGAACTTGGGGACTCCCCCATAGCTGTATCAGAAGTTTGGTCTCGTCTTCTCGGAAATTTGTCGTACGTTTTTTCTGAATCAATCGGGCTGATTCCATCTAGGATTAAAGAAAGTTATTAAAATGACGTTACTGTGTATTTTAGGATTGTGATTATTTGTAGTAATTAAGCTAAACAAGTTCCGTTTTGTTTTTGTTTAAATAAATGTTTGGGGTAAGCTGCTATGTGATTGCTACATTTTAAGTCTCTTAATCAATTATATATTGCTTACCGATCAAAAAGGCTAAGTATTAATTTTTTTTAATACATCCCATTTATAATGTTATAAGCAATATATCATTCTTTGACTCTCTTTATATGATTAACAATAGTTTCGGTAAATGATTACTTTCGGGGCGCGTATTCGATTTTTATGACATTTTGTATACAGACGTGTTTTAGGGTGTAGATGACGAAAATCACAATAAAACTGAGGGCAGGGGCCAACTTTTGGAATTATTTGGACATTTTTGTAGGAAAAACGTAAGTTGTACTCACTTTTGCGACATGTTTTTGTCATATTTTACACATTTTCGGGGGTAGTTCGTTTTATATCAAGCTAATTCATTTTCACATAGTTAGTGCACCCCCTTAACTGTTTATGTGTCTCTGAAAATTACCCTTGTTTTCATCGTATAACTAACTGATCCTAAGTTGAAATTGATATTTGACATATAAAGCCAACTTAATGTCAAATGTCAATTTCAACTTACACGATGAAAAGTAGGGTAATTTTCAGAGACACACAAACAGTTAAGGGGGTGCACTAACTATGTGAACATGAATTAGAATAGTGGAATACACCCTTCTTTAGCTTGATATAAAACGAACGACCTCCGAAAATGTGTAAAACATGTCACAAAAGTGAGTACAACTTACGTTTTTCCTACAAAAATTTCCAAATAACTCCCAAAGTTGGCTTCTGCCCTCATTTTTATTGTGATTTTCGTCATCTACACTCTAAAACACGTCTATATACAAAATTTCATAAAAATAGAACACGCGCCCCGAAAGTAAACCTTAATTTTAAATGCTTATTAAATTAAACATAAATAAACAACTAAAACGGATTTAAGGAAAAAAGAAATGGCTAGACCACATAACATTAAAAATTAAACGCAAATAACAATGTGTATACAGCCCTTCTGGACTTAGAAAATGCATTTGATAGGTTCCAACAAAACACATTGGATCAGTTGAAAAAGAAGAACCTATAAGAAACTACAAAACTTATTGCTTTATAAAACTAAAAATTCTGCCCTGGAAAGAAGCATACGAAATGAAGGAGCGCTAAACCCGGTTTTCCTACATACTAATGAATGACTTTGTCAAAGAAGTGAAAACCAGAGTAAAAAATGTCAGGGATGCGTTAAAAAAATTGAATCAGAAAGAGCCTATACAAGGAAGAAATCCTGGCGTGGACGAATTTTTTTCTTTTTTTACGTCGGTCTATTTCCGCGACTATGGTAAATCACCGACGCCAGGAAGCAGTCTCACCCCACTATCCTGGAAATCTCGCTGAACCCCGCCTTTCTGTAAAGAGGGTACGAATTTTTAACGTGCCCAACATGGTATACCGGATGGGCGGCTTAATGCCCCCGCCGAAGGGCGAAACGTGCAGCTATTCAACTTGCTCAAGTATAATGCCACAACCTCAGTTGGTGTTAATTTTACAGTATATACTGAAAAAGTAAAGTGAAATCCACTAATGGGAGTCGAACCCAGGATATATTCTGAGACGTAATGGCTCTCTAACAATATTATTTAAAGAACATATACTTGGAAAATGAGGAGAGGCAGACGAAGAGGAAAAATCTAGAAAGCTTGACGATTGGGGAAGTGCAGAAGGTACAATGAAATCAAGGGAGATGATGGAGACAAGGAATCATAGTGGCGACGACAGAGCGACGTCGCGTCTTTAGACTTTGATGATGATGACCAATAAGAAACTGGATTATTTCGATTTCCACTACCTACTAATACGTAGAATGGACGAAAATGAAGAGGTATGGTCGTGACCTTTGTTTATAACCATTTCTTATCAAAATAATCGATGTTAACTAAATACCCCTTGAGTTTTGGTGAAGTTTTCTCAGGTACACGAATGAAAAAAAAATAGATCATTCTTTTTCCGAGAAATTCGCTTTTGAATTTACTAATTCCCATTTATAGGAAGAATCCGGGTTTACTGGCTCTGTCGAGCGTCAGATTGACCACCCCAATATCATCCTGTAGATAAACTTCAATTGTAACTGCCATAGCAACTGTTATTTGATCGTTCTAATTGATGGGTGTTGTATACCTTATGTCGAACATGTATTGCCTGATAATATATTCATCATTTATTCATTTATTTCCTGCGCTTTATAATTATATAGAATAATTTACATAATAGCTGTCCATGGTGCATATAAACAGCATTAATTTTATAAATAAATAGCCTTTTCCAATATAATTCTTCAACTGCCCAATCATTCGCTCAAAATATTACTTTTATAGTTATATTAGTCTTGCTTTTTAAATAAATTTATTCATCACCAATCATACTCCCGACCTATCTGTTGAACATAATTTTGCATTTAAGGAATAACAATTAAAGTAAGTAAATACTTTAACTGACCCTTAGTATGGCCATTACACGAAAGAAATTTGATTGGAAAATATATTTGGTGGTTCGCCATTGCCTTCCGAAAGCATTTAACAGCACGCGGTGTTCGCGGGTGGTCACCCATCCAAGTACTGACCGTGCCGGTGATCGCACCGATGTGTTCAACGCGCTATGGTGATAACAATTACTTTAATAAATAGCAAAACCTTCGATGCATATAGATTCCAGGCGGTTTTGTTGTGGTCGAACTTACTTAGCAAGTTGCTAGACGTTTCCCCAACCATAGCTGCTAGCTTCTTTATTAACCGAACCGTATTAAAAAGTTGTAATAAAATATATTAAAAAACAAAAAAAAAACAACGTTTGATAAATAAATGTAATAAAAAGAAAATAATTCTATTGTCTGATCTTATACATTTGTTTTACTTTATATAAATTATTAAAACTAAAAACGTTGAACGCGAAAAGATGTTCTAGCCGTAGTTTCAATAGTTTTTGGGTAATATGAACATTGTGGTTATATGTTGAGTATTACTTATTACTACTAGTACTTTGTATATATTAATGATATATATATATATATATATATATATATATATATATATATATATATATATATATATATATATATATATATATATATATATAAATATAAAATATCAATGGTGAAAAGACCAATATTCAAATGATAGTCGATAATTTTTTAACAATTTGCAATGTGTCTATGGAACAATTTTTAATAACTAATTATCAATAGTTTATCAATGATCTATAAAACTACCATAACCAAAGTACATTTATTTGTATTTCTTAAAATTTACTTTCCATTTTTCGCGCAGAATAATCTATATATCTATGCACAAGTCCAGTTCATATATAATAAAAAAATGATTATATATATATATATATATATATATATATATATATATATATATATATATATATATATATATATATATATATATATATATATATATATACATCCCTGTATATTCTCAACATCATACATAATACGACAAACCCGAAAACCATGCATCATCAAGTTTAGGGACTTGTCCAAGAGTGCTGTTTAAGACGTTTGCATTTATGTTAAATCTCTAAAACATTATTTCACTCAATCGCTGTAACTTTACTTGTTCACATGTTGTTTTGAATCACATATTTTTATAATAGATTTTAGACTGTAATAATTGCACCACTTAAATAAATAAATAATTTTTTTCGGACAATCGCTTACGAAAAAACATAATTATAACATATCGTGTATGATTCCAGCTCAAAAACGAAATGTGTTACATATAGATACAAATTATTATGGAGGAGCTCTGTAATTTCTCGAATCATTTCTTCTAGGGATTTTGTATTGCATGACGTCACGTAGCCAATCGCATTATACTCGTCGAACCCTTTTGATACCCATATCAATGGTGTTGTGAAGAAAAAGGTAAATCGCCATCTTGAGGGGTTCACCATACTGAGTTTAAAATGAGATCGCATAGCTTATCGTATTTTGCTCGTCAAACCCTCTTATTTGGTACCCATATCAAGAAGGCTGTGACAAAAATGTAATTTGCCATCTTGGGTTTAGAATGATATCACATAGTTTATTGTATTTTACTCGTTAAACCCTTTCATTTGATACGCATGTCAAGGGTTTTGTGAAGAAAAAAGGTAGACCGTCATTTTGGGACGTCTGTCGTATTGGATTTAGAACAATATTGAGTATACTATATTGCATTGTTACCGGACTTATACACGGCTGCCAAATTTCAAAGTTTCAGCTTAATTAAGGACTAGTCGAAATTTTTATTACAAGATTTGTCCCCCCTTATAATCATGTACTAAGTTCGTGCATGTTTCAACCTCTGATAACGCTAACCTGGTTAGTGAAACGATCGCCAGTTTTTTTAAATGTGTCCAAGTGTACTTATCAGTGCTTATCACACGTACCGATCTTCACTTATTAATGTGTGTTGATATTTTCGTTATATAGAACCTGCTTCTATTGCTGTTATTGTTAATTAGTTATTTTATTATGTTTTAGTATTGTTATAAGTTAACTTTGTTTTCATATTAACTATTGACCCACATCACAGATATTTTAAAGACGTCATCGTTCATTTTATTATTACACACTTTTATTTAACTTCACCAGTGGCGTCTCCTGACCAAAATGTTCGGGTGTGCGGTAACGAGTTGCTGTTAGTGGTGGTTTTAAAAATTATTAACACTAAATGTACATATATATATATATATATATATATTCGACCTATATGGGAATGATACGTAGATAAATAAATTAATTTCCCACTGCAACACTAACAAATTAAAAAGTCACTTAAAACTTTAAAACACGAAAAGAACATGGAATTATTATCAAGCTCTTCTCTTCACACAAATTTGTGTTAGCGTTAGCACTGTCCGGAACGGGGTGAAAACTGTAAACATTAAAAGTAGTTCAATGTTAATATGGTACTAAATAATAAAATGTGTAAAAATCCTGGATGCAGCAAGTACGTTATGGTAGTGAATTTTCATAGAAATGATCTGGCACAAAATATTTTATTATAACTTTTTTATCTTGCAACATAGAAATCTAAATTTTGGTGTATAGTTTAGTTTTTATATCGTAAACCTACCTACCAAATTTGGTTATCTTATCTTTTTTATTTTTTGAGATACAAATTTTTTTCGAATAAAAACTCAAAATTTTCCCGGAAAAACTCGTCCGATTTTCCTGACTAACGAAATTATCCAGTAGATTTACAGAAGGAAGGTACATGCCAAATTTTATCAAAATCGGCCGATTATATTTTGAGTTATCGGTGTAATACCTATGTATATATATATATATATATATATATATATATATATATATATATATATATATATATATATATATATATATATATATATATATATATATATAGTTTATTGTTATATAAATAGTACAAAGCATCTTACAAATAAGTCTAAACTTGTGACTGCAAATAATGCAATTTTGACTAAATTTTAATCTAAATGTCAATTGTTCTAAAGTTCTGTCATCTGATTTCTAATCTCCAAAATTACCTCACCTCATTATGTACCATTACAATTTCTAGAAATATGGATGGTACTTGAAATCAGTTTCTTCATTTTAATAAAAAATTTCTATATTTTAAAACTTGACTCAAATTAAATTCTTATATATATAAAAATTGAAACTGACCCCGGGTATGGGTTCTAGGGGTCCTAGTTCGCGCTCATTTGCAAACAATTTTTCAAAATTCAAAAGTCGAGATCTCCCCATTAGTGAATTTTTTCTACGAAAATTTACTAAAATGTATTATAGTCTTTAATTCTAGAATACTGTGGTCCAGGCAAGCGCAGTTGTAATGTTTGTAAATAATGCTGTCACAACGTTTGTTAAACCGGCGTTCCATTCATTTGTCTTGAGCGGTATTTTTACCGCTCACTGCAGTGTTAAAAGCAATGGTATTTCCTTTTTTTTTGTTCCCTCAGGGCTCGTCCGCGGCCTTGCCGCCCCGATAGCACCGCAACCCTTGGTTGATTGTGCATACCCTTAGTCTTACTCCACCCATTCCAAGATCACTGTGCCTTGAACTAGTCTGCACAGCGATTGGTAGGGTGAAGTTTTATATTGCTCTGTCTCCGGTCTAGAGTGACCGTAGATCAGTTGTCTTTTCCGGTCCAGAGCTATACACTCACACAAGATGTGCTGGGCTGATTCCTCCCCCTCGCCGCAGAGTCTGCATGCGAGGTCCCCTTCGAACCGCCCCATTTTATGCAGGTGTTTCTTGACGGCCATGTGTCCCGTCAAGAGACCTGTTGTGTTTCTGAGCTGTCCTCTGCTAAGGTTTAGCAGCTCCAGAGCTCTCTTTGAACTAGGTCCGTCAATTATTGACTTCCCATGTCTGAGCCCTGGACAGTCCGCCCAGTACACCTTGTGTTGGTTTCTGACCCAGGACTTAATGGCTCCCCTGGCAGTGCTCTTTGACACGCCCAGAGCCGGTTCTGGTCCCATAAATGGTTCTGCTGACCCTCTCTTCGCGAGACTGTCAGCTTCTTCATTGCCTTTAACCCCCGAGTGACCCGGCACCCAGATGAGGGTCACCTCATGGTATTTCCTTACTATTTTAAACACATGGGTGGGGGACTGTATTGTATACCAATACAGCTCTGTCGAGTGAAGTTGTTCGGAAATAACAACGCACACCTAACCCGACCCGAATTCATTCCCAGTTGCTATTGACCTACTCATATTTTCTGAATGAAGACGTGGTGCCGACTTCATTCCAAGTTACTATTAACCGACTATTTATGAAATCAAATAAGTAAATTAAATCGATTGTCATAACATATGTAGTGTATTAAGACTAAGGGAAAAAGAAATAAAACATATTTAACTGTGCACATTTTAATTATATTTTAGGGTGTGCGGCGCACACCTAGCTCACTAGGAGAAATCGCCACTGAACTTCACCTGTTAATATGTTTGTCAGTATGTTTAGCTCAAATTTTGCAAGTCAATGTAGAACCAGTTCTCCTTGTCGGATTGGGCTGAAATTTGATACGCTTGTATAAATCAGGTGAGAATTTAACATATGCTATCTGCCATTATCACAAATTCAATATGGCGGGCGCCCTAAGATGACGAATTCTTATATTTTTTCATAATCCCCCTGACATGGGTATCAAATTAAAGGGCTTTACAAATGAAACACAATAGGGAAGTAACGCGTGGGTTTAAAATGGCGACCGACACAAGATTGCGCAGTATTCCTTTCTCAACAACGCCAATGATATGGGTATCAAATGAAAGGGCTTCACGAGCAAAATACGCTAGGCCACGCAAAGCTTTCGAAATTTAAAATGGATGGCCGACACAAGATGGCGTAATGTCTCTCGCAACAACCCCCTTAATATGGGTATGAAATGAAAGAGTTCTACGAGTAAAATACAGTAGGTTAGGTGATGCTTTCATAATTTTAATATGGCGGCGATGCAAGATGGCGGAATATTTTTCTTTACAACCCCCTTGACATGGGTATCAAAAGAAAGGGCTTCACTAGTAAAATACAGCAGGCTAGTTGGGGCGTTCATAAATTAAAAATAGCGGCCAACGTAAGATGACGGAATTGTTTCTCAACAACCTCCTTCATGTGGATATCAAATAGAGGGCCGTCACGAGTGACATACAGCAGGATAAGTGGTGTGTTTGTAAATTCAATATGGCCATTTTTGTTTGTTTTGGTACATCTAAATAATTAAAGCAATTAAATTTAACAGAATTTGAAAAATTCCGCGAAATATATTACCTGCCATGTTAGAGAAGGACATTACTCTGCGGTATAAAGTTAAAGAGAATAGGGAAAGATGGATATATTAAATGATTTAGTCGTTGCAATTAGTTTTCCTAATTAACAGAATGTCAACGAGTGATATAATAAAGTGATAGAAAAAGAATCAGATGCTCTGGAGTCAATTGTGCATAAAAATCAGCTACTAAAATGTAACATGTGTGTGGGTGAGTGCGCACGCGCGCGCGTGGAGGTGCAGCGAAAGGGGTGGCACTGGAAGGTTATTCATCATCCGTAGACTAAATTTAACATAAATAAGTTTGTGCTTAGGAGATAAGGTATGTTGCGTATATGTTACAAAACTTATGAAAATTCGCTACCATAACACACTTTCTGCATCCCGACTTTTAAAATACCAAAATCACTTTAGTCAATTTTCGCAAAAAAAATTTACCAATGGGGAGATCCCGACTTTTTCAAACATTTCTTCAAATGAGCGCGAACTAGGACCGCTAGAAACCATTACCCGGGGTCTGTTTCGATTTTTATATGTTTACATATATATATATATATATATATATATATATATATATATATATATATATATATATATATATATATATATATATATATATATATATATATATATATATATATATATGTATGTATGTATGTATCCGCACGATAACTAAAAAAGTATTTTTTTTTATTTCAAACCTATTTTCTCCAATTTTTAGTGAATTTTTATTAAAAATTCACTAATAGAGAGGTATCGATCGTGAGACTTTGCAAAAATTCTTTCAAATGAGTGCGAACTAGGACCCCTAGAACCCATATCCGGGGTCAGTTTCAATTTTTATATGTTTATATATATATATATATATATATATATATATATATATATATATATATATATATATATCCGTCTGATAACTTAAAAAATAATTAACCGATTTCGATGCAACTTGGCAAGTGCCTTTTTTACTAATGGCTTGGATGAGTTCGTTAGCCAGAAAAATCGGACGGGGTTTTCCGGGAAAATTTTGAGTTTTCTTTCGAAAATTTTTTTTTCTCCTATATATATATATATATATATATATATATATATATATATATATATATATATATATATATATATATATATATATATATATAGACCAGGTTCCGGGGTAAAATTTTGAGTTTTCTATAAAAAAAATAATAAAATTAAACTACATACCAAAATTTATATTTCTATATTACAAGAAAAAAAGTTATAAGCATTTAATAAAAACAATGTGTGGTGCCAGATCATTTCTATGGAAATTCACTATCATAATGCATTTGCTGTGTCCAGACTTTTTATTTTAACTAGTCAGATAGTAATGTGAATTTCTGGTTTAATATACGCACGTAAAATTTCTCATATGTTAATGGATATAATGAAAATAATAGGTAATAAAACAGGGAAAACATTCGAAATTTTAGGACTTTGTAAGGAGGAAAGATCGGCAACACTGCATCGAAAATTTGGTGTCCAAGCATGGTTACCCTAATCTGGCATGTGACAATAAATAAAATTTGTCACGGTCAACAACAACCTATCTATGGTTTTAAATTCAAATTAGGGAGTACAGATTCAAGGCATTAGCAGCATTATTATAGCCTTGCCTGCTTGACATATCTTTAAACATTTTTATGTTGAAAAACCGGACACCTCAGAAAAATTCTAAAAGCAAATTTGCACTCCTATTAAAATATTAAAACATTGTCTATCAACTATTAAGCCTTGATCCGACCTTTTTGCATGAGACTGTAATGTGGGTAATTCTGTCTTGTAGACACCTCACTAGTAAACAAACAATTCGGGTGGAATCGGAGCCCAGAAGTGGACGCTGGACGATGTGCACTGTTGCCAGATGAGTATTACCAAGGCTCATTTTAAATATAGAAGGAAATTAAGGGGTGAACAAATGTTTTTATAATGTAAATAAATTATAATATGGCGTCATCTACATAAATCGATATTTGACATATTTTGCGGAAATTGGTAGGAAAACGGAAATGTAAACAGTTAATTTTCAGCCATGGTCGCCCAGGGGGAAAAACGTGGGCCTCTCCTCCCTTTTTAGGTACATCAGTAACATCAACAGAGGTTGTGCTATTGTGATTGAGCAAGGTAATCTGAACGTTCCACCATACCCAGGGGGCGTAAAGCCGTCGGTCCCGTGCCGATACGATGTTGGGCACGTTAGAGACCCAAATTTCCCGGACAGTGAGGCGAATGAATCACTTTTAGTAAAGTCAATGAAGCAATTTCCGTTGCGAATTGCCCATGATAAATACAACTGTATATACTAATAGCAAACGGTATCCAGTATATTTTTTTAAGTCGAAATGTTTCATGGTAATGAAGCAATTTCTACTGACAACTGTCGATGATAAACATAACCGAGAAAATGGCTGAAAATGGGCTTACCTTCGAAGTGTTTGTTTTTATTTTAGTTTCCAACCTTAGATGAGTATGAAAAGTAAATGAAGCAATTTCCGTTGCGAATTGCCGATGATAAATACAACTGTATATGCTAATAGCAGACCGTATCCAGTATATTTTTTAAGCCAAAATGTTTCATGGTAATGAAGCAATTTCTCCTGACAACTGTCGATGATAAACATACCCTAGAAAATGGCTCAAAATGGGCTTCCCTTCGAACTGTTTGTTTTTATTTTAGTTTCCAAACTTAAATGAGTATGAAAAGTGAATGAAGCAATTTCCGTTGTGAATTGCTGATGATAAATACAACTGTATATGTTAACTGCAATCGGTATCCAGTATATTATTTTAAAAAGTCGCAATGTTTCATGGTAATGAAGCAATTTCTACTGACAACTGTCGATGATAAACATACCCGAGAAAATGGCTGAAAATGGGCTTCCCTTCGAAGTGTTCGTTTTTATTTTAGTTTCCGACCTTAAATGTGTGTGAAAAGTGAATGAAGCAATTTCTGTTGCGAATTGACGATGATAAATACAACTGTATATGCCAATAGCAGACGGTATTCAATATATTATTTTGAAAAGTCGCAATGTTTTATGGTAATGAAGCAATTTCTACTGACAACTGTCGATAACATAACCGAGAAAATGGCTCAAAATGGGCTTCCCTTTGAAGTGTTTGTTTTTATTTTAGTTTCCAACCTTAAATGAGTATGAAAAGTGAATGAAGCAATTTCCGTTGCGAATTGCTGATGATAAATACAACTGTATATGCTAATAGCAGACGGTATCCAGTATATTTTTTCAAGCCGAAATGTTTCATGGTAATGAAGCAATTTCTACTGACAACTGTCGATGATAAACATAACCGAGAAAATAGCTTATAATCGGCTTCCCTTCGAAGTGTTTGTTTATATTTTAGTTTGCTTTAAATTGCTTCATTACCATGAAACATTGCGACTTTTCAAAATAATATACTGGATACCGATTGAAATTATCATATACAGTTGTATAATTATACACCATGTCGTACACAGAAACACAAGCTTGTACATGTAAAAAATTATCGATTTGAATGACGTTTCCAAATTATTTAGATGCCAAATACCTTCAGAAATGTCACTTTGACAATTGTAATCAAATCTTTATTTCTTCCAACATGTACCCAAAAATGCTTTGGAAGCTGGATGTCTCTACGTTGAAAGGTATCCCCAACGTCAAATACTTCACCACACTATCTTATCCTCGCATCTTTTTTTAACGACGTCTAGGTGAACGGGCAACATTTAGAAGAGACTACAATAATAATCAACGCTATCAAGTATTTAAATACTATATATATATATATATATATATATATATATATATATATATATATATATATATATATATATATATATATATATATATATATATATATATATATATATATATATATATATATACAACATATACAACGTTGTCAGACACTTAAAATTAATTCGTTACGTAAAAATAAAATCAAAAATATGGTTAAATTTAACTATAAGCTTCACTTGAATGACGTAAAATGGGTATTACCTTATAAAACAAAAAATATATCTTAACATATAAAAATTGAAACTGACCCCGGTTATGGGTTCTAGGGGTCCTAGTTCGCGCTTATTTGAAATTTTTTTTGCAAAGTCTCACCATCGATACCTCTCTATATTAGGGAATTGTTTTAAAAATAAAAATTCACTAAAATGGAAAAATTAAAACGTAATTGCATTATTGCACTTAATACCTTATTTACTCTTTTCGATTTAAATTAAAGAAACAAGGATTGAGCAAAAATATAAATTTAGGTATAAATATACTATATTTTTGACTTAACTTTGTATTGAGGACTTAGAACACAAAGTACTTATAAACGTGTAAATCCGAATTTTACATTTATTTAAAAATACCATCAAGGGTAAAATGAAGTTTTCTAAAATAACATTACACAGAAACATTTAAATCTGCAAAGTAAAGAGTAAATTAAGCCAACCATCTGTAATCCTTTCCCTACCTGACTTGAACCGTTATGAACTGCCACTGTCCTCTGTATCACCTGGCCTTACTTCGTATATGCGAACTTATTTCCCGCCAAACAAAACCGAATCGTGCTAAGCCACTTGATCTACACCATTTTCAAAATTAAACACTTATTTACAGTATATTTCACCACATTACACAACTATTTTCAAAATTGTCCTTACACAGGTTTGTTTGAATCGTAAGTCGTCAATTTCAGAAGGACGAGTTTCGATTTTCAGTGATACTGTGTCTCAGTGAGTAGTGCGCAAGAAGAAGGGGTGGCATGGGTACTGAAACACCCTGCTAAAGTTAAATCGATACTGATGCACGCATGCGTTCAGCCGTTCTGACACTTAAGTACATAGTGTATGAGCTATTGTATCGGGAAAAAGAGAAAGCCCTTTTATTGAATTGTAGCGAAATAGAGGGGTCGATATACCTGTTTTTTATAAGGGATGCGTTCGAAATTGTGACCGTTCGAGTTTTGCTTGCTCACCTGTCTGTATACAATGACAATAGGCTTAGTTTGTTTGTATAGTAGGTATTACCTGAAGTAAAAGGCGCCAAGATGATTTTTTTGAAATATTTTTTGTATCATTCTATCTAGATGCTACCTATCGCTATATTTTACACAATACAATCGTTTCATTATCGAAGTTGACCGCACAAAATTATTTACTATTTCACATACCTATTTTCCTATTCAATTTTAATATTAATGCCTATAGGTACACTTATAAAGTCGGGACGCGGTAAGTGCCTTATAGTAGCGAATTTTCATAAGTTTTGTAATATATAACGCAACTTTATTCATAAGAGTATCATTGGACCTGTTTAAACTTAAGTGTTTGTTTTTAATTTAAGTATCTGATTTTATAAACCATAATTGTTTATAAAAATCAGATACTTAAATAAAAAAAAACAAAGTCACTCGAATCGTGTGACATTCTGTTGGTTAGAAACGCTACTGGCAACGACTAAGTCATCTAATATATCCATCTTTGTTTATTCCATTAAACTTTATACCGCACAGTAATGTCCTTTCCTAACAACAAGAAATATGATTCGCGGCATTTTCCAAATTCTGTTGAATTTAATTTCGAAAAAACTTGGATTGCAATTATTTAACAAAACTGAATTTCGATACATTGCATCTGTGGATTGATGGCACTATATGAGCTTAAATTTCGTAAAAATAAATTAAAGAGATTGAAACATATAGCATTTTTGGGAAGAAAATTTGAAATTTCCATGAAAAAACTGTACTAAGAATTTGTCAACGAAGTTAGCCCCTGGAAACAATTTTCCGGTGTAATAAATAAACCATAAGTCTATAGGTGGCGTAGAAGCATCGTAAATCATGTGGTACACGAGTAGGTATATAAGGGAAAACATGTGCCGGCAAAGAATTCCACAACTTGGAAGTCTTCGGGACAAAAGAGCGGGCATAACAAGATGTTCTATGTCTGGTGACCTGGACAGTAAAAGGGTGCATTCGCTCTGTCCCCCTGGTAGATCTGTTGGGGGCAGCAAGTGGAGGAACTATGGAAGAAAGCCCTGAACAGTGCCCGTGCAGATATCTATAAAAGAGAGAGAGAGAGAGAAAGAGAGAGAGGTCACCAACAGCACGTCGGTGGGCAAGGGATGGCAGCCTTTGGGTAAAGGTAGGGTCACCGATGAGACGTATATCTCTCTTCTGAATGGAGTCCAGGATAGCGAGTGTAGAAAGAAGCGGCAGCGGCACCCCAGATGTGGGAGCAGTATTCGAGGTTTGGCCTTATTTGTGAAGTATATAAGGTATAGAGATTAACTGGTGAAAAGTATTTGCGAGCCCGGAAAAGGAAACCTAACTTCTTAGCAGCCGCTTCTGAAATTGGTGTGACATGTTGGTGCCAATTGAGATTTCGATCCACAGAAATGCTAACAAGTGAAAAGGACTCATTACTTTGAATAACTTGGTTGTTCATTGTGATGGGTCTAGGGCTGGTGTATCTCTTATGAGAAAGAAAGCAAGACTGAGTTTTGGTAGGGTTGAATTGTACAAGATTTCAACTTCCCCAGTCTAATATTCTTTAGAGATCCACGGAGACAAAACCCTCCACGAGTCTGCGATCCTCATCTAGTTGGGCTAAAGTGACAGGCTTAGAATATTGTATATTTGAGTGGAGGGTGCTGTCGTCCGCGTAACTGTGAACTGGGTTGGATGTGCTAGAGAGGAGGTCTTTGATGTGGAGAAGAAACAAAGTAGGGGCTAAAGCTGAACCTTGAGGAACTTCTGCATTAATTTGATACAGTTTAGAGGAATGGCCATCCACGACAACAGAAATGCTCCGGTTGGAGAGGAAATTTGCTGTCCAGGTACAGAGTTTTGGTGGTAGCCAAAGGCCGAGAGTTTATTAAGCAGCGCTGCGTGCCAGACCTGGTCGAATGCTTTGAATATGCCTAGAGCTACAATCTGGGATTCACCGTGTAGTTCCATATACTTGTTCCAAGAATGGATGGCAAAGGAAAGGAGGTCGGCAGTTGATCTGCGCTGACGGAATCCATACTGTCTATCGTGGATTAGACTGTGTTTTTCAAAAAATTTCAGTAATTCGGTGTGTATATCATTTTCCATCACTTTAGAGACGACTGAAAGGAGAGAAATAGGCCTGTAGTTACTAGGAAGCGCTTTGGATCCTTTCTTGGGGACGGGTTGTACTCGATCAGTTTTCCAGTTACTAGGGAATATGCCTCTATTGTAAGATGTTTGAAACAGACGAATTAGGACAGGAGCAAGTTCTGGTGCGCATTTTTTGAGAACAATTGCTGGGATTTCGTCGAGGCCAGAGGTTTTCCTAGTATTAAGAGAAGAGAGTATCTTTCGTACCTTTTTAGTTTTGAAAATGATATCCGTCATTTTATGCGCGACATTGGGGACTGTTGGTGGTTGAACACTTGGAGGTGGGTTGAGAGTAGAATTGCCGGCGAACAACGAGGCAAAAAGTTCAGCCTTGCCCAGGGCGGTAGAAACAATTTCGTCCCCTGAGACAAGAGGTGGGAACGTGCTCTTGCAGAAATTATTCCCAATAGATTTAGCAAGAGTCCAGAAGGGTTTGCTGCCGTTGGAGCTTAAGAGGACTTTGTTTTTGATGTGGATATTAAACGAGTTTTTTGTCTCAGAAAGAATGCGGACATAGCGGTTTCTTGCGTCGTTAAATGCTTGACGGTTTTCTTGGCTGGGATTGTGTAGAAGCGTTTTGTGAGCTTTGACCTTTTCAAATCTGGCCTTGTCACAGGATTTAGAGAACCAGGGCTTCTGAGTGGCTGAAGAGGTTTTCTGTGTACGTGGAATAAATAATTCCATGCTAGCTTGGATTATTTCGGTGACGTTTTGTGAGATATCAGAGGGGTCAGGATGAGAGAAGCAGACAGACGCCCATGGAAATGAGGAAAAGTAATCCCGCATTGTTGTAGTGCCAAAAGCTACGTGGGTGTGATGACTGTGTGACCTCGGGTTGCATTGAGCAGGAAGCAGTGACCATGACGTAGTCTGAGCTACCAAGGTGGGCGGTGACTGATATTTTGTAGCATTCAGGTTTTGTAGTAAGAAGAGGTCTAAGGGATTTGAGGAAAGTAAGTAGGTTGCTGAACCATATTGGCTAAAGAATTGCTGACTGCAAAGGCCTCCGCTGCTCTCCCTTGTGGATCGGTTTTTGAACATCCTAGCCATTCCTTATTATGGACATTGAAGTCACCAAGAATAGTGACCTCGGAGGAAGGATATTCAGAAATCAGATGATCGGTTTTTTCAGAAATGTAGTCAAAGAGCTGGACAAAGTTGTTGTCAGAAGGTGACCGGTAAATGCAACAGATGAATTTAGTTGTAGCCCTGAGAGAGAGAGAGTTTTATCCATAGTATGTCTTTTTCTTCCAGCTTCTAAATTGGGGAGTCTGGTGCAGGGTAGATTGCTACGGACGTACGCGCACACGCCTCCATGCAATCTAAAGGAAGCAAGAAGCTCATACCCCGGGAAATTAAGGTGATTAGTGGCTGTTTTGGCACTGATTTGGGTTTCGGTGAGAAAGAGGAGTTCGGGCCTATTAGCCTGGAGGAAATGGTGGACGGAGTTCAGGTTAGAATTTAGGCCACATATATTCGAGAAGGATATGTTAAATCTTGATGCTGGCGCCCCCTGTACACCTCTCTCCCGGAGATCCGAATGGAGGGGTATTTATTTTACCTCCGGAATCTTTTGCACAAGGAGGCGCCATCATATATATATATATATATATATATATATATATATATATATATATATATATATATATATATATATATATATATATATATCAAACCGATAACTCAAAAAAGAATGGGCCGATTTTGATCGAATTTGGTGAGTACTTTCCTTTTGCAAGTGGCTCGGACAAGTTCGTTATCCAGGAAAATCTGCCTAGGTTTTCCCGGCAATGTTGTGTTTTCTTGAAAAAATAATTATATCTCTGGAAATAACAAAGTAAGGGAAACCAAATTTGGTACGCGTGTTTTTATTATAAAGAGTGAATCAGGTACCAAAATTTAGGTATCTAAGTTTAAAGACCAAAAGTTATGGGCGATTAAAAAAAATAATTGGAGTTTTCCTCAAAACGTCAAAGTCGCGATTTGAAACGTCAAAATTGGCAATGTTTAGGCAAAGGACGTGAAACAAATACAGATTGTGAAAAGAAAAAGCTGCAAAAAGTGTTCCGCAAACCCTTAAGTTTCAGCTTCAACCGTCATTCGCCTTCATTTTACTACAATATTTACAGAAAATTCATTTCAAATAGACCATTTCTCTGATGCTTTGGCTGTCGGTTTAGCTGTTGATGCTTTCGCTGTAGGTTTATTAAGTTTATGGTTTAAAGGTCTATAATTTTTAGCTAATTTTCGTAGAATAAGTTCGTTAATGCGGTTTTACGTTTTTATCGAAACATGTCTGTAAAAGAAAATCTGGAGGCAGTAAGTGCGTTTTGGTAGCGAATTTTCATTAAATTATTCAAATTTTAATAACTCAATTTGCTATTAACCTAAGGGTTGTTGGCTAAGAAACCAACATTTAAGTTAATTTTCGGAATATTTTTGTACATTTTCAAACAATAAGTAATTTTGATAAAATATGGCACATTGTTTCTACTACATAGGCTATACCCGTAATCAGACTCATGCCTGCTCGCATTTGCTATTAAAAACATTTTAATGAAAATTGACTTCCATAACGCACTTGCTGCGCCCAGACTTTTATTTTTACACAGACGATCTTACTACCCACATTTTAGATTGAAATTATTATTTTTGATTATTTTGGGGCACCAAGTGGAATCATACGTTTTATTTTATTTATTTATTTTTTATTTATTTATTTATTTATTGAATAAGTATTATTAACAAATAACAAATAACAAGGAAATGAGAAAAAACTGCGATTACTACAAAAAACTACAACAGTTGTTCAAATCGACCTCCATTCTTTTGGATGCATATCCTTGCCCTTGTTAAAATGTGGTTCACAGATTTTTAAATAATATCCGGGTTATTTTTCATCTCTTGGCAGGCATTGTTTATTCTTTCAAGTAGTTCATCCATTTACTACTTATGGGAGTAGAATAAACTTTGGACTCCAGATGTCCCCAAATGTGGTAATCCACAGGATTAAAGTCCGGTGATCTTAAAGGCCAATGTATAGAACACGTCTGCGTATCCAGGTATTAGAAACATTTTCATTTAAAAATTCCCTCACAACTAGCGTGTAATGCGGGGAAGCGCCATCATGCTGGAAATAAATTCCGGCTACGTCTACAACTGCATCGTCTTATAAAATTGGCAAAATATTTTGAAGAACATCAAAGTAAACTTCACCAGTTAATGTGTGAGATAAAATATTTGGTCCAATTGATTTATGGTCATAAACGCCGCACCACACGTTTACTGAAAATCTATGTTGTGAATGGGCTTCTCTTGTAGCAAATGGATTCTCTTCCGACCACATATCCTAGTTCCTTAACTTGATAACTGTTGGCAATCTAACCATCTCTCCTCATGTAACGAAATATCCGAGAAAATGTTTTACAATCTGGTAATCTTCGATTAGGGAACCTTATTTCATATTCCCTTTTTTGCAGATAGAGACCCGTCACACCATATACGTATACAATATCTGTATATTTTCCATTACAATATTGATGTGGCATTTTTAATAATAATTACTAGTTGCAACAGATAAGACTAAAATACCGCGTCAAATTCAAGAACACTAAAAATATTTTGATACAAAAATGAGCTGTCAATTCCATAGCATTCTGGAAATTGTAGCTTCCCTACGAAGTTATGAAGATGGATACATTTATCGCTTATCAAGGTATTAATTTAATTTTCTGTACTTGGTAACTACAAAAGTACCTATTAGTAATTATAAAAATCAATATACAGACTGTTCTAAAGGTAAGTATATTGTGATATTTAGTTCTATATACAAACCTGCAACTACATTTTCTAGTGATCTAGATAAATACAAGGACAAATAGAAAACGTAGCTTTTAAACATAATACTTTTTTAGATTACTTAATCTTAAATAGAATTTAATAAAATTAATTAAGACATATCTGGTGCGACCTGGTACTCCAAAATATTCAAAAATAAGTTTGAATTTAAAATGTGGGTAGTACGATCGTCTGTGCAAAAATAAAAGTAGGGTAGACTGGGGTTGACTGAACAGGGCGGGTTAACTGAACACTTGACCTTACTGCTATCTAGTGGCAAAACGAAGAACAGACCTTGCCTTCTTTTAAGCAGTTGGTGGTAGCGCTCTATCGCATCTAGCTTTCGGTTGATTATTGTTGTTCGTTTAGAGGTTATGATTACAAAGCTGTTTGTCATCACAAAAAGTAAATTTTCGGCGCCCTATATCGAAGTCCCAAATTAACACTTATATTTGAAGGAAGTTTTCGGTAAGTTTACTATTGTTTTGTTTACTCCTTCCTGTGCGATTTTCAATTATTATTTTGATTATTGTCCTAACTGAAACTTTTTTATGTGGTTTTTTTCCTGAAAAGTCAAGATGGGGTTAACTGAACACTGATAAGGTAGGGTTAACTGGACATGTTCAGTCAACCCCATTCAAGACAAATAAGCAAAATTATTTCCTAAGAGCCTTTCTTTTCTTCTCTTTCCTGTAGTACTTAACAATTAGGATGCCTCGCAACAGAATAAAAACAACTAACAACAGAGACTACTCAACGGATGCACTAAAAGAAGTTATTCAGAAATGCTTGGCTGGTGCAAAAATAAAACCAACTGCTGCCGCTGCCGAGATTCCACGTCCCACTCTAATTCGCTATGTTAAAAAGGCCAAAGCAACTTCACTGGACCAGCTAACATTTAAGCCAAATGTTCATCGTCAAGTATTCAAACCTGTGGATGAAAAGTTGCTAGCAGAATACATGACTGAAGCATCCAGTTTCCATTATGGCCTGACTAACCTTCGAGCAAGATCTTTGGCTTTCGATTTCGCCCAAGTCAACAATATTGAGGTTCCTGTTGGTTGGAAATTAAATAAAGCAGCAGGTAAAGATTGGCTGAGATCCTTCATGGAACGTCACAGATTGTCTTTTCGTACCCCAGAGGCCATTAGTTTAGGCCGCGCAACAAGTTTCAATGAAGCCAATGTGAAAGGTTTTTTTTATAACCTGCGAGAACTAAAAACGAAATATAACTTTCCACCACAAGATATTTACAATCTGGATGAGACCGGCTGTATAACTGTCCATCGTCCACCTAAAGTTATTGCTCCGAAGGGCAAGAGAACAATTTCGCAAATGACCTCCGGTGAACGAGGAACGCTGATTACATTGGTTGCTATCATTGGTGCTACAGGAAAAGCAGTACCTCCATTTTTGATCTTTCCCAGAGTGCATTACAAAGATCGCATGCTTTGCAACGCTCCCCCAGGCAGCAAAGGTGCAGCTAACGCATCTGGCTGGATGGTTTCAGATTTATTCTTTCCAGTCTTGGAGCATTTTGTTGCCCATGAAAGACCAACGAAAGACAATCCTAAGCTGATAATATTAGACAATCACGAATCCCATCTCAGCATATCTGCTATTGATTATGCACGTGTTGCACATCTTGTTAACATTGCCTCCACACTGCAGTCATAAATTACAGCCGCTAGATGTCGCAGTTTTCAAATCTTTCAAAGCATTTTTCAACCAAGCAGCGGACAAATGGTTACTGAATCACCCAGGTTCTGCGATCAGCATTTATGAAATCGCAGAGCTAGTCAGTGAATCATTTCCCAAAAGCTTCACCCCACACAACATTTGCAGTGGGTTTAAAAAAACTGGTATCGAACCGTTTGACCCCAATGTCTTTGGTCCAGAAGATTTCCTATGCTCCTACGTTACAGATCGGCCTGATCCAACCAATGTGCAAGCAGTTAACGAAGTTTCTGTTGTGCTCCCTACGAACTCTACGTCAAGATCATTATTGTCTGCGGAACCTTCTAATGTCTCGGAGGCGCTCACTCCCCAGGCGGGACCGTCAACAAGGTGTGCAGACACACCAACATCCTCCAAAGCATCTGTTTCCTTGGTTTCTCCTAAAGAGGTGCGGCCTTATCCAAAGGCAGCAGCTAGAAAGACGATGACAAAACGAGCAAAAACAATTTCTGATGTGTTAACAACGACGCCCGAAAAACAAAAATTGGAAGAGAAACAGAGGTTTAAGGAAGAAAGGGCAGCAAGGAAGAAACAAACTGAAGAGAAAAAAATTTTGAAGACAATTTTTCCAATGAATGGTGCTAAGAAACAAAATCCTTACAAGAAGAGGTTTTTTCTTAACACTAATTTAGACGATTCTTCTGATTCAGTGGACTCTGAAGATGTCTCGCTCCATGATTCAGACTCATCGAATGAAGAATTTGATTGTGATGAACCTCCGAAAGACTTAGAGGAGGGTGCGTTTTCCCTGGTTAAAGTTTACAGAAAATCTAAAGATAACTTTTGTTTCTATGTTTGTCAGATCGATAGAGCTTACTCAGTGGGTTACGACGTTACTTTTTTCAAGAGAGTTACGGGGACATTCAAGGTTACTGAGGAAACAGGGTTTGTAAAACCTCAAGATTCCATTGTTAATTTACCTGATCCAATAAAATTTAAGGCAGGCAGATTTATGGGTATGTTTGCTTTCAATTTTGATTTTGATGAGTTCAGTCCTATTTTCTGATTAATGTTAGGTTAAACATTTATTGTAATAATTTAAGCATTTATACCTGTTTCACTTGTTTAATACAGTTTTTTCTCTCAAAAATATGTTTTATTACACAAGCGTTCAGTTGACCCACCCTTGGTGTTCATTTAACCCACCCCATGGGGTTAACTGAACACTTGTCCATTTTTTTTAAATCTCAATTTTGACTAGGGCAAAAGTGAAAAATTAAGTCAAACAATTTTTTTTAGACACCTTAAACTATATCGAAGACATTCTTCTTTACAGATTTTCTCTATCTATAACCAGACAAATTTGACAATTTTACAAAAAAACGGTGTTCAGTTAACCCCAGTCTACCCTACATCGTTAAGTTCGATTTTTTCCGGTCCTTTTAAATATTGCAAAAAATGTAGAAAATCAAATATGCATGGTGTTGTTTTCGAGCAGAAATAATTTGCAAATTTTTAGTAAAGCCGGACCTGGATTTTCTTTATTGTTAATACCTCAATCGATTTGACAGGATAAGTTGATTACGTGTACCAAATATCAAAAAAATATACGGGGTGGTTGACAAGTTATGAAAAAATAAAGAAATGGGCAAAATTGATAAAACACCCTGTATTTTGGTTATAAGGGGCCGAATTATGGGTTATTTATAATCACCTGAGTGACCCCTATCCACAGTTAAACTATTTACCTTTCCCAATGAAATATCCTGTATAAACATATAGTTTGAAGCTGACGTTGGCTGTGCGTTCGAGTCATCTCTCTCTAAGCGAAAGTTTCTTTATGAAAATTCGCCGAAAACATATTTTATATCATTAATATCTAGTAGCAAATTTTCATTAAAAAATCGCTTATAAAGAAGTGACGATGGAGAAGCTTTGGAAAACTTTATCAAGTATAGGCATATAGGTGTTATATGCATATAGGTGTTATATGCACAGCGGTTATTTTAGTTGTCTCACCACTTGCCAAAAACCTAGCAACGAATCCTTCTAGAACTCTTTACGTGGAATATAGTCGCATACAGTGGCGGCGTGGCATAGGTTGGCACCCGGGGCGGTTTTCTATTGAGCACCCTCAAAATAAAACCACAAATCAAATACTAAACGTGCTTACGTGACGTTATTTTGCTAAAATGCTCGATCACATTATCAAAATTTACTTTCCTGTCTTTTTCAATGGACAATATGGAAAGATTGGTAAGTCGTGCTTGGTTCATTGTGGATCTTAAGTAAGATTTATTCAATTTTAATTTTGAGAAACTTCTTTCACAAGAAGCCACCGAAACACAAATAGTTAAGAAAATCTTAGACACCGCGCTAGACTCGGAACAGACTCAGAATAGTCCCATTGTAGAATTAATTTAAAGAAGCTCCAAGGTAGTCCATTGGACCGCTTCTTGGAAAGAAATGCTGGCAGCTTCTAAGTTGCACCTCAGTCGTAAAATCTCCAAAATAATGACCTCTGCAGAAAAATCATCGTAGATTTTTGTCATATTTGGAACTATACCACGAAGTTTTCTTCTGTCGACGTAAGCAGAGTTTTGGGCTGAACAACACCAAATGTTATGAGCATGTCATCCATTGCCTTGTAACGATGGTCTAGTTCTCCGTAAAATCTATCAAGACATTCTAACATAGCTCTCTGCAGCTCTTCTGGCAATGTTAGTCCAGCGTCTTGCTCCATTTCTTCTGGCATAAGTTTTAGAAATCTCCTCCTTCCTCTTCTTTCAATTAAAATATACAAGTCCTCAAAGATCGACTACAGTCTTTCCAGGTATATTGGGAAGAAACCTAGAATTATTTCCTTTACTTCAATTTGATCGTATTCAATATGAACATATCTGATTACATAACTCATCTGATCAACATGTGATATGTCTGGAGTGTTATTGAAAATAATTCCGAAATATTTTGCTTTTCTTATGTCGTCCACAATGTTATTTTTCACCTCTTTCCCGAAAGGCTTATAAACTCATTATGAATGTCTTTGGACAAATAAGAATCTACCTGTTTCCTTCTTGTACAGGTGCTAGCATGGTCAATTATTAGCATGTGCTCTTTTAGCATTGGGTCATATTTCGACAATATATTAACAAATTCAAAAAAATTCCCTCTATTGTCTGATGAAACCCCCTCTATATGCCCTCTAAGAAGAATATTTTGGAGTTCCAGGAAAAGAATAAAATCTCAGAGGCCACTCAAAATGTCACACCACTTCCTTTTTTCTTGGTCTACAACCATTTAATGTTTATGGTCAATAGTTTTCTGCCGCCTCAATCCATTTTCCAAGATTTTTCATTTATCAAAACAGGACAGATGGGTCTCCGAATTCTCGTATTCAGACACTTTAGAAATTAGTTTCCACCATGAATTAAACCCGTTGGCAAAACTCTTATGTTTTGTTTCATGGTACGTAAACAGTTTGCAGCAAAAATAGTATAAATTGTTTTGTTGGAGAGTATACCATCCATTTTCTGAGTAGTTTTTCTCCATTTGGTAACGCTTTATAAAACCATTATGAATTAAAATGTCGACTCTTTTCTTTTGTTTTACCTCCAGACAGTATCTAAAAGTGGGCCATCTCTATTTTGATAGGGTTCACTTCCCGTTTTAACAATTTCAATTCTCAAATCATCAGGCATTGGTGTTGGCTAAGTAGCAACATCGAAGCGAGTTGTGTCATGTAACTCTTCCTCACCGTTTTCAATTTGGTGGAGGGAGGGGCCGAAATCACTTGCCCCTTCCTCCCGCGCCTCCTCGTCCGGCGGATGCACCAGTGGCTGGCTACTCAGCTACGCGACTGAGTTGTCACCACGTTGTGACCCATTGGTGCTTGGCACCCGGGGCGGGCCGCCCCCATTTACGCCGCCACTGGTCGCATAGTCAGTTTTTTCTAAATATTACTGTTTTTGATATATTGACCAATGTTTTTTTTTAAGGAAAACCTCAATATTTGTCAGAAAATTAATTTGCATAGCATCTCAAAACTATACAACATTGTGGGTCTACTTTAATAAACAACAAAAGAAATTCTAATTCCCACAATTCGCATTAAAAATTTTGGAGTAGGCCATGAAAAAAATGATGCTGTTTATTAGCGAATTTTTTTTAAAAAAATTCGCTTATGGGGAGATCTGTGTTTATATATATATATATATATATATATATATATATATATATATATATATATATATATATATATATATATATATATATATATATATATATATATATATATATATATATATATATATATATATATCCGACCGATAACTCAAAAAATAATGGACCGATCTTGATAAAATTTGCAGAGTACCTTCCTTTTGCAAGTGGCTTGGACAAGTTCGTTAGCCAGGAAAATCTGACCAGGTTTTCCCAGAAAATTTTGTGTTTTCTTTATAAAAAAATTCATATCTCCGGAAATAACACGCGTGTTTGTATTATAAAGAGTGAACTCTGTACCAAAATTTAAGTCCATAGCTTTAAAGACAAAGAAGTTATGGGCAGTTAAAGCAATAAATGTAGGAGTTTTCCTCAAAACGTCAAACTCGCAATATTAAACGTCAAAATTGGCAATGTTTAGGCAAAGAATGTAAAACAAATACCATTTGTGAAAAGAAAATGTTGCAAGAAGAGTGTTCTGCAAACCCTTAAGTTTCAGATTCAACCGTCATTGCCCTTCATTTTACTAAAACGTTTACAGGAAATCCATTTCAAATAGACCCTTTCTCTGGTGCTTTGGCTGTCAGTTTAGTTAAGTTTGGTAGCTGTTTGGATATTTATTTGTAGGTTTAGTGAAATTTATGGTTTAACGGCCTATAATTTTTTTTAGCTAATTATCGTGGAACAAATTTGTTAATGCATTTTTGCATTTTTTATCGAAATATGATGCGTTTATCTTAAAAAAAACCTGGAGCAGTAAGTGCGTTTTGGTTGCGAATTTTCGGTAAATTTGCAGTTAAGCTCCCGAACGCTTTTCAAAACACTGTTTTCAGAAACCTGCCTAGAGCCACCCCTGGATCCACAAACCCCAAGAAAAATTTGTTGTTCACACTCCCCAAGGAAGTTACGGGACCAGGAGTGAGTAGGGGTGAATAATTTTTTTAGCTAATTTTTTTAGAACAAATTCGTTAATGTAATTTTGCATTTTTTATCGAAATATGATGCGTTTATAAGAAAAAAATCTGGACGCAGTAAGTGCGTTTTGGTAGCGAATTTTCGGTAAATTTGCAGTTTAGCTCCCGAACGCTTTTCAGAACACTGTTTTCAGAAACCCGCCTAGAGCCCCCTCTGGATCCACAAACCCCAAGAAAAATTTGTTGTTCACACCCCCCAAGGAAGTTACGGGACCAGGAGTGAGTAGGGGTGCATACTTTTTTTAGCTAATTTTTGTAGAACAAATTCGTGAATGCATTTTTCCATTTTTTGTCGAAATATGATGCGTTTGCAAGAAAAAAATCTGGACGTAGTAAGTGCGTTTTGGTAGCGAATTTTCGATAAATTTGCAGTTTAGCTCCCGAACGCTTTTCAAAAAACTGTTTTCAGAAACCTGCCTAGGCCCCCACCCCTCTGGGTCCACAAACCCCAAAAAAAATTTCTTGTTCACACTCCCCAAGGAAGTTACGGGACCAGGAGTGAGTAGGGGTGTATAATTTTTTTAAACTAATTTTCGTAGAACAAATTCGTTAATGCATTTTTGCATTTTTTATCGAAATATGATGCGTTTGTAAAAAAAAAAATCTGAACGCAGTAAGTGCGTTTTGGTAGCAAATTTTCGGTAAATTTGCAGTTTAGCTCCCGAACGTTTTTCAAAAAACTGTTCAGAAACCTGCAGGTGAGGTCCTAGTAATGTCTCTGAAAACAATTTGTTGAAAAGCGTTCGGGCGCTAATCTGCAAATTTACCAAAGTTTCATTAAATCCTTCAAATTTCAATTTGCTATTAACGTAAGCTTTGTTGGATGGAAAACCAACATTTAAGTTTATTTTCGGAAAATTTTTGTATATTTTCAAACCATAAGTAATTTTGATAAAATATAGTACATTGTTTCTACCACATAGGCTATACCGGTAATCAGATTGATGCCTGCTCGCATTTGCTATTAAAAACATTTTTATGGAAAATCACTTCCATAACACATTTGCTGCATCTAGACTTTTGAAAAATGTTTATATATTTTCTAACAATAAATTTGTTTCAATGAAATATGATACATTGTTTTTACTATATAGGCAACCAAGTTTGATGCCTGCTTTCATCAAAGAAAGACATTTGCTATTAAAAATATTTTAAAGAAAATTCGCTACCATAACGCACTTGCTGCGTCCCGAGATTTTTTATTTTTATATGCTAACAATAAATCGAGAAAATTATTTAATAACAGTTATTTATCAATATATCTATTGCTAATTTTCCACAAAACAGTGCTACCTACATACATTTATGTAACAAATGGAAATAAAATTAATAAATAATTATTATCCAATAAGCCTATCAGTAAAAACCAACTTTGAATATCGTAAAATAGGCACTAAAGTAATCTAGTAAATCAAAAGAACTGTTCAAAATGATTTCCATCTTGTTCTATGCACGCCTCGCATACTTTTCCTAATTGTTTTAAAGAATTAAGCAAAACCACGGTATGATTTTGTAAGTAACAAAAACTTTCTTTTATTGCGTTTCCTAAATCTTGATAATTGTCATAACGAACTTTGTAAATTTTATTCTCCAGATATCTCCATAGAAAGAAATCCAATATAGAAAAGTCTGGGGAGCTAGGAGACCATCTTATAGGCCCATTGGTTCCAAACCACTGATTTGAAAAAATATTCTCCCATTGGTTCCAAACCACTGATTTGAAAAAATATTCTCCAGACCTAACCTCGCCATTTGAGAATTGTGTGTTGGAGCCCTGACCTGTTGAAAATTAATTTCATTTACATGCGCTAAAGGAACATGATCGAATTCAGGTACCTCAAAAATTTCAAGGTAGCAATTGGCTGCTAGGTTTCCCTCAAATATATGAAATTTTATCTGTGTTCCTATTATGAAGCAAGACACATTTAGGCCGAACTTGCCCTGCTCTCTCCTGGGAAATATTTAGTGTTGGTTTTCCTGTGACCAGAATTTGCTATTATGCTTATTAAGTATGGCCGAATTACTAAAATGAGCTTCGTCTGAACATAGAACTTTCATTGCAAAATCTCTAACCATATCACATCTTTTCCGATACTAATTGCAGAAGACTACCCGACGTTGAGCATCCCCGGGGTGCAGGTGCTGGACAAGCCTACATTTGCATGGGTGGTATTTGTGTTTTCTTAGAATTTTTCGAACTTTAGCTTTTGAAACCTGCCCTGCTCTCTTCTGGGAAATACTTAGTGTTGGTTTTCCTGCGACCAGAATTTGCTATTATGCCTATTAAGTATAGCAGAATTACTAAAATGAGCTTCGTCTGACAATAGAACCTTCATTGCGAAATCTCTAACCATATACATCTTTTCCGATACCAATTGCAGAAGACTACCCGACGTTGAGCATTGCCGGGGTGCAGGTGCTGGACAAGCCTACATTTGCATGGGTGGTATTTGTGTTTTCTTAGAATTTTTCGAACTTTAGCTTTTGAAACCTGCCCTGCTCTCTTCTGGGAAATACTTAGTGTTGGTTTTCCTGCGACCAGAATTTGCTATTATGCCTATTAAGTATAGCAGAATTACTAAAATGAGCTTCGTCTGACCATAGAACCTTCATTGCAAAATCTCTAACCATATACATCTTTTCCGATACCAATTGCAGAAGACTACCCGACGTTGAGCATCTCCGGGGTACTGGTGCTGGACAAGCATAAATTTACATGGATGGTATTTGAGTTTTCTTAGAGTTTTTCGAACTTTAGCTTTTGGAAACCCTACGGCCCTTTCAATGGCTTTACAGGAGTTTGTAGGGTAAGCTTCTACACTAGTCAAAACTGTGACTTCCTCAACCTCTCGGTTTTCTTTATTATGTGATTTTTAACAAGGTTTGTTAAATGATCCGTGACCAGGTAAATTCTTTTTTATTCGGTAAAAAGTGGATCTATTGGGTTGCCTCCTTTCTATATATCTAAATAAAAAACTCGGGACGCAGCAAGTGCGTTATGGTAGTGAATTTTTATTAAATGCTTCAAATTTAAATAGCTCAATTTTCTATAAACTTAGAGAGTTTAACTTTAATACGTAGTAAGGTCTTTCCTAAGGCAAGATATCCACAAAATTTCATTCAAATAACTTTGTAATTTTCGAAGAAAAAAATTTTCCTTGAAAGAAAATTTAAAATTTGAATAACTCAATTTTCTCTAAACTTAGAAAGTTGAATTTTGGTATGCAGTAAGATCTCTCCTGCGGCAACACATATAGTAAATTTCATTAAAGCATCTTTGTTACTTTCGGAGAAAAAAAATTTTTCGAAAGAAAACTCAAAATTTTCTCGGAAAACCCCGTCCGATTTTATGGCTAACGAACTCATCCAAGCCAATCATAAAAGAAAGGCACTTGCCAAGTTTCATCGAAATCGGTTAATTATTTTTTGAGTTATTAGACGGATATACACACACACACACACACATATATATATATATATATATATATATATATATATATATATATATATATATATATATATATATATATATATATATATATATATATATTTATATATATATATATATATATAAATAAATAAACATATAAAAATTGAAACTGACCCCGGATATGGGTTCTAGGGGTCCTGGTTCGCACTCATTTGAAAGAATTTTTGCATGGTCTCATACCTCTCTAATTAGTGAATTTTTTTTAATAAAAATTCACTAATTATGCATATTGTGCTTTCTCAATATTCTGTGTGTTGCCCAGATAGATAAACCCAAATCTTGAGACCTACTTCTCAACGAACTTTGTAGACATGCTTCAAAATATGCAAGAACTATAATTTCATTCATTTCATTGTCTTCAATTTTGAAACATTTAACAACACGTCGTGTCAGTATTATTCCATGACTAGACGACTTACTTTTAATTCTGCTGAATTTTGTTCTATTCATTGGAGCCAAATAAAGGAATCTGTTGTTAAATGTTCGAACTGCTGTCTCAACTATTCTGTTACATTCACCATATATTGAAAACAAATTGAAAACATCATCTGCAGAATAACAAACTAGCATGTACAACATTAGTTTTAAACACTGCCACTGCCTATCCTCTCATGTGATCCTGATATTAGAGACGTGAAAATCGTCTCGTCGTTTCGACGATTTCTGTGGTAAAAACTTCATGTTAAAATTAAATGCTTCAACTTTGAATAACTCAATTTTCTATAAACTTAGAGAGTTTAATTTTGATGTGTAGTAAGGTCTCTCCTAACGCAAAATATCTACCAAATTTCACTAAAATAACTTTGTAATTTTCGGAGAAAAAAAATTTTCGAAAGAAAATTTAAAATTTGTATAACTCAATTTTTTATAAACTTAGAAAGTTTAATTTCAGTACGTAGTAAGATCTCTCTTGAGGCAATATATATAGTAAATTTCATTAAAACAGCTTTGTTACTTTCGGAGAAAAAATTTTTTTTCGAAAGAAAACTCAAAATTTTCCCGGAAAACCCCGGCCGATTTTTCTGGCTAACGAACTCATCCAAGACATTAATAAAAGAAAGCCACTTGCCAAGTTTCATCGAAATCGGTTAATTATTTTTTGAGTTATCAGACGGATACATATATATATATATATATATATATATATATATATATATATATATATATATATATATATATATATATATACATATAAAAATTGAAACTGACCCCGGATATGGGTTCTAGTGGTCCTAGTTCGCGCTCATTTGCAAAAATTTTTGCAAGGTCTCACCATCGATACCTCTCTATTAGTGAATTTTTTTAAAATAAAAATTCACTAATGAAGCAATAGTATTTAAATATAACTGAAAACCAACTATTCACCTGTCCAAATACATCCTAGATCACGCTTCGACAATTTCATTACTTCATATAAAAGAAGATAGCATAGTTATCGCATTTTTAAAAATGATAGAAAGTTTGATTTACTACCATAGTCACAAATATACATTCACACAATAAATAAATACAAAAAAAAAAACAGCCAAATTTGAAAATGAAACACACAATTTATATAGTTAAAGCAAGCAGTGACACGGCATAGAATAAATTTTGGGAATCCCGCATCGACAATTTCATTACTTAATGTAAAACAAGATAACATAGGTATCGCATTTCTCAAAATGATCGAAAGTTTGATTTACTGCAACAGTCACAAATATACATTCACACAATAAATAAATACAAAAAAACAGCAAAATTTGAAAATGAAACACACAATTTATATAATTAAAGCAAGCAGTGACACGGCATAGAATAAAATTTGGGAATTATCACTTGCTTCCAAGTAAACGATAAACAGCATTTTTTGCGTAGCATACTGCAAAAATCTTAATTGTGAATCATGAAAATTACGATTTTTTCGTTGTTTACTATAATAGAGCCATAATGTTATATATTTTCCAGAAGCTTGTAAAAATGCAAATTAAAAAAAAAACAAATATTGGTCAATACTTCAAAAATAGTAATATTAAGAAAAAAAACTAACCACGCCATTGATTCTAAGTAAAAAGTTCTCAAGGGAAATGGATCAGGCCGTGAAATTTTGGCACTTACCTCGTATGTCTTTTTCGAAAGAAAGACATCAAATTTGGCAGATAGTATAACCTTTATAGTAGAAACCATGTACCATATTTCATTAAAATAACTTTATTCTTTGAAAAAGTACAAAAATTGACCGAAATACACTTAAAATTTTCCCGAAAAACAGGTCAAATTCTCCAACGAACCTATTCAAGTAATTTACACCAAAACTATATTTGCCAAGATATAATTATCCACAAAAGGTTTTCTGACAAAAAAATCCTTTAAAACACTAACCACGCCATCGATTCTAAGTAAAAAGTTCTAAAGGGAAATGGGTCAGAGCGTGAAATTTTGGCGCTTACCTCGTATGTCTTTTTTGAAAGAAAGACATCAAATTTCGCAGATAGTATAACCTTTATAGTAGAAACCATGTACCATATTTCATCAAAATAACTTTCTTCTTTGAAAAAGTACAAAAATTTACCGAAATACACTTAAAACTTCCCCGAAAAACGGGTCCAATTTTCCAACGAACCTATTCAAGTAATTTACACCAAAACTATATTTGCCAAGATATTGTTACAAAGCACTTCAATAGATGTAGGTGCGGTGTAGCCACATCTCCAGAACTTCCCCAACATCTAGAAATTTTTGCACAATCTGGCAACACCCCCTCCCCACCCCCCTGGAGGTGCCTGGGTGACCTCCCTCAGGCGAAGTCTCAACCCTCTAGGACCAAAAATAACGAAGTTACCAATTTGTACCCCGTCGGAACGGATAACTGAGGTCTGCGCATTCCGAACACCCTGTATATAGAACCTGTATACGCAGAGACCACTTACACCCTGTATACGCAGAGAGATCTTATAGTACGAGAAACACCTCTTGTGTAACATAGGAGTGATGACCACATTTGGATCATCCTGTATATACATCCCCCTGTATACACACGGGGCCGATCTGTATTCACAGAGCCTTCTAGCAAAAGGAGGTCCTGGAATATTCTGGAATGGAAGGCTCGCGAAACAAGGTAGAAGGTACGACGTGTATATAAAGACGAAAGCAAGCCAGGGCCCGTCCAGTATCAGGGAAATGATACTCGAAAAAAACCGCGTGCGTAGACTGGCTCAACGCACCGGAAACCCCACCGACAAACGAGACGCTAACAGACTCATCAAACAAGTACGATCCGCCCTACAAGAACTCCGCAAAAATCGTTGGGAGGAGCGCCTGCAAACCCTGTCTACCCAAGACAATTCCGTCTGGCAAATGGCGAAAGCCCTTCGCTCCCAAAAACTTCCGATATCCCCGCTTCACGGCCGTAATGGTGTCGTATACATGGATGCGGAGAAAGCTACTGCATTCGCAGATCATCTGGAGTTGCAATTCAGCCCGAATTATAACAACGTTGATCTGTCGCACGTAGCAAGAACGCACCGCTATGTCAGGAGTGCGCTTCGCGCCACCCCAGACACAACTATCGAGCCCACAACTTTCGAAGAAGTTTCCCAAATAATCAAAGCATTAAAAAATAGGAAAGCTCCGGGATACGATGGAATCTCCAACGTAGCCCTGAAAAACCTCCCCCGCAAAGCCGTGGTATTCATAGTTACGATTATGAATGCCATGTTGCGATTTCAACATTTTCCTTCCATGTGGAAACTTGCCGACATTATCAACATCCCGAAACCCAGCAAAGATCCGCTGTTCCCTCAGAACTACAGGCCCATTAGCCTGCTACCAGTCATCGGTAAAATCGCCGAAAAACTGATTCAGAAAAGGCTAGCTTCTTTCACCTCAGAAAATCATATCCTCCCGGATGAGCAATTCGGCTTCAGACACCAGCACTCCACCACTGACCAAGTCCTTCGTGTGGTGGAAAACATCACCAAAGGATTTAACATAAACAAGTCAACTGGTGCAATATTTCTTGACATTGCTCAAGCTTTCGATAGGGTTTGGCATGCGGGCCTCCTAAACAAACTTCTATCATTTAATTATCCTCTCCCTCTGATTCTGCTAATCAGATCATACCTGCAACAGAGGAAGTACCAGGTCAAACACCTTGGAGCCAGATCAAGAACGTACCCAGCCACGGCTGGTCTCCCGCAGGGTTCTGCTATCTCCCCTCTGCTGTACAATATATTTGTCGCAGATATTCCGACAGCCCCCCTAAACGTGACATACGCACTGTACGCAGACGACACTACCATCCTCAGCAGCTCCACTCAGCCGAGGATAATAACCGAACGACTTCAGACCGCCGTAGTCGAGCTGCAATCATGGTATAGGAAATCTCTTCTAGCCATAAACCCCGATAAATGTTCAGCTATCCTATTTTCCAAGAGGAGACACACACCTCACGAAAACGTTTCATTAGACAACCGTCTAATCCCCTGGCAAGATTCCGCCAAATACCTCGGGGTTTTCCTCGACAAACACTTAACATGGCGCCCCCATGTCGATCACGCTCGAAAGAAAGCCTCGATGTTCATCTCGAAGCTGTTCCCACTTCTAAATAGAAACTCAAAATTGTCCATGAACAATAAGTTGATCATGTACAAAGTCATTATCCGGCCAGCCTTGACCTATGCATCACCCGCATGGGCCACCGCGGCCGCAACACACATCAAGACCCTTCAAATCATCCAGAACAAAATTCTGAGAATGGTAACCGGAGCGCCATGGTTTGTCCGAAACAGTCAGATTCACTCTGATCTGGAAATGCCTTCGATACTTGAGTTTATAACTCAACTATCCACATCCCAGTTCGCAAAAGCCGCTTCTCACCCAAATGATCTTCTCCGTAGTGCCACCGACTACTACGAGCAACTTCCACACAAGCATAAGCGTCCAAAGCTTATACTTACCCGCTAAACGCCCCCGCGGAAAAAAAACAGAATGGAAACATTCATCCCCTAAAAAGTCATTGTGTGTAATTCTTTCCGACGGAGGTATGGACTAAGGTCCGGTACTCCCTGGGAGGGGGTTTTAGTGAGTACAGTCTCACAGTACCTCGATATCACACGGAACCTATGGGGCCGTGAATGAGGTCTGCATGAGCATTTCCCCCTCCTGCATCCAACAAAAAAAAAGGGGCCGTTCAGTTCAGTTAGAGAATGTTGAGGTGACTCGAAGAAGCAATAACTAGTGTGAAGTGTTATAGAGTAGTGACTGTAGTTTCAGTGTATTAGTGACTTTTGTACAAATTAGTGATTGTAAGGCCAGTTAAACTAAGTGTTTTGTGAGAGAGACATTCTAGAACTTTTATTGTATCCATATTTAGAGAGTAAATAAAGTTGTTTTGTTAAAATTAAAAGTCTCACTTATTCAGAACCCGGAGAAAACGCAACAATATAATTATCCACAAAAGGTTTTCTGACAAAAAAATCCTTAAAAAAATCTACCTACATGAAAATTTGGAAACAAATTGTTTCACGAAAATTTGCCACATTTTAGTGAATTTTCTTTAAAAAAATTTACTAATGGGGAGATCCCGACTTTCGAATTTTGAAAAAAATTCTTCAAATCAGCACTATTTAGGACCCCTGGAACCCAAATCCGAGGTCGGTTTCAGACTTTTTTCTTTCGAAAAAAATCGATTTTTTTTATATATCTCCGGAATTAACAAAGTAAGGGCAACTAAATTTCATACGCGGGTTTATATCATTATAGGTAAGTTACCTACCATTTGTTGTTACAATTTAGCTCTATAGGTTAAAGGACAAAAAGTTACAGCCATTTAAAGAAAATAAATTTGGGTTTTCCTCAAAACGTCAAAAGTCGCGATTTTAAACGTCAAAATTGGTAATATTTAGGCAATGAACCTGAAACTAATATGAGCTATGGAAGGAAAATGTCTCAAGAATAATGTTTTACAAAGCCTGAAGTCTTAGTTTCAATCGTCATTGTCCTTAATTTTACTAAAATATTCCCAGAAAATTCATTTCAAATAGACCCTTTCTCTGATGCTTTGGCTGTCGGTTTAGTTAAGTTGATGCTTTCGCTGTAGGTTTAGTGAAGTTTATCGTTTAACGGTCTATAGTTTTTAGCTAATTTTCGTAGAAAAAGTTCGTTACTACATTTTAACATTTTTTATCGAAATATGATGCATGTTTGTAAGAAAAAATCTGGACGCAGTAAGTGCGTTTTGGTAGCAAATTTTCATTAAATCCTCCAAATTTCAATAACTAATTTGCTATTAACGTAAGTTTTGTTGGTTAGGAAACCAACATTTAACTGTATTTTCGGAAAATTTTTGTATGAACGCAGCAAGGGCGTTTTGGGTGCAAATTTTCATTAAATGTTTCAAATTCCAATAACTAAATTTGCTATTAACCTAAGGTTCATTGGCTAGGGGACCAGTTTTCTCAGAAACATTTAAAGTTTATTTTCCGAAAATTTTTGTACATTTTCAAATAATTATTTTGATAAAATATGATACATTGTTCCTACTATATTATACCGGTAACCAAATTGATGCCTGCTCGCATTAGAGCGATATATTTGTAATAAAAAACATTTTAATGAAAATTCACTTCAATAACGCACTTGCTGCGTCCAGAGTTTTTATTTATAAATATTGGCATCACACCTTTGTTTTATTACATAAATATTTTAGGGACCACATTATTAGATAATTGTAGGGCGGAGAACATTTTTGGACTTGAAAACCCTGTGTCAGTGAAGAAGGGTAGTTGGGACTTAGATGCGATACGTGAGGGATGTTTTGTGTTATGTCCTTTTGTAAATAAGTAAATAGGCAAATACTATCATTTATGTAAATATATCCGCTTATCAGTCTAATATAGACAATATTTAATCCAGATAATGTATTTTTTAAACAAAACATTTTAAACACTCACCAAATATGCAACACAGCTTTTTTTTCAGTGAACAAATCCACTCTTTATCCCTTTATCAGAACTATAATAAATAAAACTCAAGTTTACACTACAATAACAACAATTAAAAGCATTCTTTAGAGCACAAAGCAGCTGAAATCAGATAAAGGTTATAAACAATGCTATAAAGATCGAGTTATCATTGTTGTGTACCAACAAAAAACAATTCACATTAATTTCTTTCCACAATCGAGTCACCTATGACACTATTGTCTTTCAGTTTTTAGTTTTAGCCAGCGTTCGACGTGGAACACCGTCTCCGGGAGTATTGTGCCTTTTTAATTTAATTCTTTGATTTGCTTTAATGTATTTTCTGTGAATTACTATTTCATTTCATTATTTCTGCAACTCCCAGTCGGGATCGCGCGTGTTTTCCTCGTGTGGTGCGCGGCTGGTTGCTGGTTGAATTTAAAAAAGTTTGTTGGTCATTATAGGATGTTTTGTTTAAGTTGAGTACAAGCAAATTCGAAAATAACCGGCATATCGAGTGTTTTGTGTGTGCCCACCTTTTCTTCGAAAATAACCGGCATATCGAGTGTTTTGTATGTGCTCACCTTTTCTAAGATTTAAAATAGAGTGTAGTGTTAATTAAATAAAGCAATCGCTCCTTACGTTAAATTATTAGTGGTTTCAGTGACTGCAAGTGCACTTTATGGTTTCCAGGATCGCGTTGAGTATGGTGTTCCTCAAAGGTCGTCGCTGAAAGCAATGGGCCGACGTGCTTCATTGTAAGTAAAATTATTTGCATTATATTAAACCTTTATTTTTATGCCCAGTCTATGTTTTAGTTATTACCATTTTAAAATTTTACCTTGTATTTTTGCACAAATCTGTTCCTCAAGTCACTTATAACAGCCTTTGATCAAATAATCTAATGGTGTCCTAATGCACTTGAGATTAGGAAAAATGTGGACCCAGAAAATGTTTTTAATAGCAAATAGGTATGTCTTTTTATTGAAAACAGGCATCAAATTTAGTTACCAGTATAACCTATATAGTAGAAACAATAATGTACCATACTTTATCAAAATAACTATATTGTTTGAAAAAGTACACACCTTTTCCGAAAATAAACTTAAAATATTTCTGAAAAAACTGTTTAGGCTAATAGCAAATTGAGTTATTGAAATTTGAAGCATTTAATGAAAATTCGCCACCAAAACGCACTTATTGCGTCCAGAATCTTTTTTCTTACAAACATGCAATTTGGATGTATTTCGATGAAAAATGCAAGAATATACTGGGTGTTCGTAAAAAAAAGAAACTTTGTATCACCAACGAATTATGGGTCACGCTGTGATTGTAAAAATAATTTTATAATATGCAGCTCAAGACACCCTATTTTTTTCCCTTAGGGCTGGTCCGCGTTTTGCCGCACCGATACCACCGCAGCCTTTGGCTTATTGTGCATGCCCTTTGTTTTTTCTACTCCACCCATTCCAAAATCACTGTGCCGTGAGCTAGTCTGCACAGCAATTGGTAGGGTGACTTTTTATATTGCTCTGTCTCCTGTCTAGGCAGTCGGTAGGTCAGTTGCCTTTTGCGGTCCACAGCTTTACACTCGCACAAGATGTGCTGGGCTGATTCCTCCCCCTCGCAGCAGAGTTTGCATGCCAGATCCCCCTCGAACTGCCCCATTTTATGCAGGTGTTTCTTGACAGCCATGTGTCTCATCAAGAGTCCTGTAATATTCCTGTGCTGTCCTCTGCTAAGATTTAGCAGTTTCACAGCTCTCTTTGGATTGAGTTGCCCAATTAATGACTTCCCGTGTTTGAGTCCTGGAGAATCTGCCTAGTATGCCTTATGCTGTTCCCTGACCCAGGACATGATGGTTCCCCTGGCCGTGCCTTTCGATACGCCCAGGACCGGGTCTGGTCCGATAAATTATTCTGCTGATCCCCTCTTCGCGAGACTGTCAGCTTCTTCATTGCCTTTGACCCCCGAGTGACCCGGCACCAAGACACCCTATAATTAACATAGACATTTTTTTCTCGTATCTTGTATAATAACTGATATATTGAGCTTTACCGTAGAAATGCGTCACTGTGTATATATGTAAACAGATAAAAACTGAAACTGGGGGTTCTAGGGGGCCTAGTTCGCGCTCATTTGAAAAAATCTTTCCAAAATTCAGAAAGAAATAATTCTTGTCTCGTTAAAAACAGAGAGGTTACGTCTCATTGTGCCCTTCAACTTTAACACAATTGTGCTAAGAGAAGAAAAAGGCACTAAACGACCTACGTAACTGTGCTGAGAAGAAAAAGGGCCAGTGGCGCACAGGTGTTCTTTATTATTTATACGCACGGCCCTGGCGAAGCAGTCTACTCTGTTTAACAGTAAAATACGTACTAGTTTAAATAACACCCTCAAAATTTCATTTGTATTACTACAGTCGTTTTGGAGAAATTTAGATACACCGAAAAAAATAAAACACTGTAGCTACGAAACGAAGCAAAATCGAACCTATGGTAATATAAAAAGAAATGTCTTATTTTTACGTAAAGAATCCAACCACGAGCGATGGCACATGTTTTTTTGAAACACCTGTATGCAGTGTGGAACAGCCAAATGGAATAAATTCAGTATCTCAATTATTGTGCATATTTATAATAATCTCGAAGCATGTCAATTTTAGATTTGTTTTACTTTAACGACGCCACAGAGCAGTTTCACCTCACTATCCTGGAAATTTTGCCGAACCCTGCCTTTATGTTAGGAGGGTAGGGATCTTTAACGTGCCCAACATCGTATGGACACAGGACCGACGGCTTTACGCCCCTCCGAAAGGCGGAACGTGCAGACATTCAACTTGCTCAAATACAATGCTGTTAATTTGTTACAGTTTGTACCCAAAAAGTGAAAGGGAAACCCTGGGAATCGAAGCCGGTACCCTTCGGTGCAATTTTTAGATTAAAAAATGACATCCTGCAACGTGAAAACTTCACTTCTACAGTCAACCCCCTTCGAGTTACCGTTGCAACCCACAAATTTTTAAAACGGAAGTAGGGGCTTGTGATGCCTCATTTCAAAGATCTCTTCAATCTATATTCAAAAATTCCAATGGTTTTAAAATGTATTGCAAAAACTAACAGTAAAAAAGTCTGGACCCAGCAAGTTCGTTATGGTAGTAAATTTTGATAGACATAATCTGGCACCAAACATTTTTCTTATTAAATGCTTATATTATAACTTTTTTTTATTGTAACACATAGATCTAAGTTTTTATAGTTTACCTATTATAACGTAAACCTACCTGTCAAATTTGGTTACCATCGCTTTGTTATTTTCGGAAATAATTTTATTTTCGAAAGAAAACCCAATTTTTTTCCGGATAAACTGACTTCTTTCTGGCTAACGAACTTGTCTGAGCCACTTACAAATGGAATGTACCTGCCAAATTTCACCAAAATCGCCCCATTATTTTCTAAGTTATTGGTGGTGCCAAACGTCGTTACAACACACTGTGCGTGTGTTTTGTTTCTTTAACGTCGGCCTATTTCCGCGACTATGGCCAATCACCGACGCCAGGGAGCAGTTTCACCTCACTATCCTGGAAATTTTGTGGAACCCCTGTCTTTCCGTAAGGAGGGTAGGGATCTTTAACGTGCCCAACATCGCATGGACATGGGACCGACGGCTTTACGCCCCATCCGAAGGGCGGAACGTGCAGACATTCAACTTGCTCAAATACAATGCCAGAACCTCGGTTGATGTTAACGTTACAGTTTGTACTGAAAAAGTGAAAGGAGAACCCTGGGATCGAACCCAGTATCCTTCGGTTCAGAGGCACACGTTCTTGCCCTTGAACCACCGAGGCTCTCTACAACACACTAAAAAAATTAATAACTAATCGCGTTTCATTTTTGATAATGAGAACAAATTAAAAAAACACATTAATCTTAATGCAGGTGATGTTCAAAATGCATGACTTGACATCTTGGCAGCATCCTAATCATAAATTAAAATGTCTTATGACGTTAATCAACATCTGAGGCGTGACTGACCTAATCACAATCGTTATTCTTCTTCTTAAGTCAGTTAAATCCCGTGGTTTAATTTTGAATACCATACTTTGCACATATCCCTAGAAGAAGAAATCTAATACCGTAATATCGGGTGATCGTGCTGGCCATTCTTACGATCCTCGTCTCCCTATTTACCGATTTGGAAATAATAAATCGAGGTTGATAGCATTTAAAAAATTATACCGTCCAAAAAGGCCACTGGAATAGTTTTTGCTTGTTTCCTCATTATCGAAAATATAGAAAATATAAAGACAAAATCGACAAAAACAGCTTAGCGGGACTTCTATAAGCAGCCCGCTTACATTTTGCATCAACACTTCCTCACGTTCTTCCCTCAGCTTGTTTGTGGGTTGAAGGGACAACTTTTTTTTGTGATTTATGTACAAACACTCAACAAAGCAGGACTGAACGACCTGACCTGACCTGCTCTAACCCGACCGACGCCCGACCACAAAACGTCGGAGAAAACCGAAGAAAGCACATATGGATGTTAATTGCACTTGTTGATATTAAATCCATACGGCACTTGTTGATATTAAATCCATACGTAAACATTTAATATAACTTTATTACTTAACTTGGTTAAACTTTATGATACATTTAACTATAATAAACTTTATGATATAATAACAATTACAACAGTACACGAGTACATAGCAGATAACCGACCGAGCGTGGAGGACGTGTGTTCATTGTAGCGGTTGGTAGAGAAGAGAAGGAGAGAGATCGCCTAGTGTCTCTTATAGTTGCCGTAGTTCTTGACAGCTGGCTGTCGCATAACGTAACTCTGTCGCATAACGTAACTTTTAACTGTCAAGAGTATTAACGCAGAAACACAGAGTAGTGTTGGCGGAAACACTGCGGTCGGAGCCACCGCCACAGCACAAAAACATGAATCTAAAAAAGTCTTTAAAAAAAAGTATAAAAAACAACTTGCTGCATGTGACCAACTACGAACCACTAATATCAATAACTCGACAACGACAGAATCCCACAACGTAAAGACGAATCTCCACAACGTAAAAATAAGGTTTGTTCCAATCCCGCAAGAAATCGTTCAAGAACAGTCCCAATTATGCGCAATACATAAATTGCGTTCCAACCGTGAGATGATCGTTGTGTTCATTTGATAACCATTTCAGGACCAAACACTGTGTGGACTGACTGTCGCAGTAGGTGAATTTCCTCAGCTGTTTACTAGTTTGTTATTATTTGTTTGTTTTTAAACTAAAAACTAAAATATATTTTGTAAATAACCCCCTTTTCAACTTTTCCTAAAAAATATGAGTGATGATGGAGAGTTACATACTTGCAACCAAGTATTGAATTAAGTTAGGATGATGGTTTGTTGGAGCCAAGGCAACCAAGAGTGAAGAACCGCATTATTTAAATCTGTATTCGTAGTCAAAGATCTTAAGACACTATTTATAAAATGTTCATAAGGACAATGAACTCCTGCATATTATATAAAATTATTATATATAAATTAATTTTATGTATGATAGTAAGGACAAGCTATTGACTTAACTATTCCTTTGATTTTACAGATCGAAACAAGAACATTTAAATTCACACTAACTGAAATGCGCGTTATTTGCGGTATTCATAATTATTGACGTAAATACTGTTACGTTTTCTCCGGGTTCTGGATAAGTGAGACTTTTAATTTTAACAAAACAACTTTATTTACACTCTAAATATGGATACAATAAAATTTCTAGAATGTCTCTCTCACAAAACACTTAATTTACTGTCTACAATTACTAATCTCCACACAAGTCTCTACACTGGTACTACAGTAGCTACTCTCTTAACACTTTACACTGCTTCTTCAAGTCACTACCACATTCTCTTACTGAACTGAACTAACTCGGGCTGGCTTGCTTTCGCTTTTATATACTCGCCGTACCTTCCCCTCCTTTCTAGAGCGTTCCATTCCAGAACGTTCCAGGACCTTCTTTTACTAGAAGGTTCTGTGAATACAGATCGGTCCCGTGTGTATACAGGGGGATGTATATACAGGATGATCCAAATGTGGTCACCACTCCTATGTTACACAAGAGGTGTTTCTCGAACTATAAGATCTCTCTGCGTATACAGGGTGTAAGGGTTCTCTGCGTATACAGGGTGTATATACAGGGTGTTCGGAATGTGCAGACCTCAGTTATCCGTTCCGACGGGGTACAAGTTGGTAACTTCGTTATTTCTGGTCCTAGAGGGTTGACTTCGCCTGAGGGGGGTCACCCCAGGCACCCCCAGGGGGGTGGTGAGGCGGTGTTGCCAGATTGTGCAAAAATTCCCAGATGTTGGGGAAATTCTGGAGATGTGGCAACACCGCACCTACGTCTATTGAAGTGCTTTGTAACACTGCCCCCCTCCTTAAGACTGTTCGTCCCGAACAGTATTTACCGGCCGCCAACTTGGGGGTTCGTTGCCCCGATAGGGACTCAACCTCTCTATGTGAACAACTTTGGGTTTAGTTCTTGGAGACAGCTGGATTCTGTAGACTAGGTCGTTAATTTTCTTAGTCACCAAGTATGGCCCTTCCCATGGTTTCTGAAGTTTGGGACTGAGGCCCTTTCTCCTTGTTGGTTGGTACAGCCACACTGCATCACCTTCCTTGAATGTATGGGGTGTTGCTCTGCGATCCAAGCGCATCCTCATCCGGTCACTGCTTAAGAGGAGCCTATCTCTGACACATCTGTGTATAGTGCGCAGTTTTCCTTCTAGGTCGGCGACATACTCAGGTAACGTAGCTAGGTCCGCTATGTCCTCGTTCGGTGGTGGTCTCGTCATGTCGATTGGTAACCGCATCTCTCTGCCGGTCAACATCATGGATGGAGTGTAGCCGGTAGATTCATGCTGAGAGCTTCTGTAAGCTAGGAGGAACAGAGGTATCAACTTGTCCCAGGTTCTCTGATTCTCGTCGACAAACATAGCAAGATACTGATTGATGGTCCTGTTATGCCGTTCTACCATGCCGTCTGATTGAGGGTGGAGTGGCGTTGTTCTCGTTTTCTTTATGCCTAGCAAGTCCATTAGGCTCTTCCAGACCTCTGATTCGAAATTCCGGCCCTGGTCGGTGTGAATCTCCAAGGGTACGCCATGCCGTGATATGACATTTTCCATCAGGGCTTCTGCTACGGTCGTTGCCTCTTGGTTGGGGATCGGCGCAACTTCAGGCCATTTCGAGAAGTAGTCCATCGCCACCATTATGTATCTGTTCCCAGACTCTGTGATGGGAAAAGGTCCTGCGATGTCTACGGCAACTCTCTCCCACGGTGTACCTGAGATGTACTGCATCATTTTTCCTCTGGATCGGGTCTTTGGTCCTTTCTTTGAAGCACATTGGTCACACCTTTTGCACCATTCTTCCACGCTTCTTCGGCAGTTTATCCAATAGAAGCGGTCTCTCACTCTGGCAAGAGTCCTGTTGACCCCAAAGTGGCCTCCACTTCTACTATTGTGTAACTCTTGAAGAACACTGCTTATGCACTCACTTGGCACAACGGTCTGGTATATACAGTCTCTACCATCGGCAGTTTCCCATTTTCGAGTGATCATGTCATTCTTTAGACACAATGAGTCTCTTCTCTCCCTTTCTCAGAAACGACATGTCCGAGGAAACTCACTTTCTTCTGGAAGAGGGCGCATTTCTTGGGATTAAGTTGCAGATTGGCACCTCTCAGCCTGGAGAAAACTTGCTTCAGATTCGACAGGTGTTCATCGAAAGTCCTTCCAATCACCATGACATCATCGAGATACACCAGGCATGTTTCCCATGTCAGTCCTCTCAGCACTAACTCCATTAGTCGCTCGAAGGTGGCAGGAGCATTACATAAGCCGAATGGCATGACCTTGAATTGGTACAACCCATTCCCGGTTGAAAAAGCAGTCTTCTCCTTATCGTCTTTATGGAGTTCTACTTGCCAGTAGCCACTTTTCAGGTCTAATGTAGAGAACCACTTTGATCCGGCCAAAGTGTTCAAAGTGTCGTCGATCCGGGGCAGGGGATAACTGTCTTTCTTGGTGACATCATTCAGCTTCCTATAGTCCACGCAAAATCTCATAGTGCCGTCTTTCTTGGTGACCAAAACTACTGGGGACGACCAAGGACTATTAGACTCCTCAATCACACCATCTTCCAGCATTTCGTTAACCATCGCCTTGATTTCTGATTGCTTGGCAAAAGGCAGTCTTCTCGGCGGCTGTCTAATTGGTCTTGCGTCGCCAGTATTAATTCTGTGTTGCACTAGACTCGTACGACCTGTGATTTTATCTTGAGCGAAAATATCGGCCTCCTCCAATACGAACTTCAGGGCCATTTCCATCTCCATGTCGTTCAATTGGCCCCAAGAATTCTTGAACCGCTCTACCATTTCTACTGGCAGTCTTCTGTCTAATGCCGTGGGTGTCACCTTTCTTGACAACGTCACTCGGTCAATGGGCTCGCAAGTGGCGATAACCTCACCTTTCTTCAATGTGACCCTGTTAGTTTGCACGTTAGCCACTCTTATGGGTATTGTCCTCTTCGGGTCTACTAAGCATCGTGCGACGAGGGCACCATCATGTCTATCTTTTAGGGGCTCCGCTATGAGAGCAGACATACCATCAAGTTTCTTCTCTAGTCTGGCTCTGACAATCTTCTCACTGTTACCAGGAATCCGTGTATCCTCGTCGACAATAAGTCTCACCCTGGGATTAGCTTCGCCTGCTGTTGGAGATAAATACAACTCTTCGTTACCGATTTTCAAGATCTTATTCTGGAAGTCTACTGACAGGACATCGAAATCTTCCATTAAATCCAGGCCCAGAATAAATTCGTCGACGATTTCTGCGACGACAGCCCTTACCTGTAGCTCAGTACTGCCCAGCCTAATGAAAACAGTGGCCTCTCCATGCACAGGTATCCTATCTCCTTTTGCCGTCTCCAACACAGGCTGTTTGTTGGTCGTGAGTGCCGACCTGTTTGGCAACATGTCTGGACGTACAACGGATCTAGTAGCACCAGTATCGATGGTGAAACTACATTGTCTTCCGTCTATGCTGCCAGGTATAACGAGGCTCTCGCGGTAGCGTCGGATAGTGGAGACCCTGACCTTGGGGCCTTGGGTCTCGCATGCCACGTGTCGCCCACCTACACTGGCGTCAGGTCGTTTTCCCTGATGGCGCTCCCTGTTGGTATATTCTTGTCTTCTGCGAGCCACCTGTTGGGTTTGTAAGCACTGCCTACTTATGTGTCCTTTCCTACCACACTTGTAGCATTCTATGTCTGACCAATCTGCTTTCGTCCTACGTGCTCCAACCGTTGCAGTGAGCTTGCTTATGGCTTCCTTCATCAACTTGATTTCTCGCCTTAGTTCCTCTGTCGTGTCTGCATGGTCCTCTATCTCCTTCACTTCGCGCAGCCTGTTTCGGCGAGGTTGAGATGCATTCTTGGCTGCTTCAAATTCCAAACCATAAATGACGCAGTCTGTAAGTGTTTTAAACCTTCCGAGCCTCAAAGATTGTTGCATCTCGTTGTCAAGTACCCCATCGATGAAGGTCTGGACGGTGATCTGGTTGACAAATTCTTCTGGGGCTTGGGGATATGCCAGTCGCACAAGTTTCTCCACTTCGGCACTAAATTCTTGCAGCGTCTCATTTGGCTTCTGGACCCTTGACTTTAGTTGTGTCTGGTAGACCTGGCTCATGTACTTGTTACCATATCTCAAATCTAGGGCCTGTATCACTGTTAAGTAGTTTTGCTGTTTCGACTCCGGGATGTTCTGGAGGATTTCTAGGGCTTTACCTCGAAGCGAGAGAATTAGAGCAGTTGCTGCCTGTTGTTCGCTCCACCCATTGCTGAGAGCTGCCGCCTCAAACTGCCTCCTGTACATGGGCCACGATGTTTCTCCGTCAAAAGTCGGCGGCTTCAAGGTTCCATGAGGCTGCTGCACGATTGGCATATCTTCTTCCGGCCGATTTTGAACTGGGGACATTCCAGTAACTCCTCTTGGTTGAGTTCTGTCAGTCTGGCCCATCACCTGCTCTGTCAGTTCTCTATGTGTGATTTCTGTGCCTTTCATGATCATCTTCATTTGTTCTTTTAACCCTTCAACTTCTTCCCATCGTTTGTTCCAATCCTTTACATTTTCTGTTACATTTTCTACTTTACTGTTCACATTTTCTACTTTCTTGTCCACACTTTCTATTTTATTGTCCACATTTTCTACTTTCTTGTCCACATTTTCTATTTGTTCGTTGATCTGTTCAATTTCTTCTTTTACATCAACTCTCATATTGTGGAACATACTTCGGAGGTCTTCTTTGTCTTCGTCGCGTTGCTTCTTGAGTTCTTCTTTATCTTCAAGACGCCTCTGTTCCTCCTCTTGTCGTCTTCTCTCGTCTTCTTCGCGCCGTCTTCTTTCATCTTCTTGTCGCCGTTGTTCATCTTCTTCGCGTTGCCTCTTGAGGTCTTCTTTATCTTCTTGCCGCCGTCGTTCGTCTTCTTCGCGCCGTCTTCTTTCTTCTTCTTGTCGTCGTTGTTCGTCTTCTTCGCGTTGCCTCTTGAGGTCTTCTTTATCTTCTTGCCGCCGTCGTTCGTCTTCTTCGCGCCGTCTTCTTTCTTCTTCTTGTCGTCGTTGTTCGTCTTCTTCGCGTTGCTTTTTCAGTAAGTCCATCAACTCTTTGATTTCAGCCATCTTGTCGTAGTCAGTCGATCTAGTGTTTACCATTTACAGCTAGCTTAGTTGTCCACTTCTTCACTCACTTATCCCACACTTCTGACACCAAATTGTTACGTTTTCTCCGGGTTCTGGATAAGTGAGACTTTTAATTTTAACAAAACAACTTTATTTACACTCTAAATATGGATACAATAAAATTTCTAGAATGTCTCTCTCACAAAACACTTAATTTACTGTCTACAATTACTAATCTCCACACAAGTCTCTACACTGGTACTACAGTAGCTACTCTCTTAACACTTTACACTGCTTCTTCAAGTCACTACCACATTCTCTTACTGAACTGAACTAACTCGGGCTGGCTTGCTTTCGCTTTTATATACTCTCCGTACCTTCCCCTCCTTTCTAGAGCGTTCCATTCCAGAACGTTCCAGGACCTTCTTTTACTAGAAGGTTCTGTGAATACAGATCGGTCCCGTGTGTATACAGGGGGATGTATATACAGGATGATCCAAATGTGGTCACCACTCCTATGTTACACAAGAGGTGTTTCTCGAACTATAAGATCTCTCTGCGTATACAGGGTGTAAGGGTTCTCTGCGTATACAGGGTGTATATACAGGGTGTTCGGAATGTGCAGACCTCAGTTATCCGTTCCAACGGGGTACAAGTTGGTAACTTCGTTATTTCTGGTCCTAGAGGGTTGAGACTTCGCCTGAGGGGGGTCACCCCAGGCACCCCAGGGGGGTGGGGAGGCGGTGTTGCCAGATTGTGCAAAAATTCCCAGATGTTGGGGGAAATTCTGGAGATGTGGCAACACCGCACCTACGTCTATTGAAGTGCTTTGTAACAATACAAAAGAATTTAGTCTCAAGATGTCTTCATTATAAATTATCTATTAAAAATAAAAATTGAAAATAAACCAAATTAAGCTAGGTCAGGCCATCAAACTGTCAGACGCCGAACGTTATTCAAATCCCGTACAGAAAACTATCAGAGAACCGTTCCAACTTCATGTTATTTTCGTACCGTTTCTAAACCGTGCAAAGTCAACGCCTGCGCGCGAAATCGATCATAAACTTCTGAAATTAGTTTTATGGCGATCCAAAAACTGATGATTGGAACAAACCCATTATAAGTTGTTTATTAAAAATAAACGTTCAAAATTAACTTAATTAAGCTAAGTTAGGCCATCAAACTCTCAACTGCCAGATGCCGAATATCATTCAAAAATTCAAATGCCCTACAGAAAACTGTTAGAGAAACGTTCCAACTTCGTGTTATTTTCATACCGTTTCTAAACCGCGCAAAGTCAACGCCTGCGCGCGAAATCTATCATAAAGTTCTGAAATCAGTTTCATGACGAACCAAAAACTGTTGGTTGGAACAAACCTATTATAAGTTGTTTATTAAATATAAAAGTTCAAAATTAACTGAATTAAGCTAAGTTAGGCCATCAAACACTCAACTATCAGATGCCGAACGTCATTCAAAAATACAAATCCCGTACAGAAAATTGCCAGAGAACCGTTCCAACTTCGTATTATTTTCATACCGTTTCTAAACCGTGCAAAGGCAACGCCTGGTGGTGAAATATATCATAAAGTTCTGAAATCAGTTTTATAACGGACCAAAAACTGTTGGTTGGAACAAACGTATTATAAGTTGTTTATTAAATATAAAAACTCAAAATTAACTAAATTAAGGCAAGCTAGGCCATCAAACTCCCAACTGTCAGATCCCGAACGTCATTCAAAAATTCAAATCCTGGACAGAAAACTTTCAGAGAACCGTTCCAACTTAATATTATTTTCATACCGTTTCTAAACCGTGCAAAGTCAACGCCTGCGTGCGAAATCGATCATAAAGTTCGGACATCAGTTTTATGGCGAACCAAAAACTGTTGGTTGGAACAAACCTCTTATAAGTTGTTTATTAAAAATAAAAGTTCAAAATTAACTAAATTAAGCTAAGCTAGGCCATCAAATTCTCACCTGTCAGATGCTCAGATGCCGAATGTCATTCAAAAATTCAAATCCCATGGAGAAAAATGTCAGAGAACCGTTCCAACTTCGTATTATTTTCATACCGTTTCTAAACCGTGCAAAGTCAACGCCTGCGCGCGAAATCGATCATAAAGTTCTGAAATCAGTTTTATGACGAACCAAAAACTGCTGGTTGGAACAAACCTATTATAAGTTGTTTATTAAATATAAGAGTTCAAAATCAACTAAATTAAGCTAAATTAGGCCATCAAACTCTCAACTTTCAGATGCCGAATGTCATTCAAAAATTCAAATCCCGTACAGAAAACTGTCAGAGAACCGTTCCAACTTCGTATTATTTTCATACCGTTTTTAAACCGTGCAAAGTCAACGCCTGCGCGCGAAATCGATCATAAAGTTCTGAAATCAGTTTTATGGCGATCCAAAAACTGTTGGTTGGAACAAACCAATTATAAGTTGTTGATTAAAAATAAAAAATCAAAATTAACTAAATTAAGCTAAGCTAGGCCATCAAACTCCCAACTGTCAGATGCCGAACGTCATTCAAAAATTCAAATCCCGTATAGAAAACTGTCAGAGAACCGTTCCAACTTCGTATAATTTTCATACTGTTTCTAAACCGTGCAAAGTCAACGCCTGCGCGCGAAATCGATCATAAAAATCTGAAATCAGTTTTATGGCGATCCAAAAACTGTTGGTTGGAACAAACCAATTATAAGTTGTTGATTAAAAATCAAAAATCAAAATTAACTAAATTAAGCTAAGCTAGGCCATCAAACTCTCAACTGTCAGATGCCGAACGTTATTCAAAAAATCAAATCGCGTATAGAAAACTGTCAGAGAACCGTTCCAACTTCGTATAATTTTCATACCGTCTCTAAACCGGTAAATTCAACGCCTGCGCGCGAAATCGATCATAAACTTCTTAACTCAGTTTTATGGCGATCCAAAAACTGGTGGTTGGAACATACCGATTATAAGTTGTTTATTAAAAATAAAAATTCAAAATTAACTAAATTAAGCTTAGTTAGGCCACCAAAATATCAACTTGACATTTTGACTAACTCCAAAATCGAGTCGGACTACATTCGTTTTGAGCTAAAACTTCTGGTTACTGAGATATCCAGGGTTGCACAAAAAGCAAACAAGTTGTTTTTATAAAATAAAGAATCTATGAGGTTGTGAAAACAGAACCTTCAAAGAACAAAAATTATCTTTGAATGCGAGTCATGCTTTGAAAATTTGTGACCCTGGACAGTGATTCAGACACCCAAGACATCGGTTCAAGCTAAGGAAGAGCTTCTTTGCCAATTGGTCTTCTGATGCTTGGAACAATCTGCCAGAGGACATTCAACAGTACAAACGCTTTATGTTACAATATATGCTCTGCCTTTGTAAATAATCTGAATTAATCAATAAAAAATAAGATAAAATAAATAATTTTTCCCCGACAGGGACAAAAAGTCTGGACGCAGCAAGTGCGTTATGGTAGTGAATTTTCATAAAAAAGTTTTTAATAGCATATATGTTTTTTAAAGAAAGTAGGCATCAAAGTTGGTTTCCAGTATAACCAATATAGTAGAAACAATATGCCATGTTTCATTAAAATAACTTTATTGTATGAAAATGTACAAAAATGTCCGAAAGTAAACTTAAAGTGTTCCCGAAACAAACTTGTTTCTTGGTCAACCTTATAGGTTGATAGCAAATTGAAATGTAATTCGCTACAATAACGCACTTGCTGCCTCCAGAATTTCTTTTCTTACAAACATGTATTATATTTCGATGGAAAATGCAAAAATGCAATAACATAAGGCGTGTTCGATTAAAAAACAAGAAAATTTGAATCACCAACGACTTATGGGCCACCCTCTAATGTTTGTTTAAGATGTAGTTCAAGACAACCTATAATTAATGTATACAATTTTTTTCCGTATCTTGTATAATAACGGATATATTAAACTTTATTGATTTTTAACGAAATTCCACAAAATTTATATACCATTACACGATAAACTCTATAGCCAAGCTACTGCCAAAGCATCAGAGAAAGAGTCTATTTGAAATAAATTTTCTGAAAATATTTTAGTAAAATGAAGACCAATGACGATTGAAACTAAGACTTCAGGCTTTGTAAAACACTCTTCTTGAGACCTTTTCTTTCCATAGCTCATATTAGTTTCAGGTTCTTTGCCTAAATATTACCAATTTTGACGTTTAAAATCGCGACTTTGACGTTTTGAGGAAAACCCAAATTTATCTTTCTTTAAATGCCTATAACTTTTTTGTCTTTTAGGCTACAGAGCTAATTTTGCTAGGTAACTTATTTATAACAATATAAACTCGCGTACCAAATTTGGTTGCCCCTATTTTATGAATTCCGGAGATATATTTTTTTTTCTCGAAAGAAAGAAAGAGAACACAAAATTTTCCGGGAAAACCTAGGCGGATTTTCCTGGATAACAAACTTATCCAAGCTACTTGCAAAAGGAAGGTATTCACCAAATTTAATCAAAATCAGCCTATTAGTTTTTGAGTTATCGGTGTGATACATACATACATATATATATATATATATATATATATATATATATATATATATATATATATATATATATATATATAAATTTTAAGAAAATTCACTAAAATTCCCAGACTCTCAATCAATTTGCACAATTTTTCCCTGAGTTTCCTGACAAAAAGTTTTCTTCTACAAATTCCCTGATTTTTCCCTGTTTTCCAGGCGAGTGGGCACCCTAATATCCTATAAAAGTGTCGAATTTGGGATATTCTTCTAAAAGAAATTTTATATTCATATAAAACGTATGTTAAACTTTAAAACCCTAGTCCCCATATCCTTTATACCTATTTGTAAAAAATGAAAGCGATAGTCGGTAAATTTGCAGTTTAGTCCGCGCTGGGTTTTTAGAATTTTGTTTACAGAAACTTACTTAGAACCCTCCCACCCCTCCCCCATGGATGCACAAACCGGAAGAAAAATATCTTGCAAACAACCCCCAATAAAGTTACGGTACCAGGAGTGAAATAGGGGTGCTGTGATCGGAAAATGAAAAAAAAAACAGCTTAGCCGGACCTCGAAAAGCTGCCTTTTTCACATTTTAAAGCCATACCTCCTTTAAATCCTGTCTACCACGCAGAGCACCTTATTCGCCCCAGGTCCCGTAACGGTCTGGGGGGTTGTTTCCAAGAAATTTTTCTTGTTTGTGTATTGAGGGCTGAGGGTGGCTGTAGGTGTAGGCATGCAGGAGAGGAAGGAAAAACCACACGACGAAGTATTTGCCCTCACAATGTGAGAACCTAATTTTTTCAGAATATTTGTTTCGGAATGTTCTAATAACATTTATGGAATTTCAAACTTCAACCTTGAATATTCTGAGTACATTCATTCAATCACATCCTAAGAATATTCTATCAATATACTGAGAATATTTGAATAGATTATTATACCGAATATTCGCTCAGAATGTGCTTGAGATGTCCTTATAATATTATATAACTTTAAAATTTAATGAAAAAGATAGATGATTACGGTATAGTAGTGAGAATTAAAATTGTAACTATTTTGCATCTTTGATTCTGGTACCTGTCTATGGTAAACACATCCAAAATTGTATATTTAGGCAATCCATTCTTTAGGCATAGAGCTCATGTCCATGCCGCCGGGAAGGAAGATGGGAAGATGGCCGCGAGATGTAAATAAAAAGTAAGTCAAAATGAATGGTCTGTGGTCAACGTTGAATAAGGTTTTATTCTAACATAATTAATTAAAAATAATAATGTGACGTGAACACGGAGAACTGCGCAATTGTAAACAACATAGATCCAGAGTACAGAAGCAACTAAAACATGGTGTGAGGTTATCAAGAAATAAGACGCATCTAGTAAAGAAACAAGTTTTAAAGCATATCCTGTAGTTCACACTCATGATGGGTTCGTCAATTTTGCTTGAGACTGGATCATCTTACTAATTAGGTACACCTACATTGTATAATATATAATTTAAAAATTGTGTTATGTTCAATAGTACCTAAGTCATGCAATATAAACCACCACAGTTTGATGTGGATGGACTGGAAAATTGCAAGAATACTGCAAATCCATAGAATTGTCTAAGCCAACATCTCAGGCTTTTTACTCCTGTGGAAAAAATTAATGTTGTAAGAAGTATCACTATACAGTGCAGAAAATGTGGACCAGAACATATGGTAGGAAGATGAATGTATAATAAAACTTACAATTTATCAGATACGGAATCACTTTGCCAAAGTATGCCTTTACAACCAGAATATCCATGCTGTTGGTGACAAACATTGGGCATTGGGATATTGAAATAGATTTAGAAGTCAAAATCAAGTCCACGGCAGCAGAGCAGAAAGCAAGCATAAAAGGGAAGGATCAAAAGGTCTGATCGATGACAGTTGTAGTTTTGTGTAAGTGCAAGTTAGTGTGGCATGTTCTGTCAAATTTAGTTGTATTCTATAAAGCTGTAAGTACTATTGTGTAATGCAATTCCTTTAATGCCACACTCAAAGCCTGTCGGATCAATAGTCTAGCCAAATTTCAAGTTACTTCAGTGGGGGTAACCGTGATCATTTATTTCGGAAACTTTATATTTGGCTATTACATTTTTTGGCAACTCCAAGAACTGTATCTTTATTTATTTGATTTTTATGTTATTGAAATTTTAATTGTTTTATTAATATTTTATTCCAACATTTCTTTGTATTTGTTATAAGTACATACTTAATCTGAATAAACGTGCAATACTCGAATTGTTGACTTATTACGTATCTGAACTTGAGTTTACAGGTGTGTGTAGCCACTGGAACAATATGGTAACCTAAACAAGGGTGAGTGATTGAAGTTCAAATTCTAGCCTCTCGGGCTTGCTTATACGAAAATATATAAAACGCCAGTTAAATGGCGAAAAATCAGTAAATTTTGAAAAGAAATCCAATATTTCATACCTTTGCATTTTCTTAATTTCTGTATCATTAAAGAAATGTACACAAGAACCGACACAGGGCAGGGGCATGTAGGTAAACGTAAAATATGGTGATTTAACGCAACTTACCCCTATATTCAGTTGCACCCCTGAGAAGTTATATATCTTCAGTGGGGTTTCAAATTTCGAAAAAAATCAATATCTCTGTAATACTTTAACTTAGAAAAACCAAGTTTAGTACCCGTTGTGAGTCCACCAAGAGCATTAATCAATGGTAAGTAGAGTTCAATTAAGGCATTTGAAAGGGTCTATTAGGGGTGATGCACCCTTAAAATGTCACAATTTTTTTAACAGATTGGTGGATTTAAGAACATATTTCATTTTATGAGGAATTTTACTCTAAAACTTTGTTACTCCTGTTATTTTCAAATAACTTTGTTGTTTTCAAGAAAAACACCAACAAGTAAAGAAACATATTTTATCAATCTTACTAAAAATCATCGACAATTAAATCTTTCCCAAAAAACTTATGTATAGGTCAAATTTGACAATCAGGAAAAAAGTGTGAATAAGTATAATTGATTAGAAAACAGACAACTCAAACAACAGAAATAAAAAAAATGCTATCGATAAGTTATAGAAATTCTTCAACATGATAATTTCACAGGCATCTATTGAATTTTTGATGATTTTAAGTAACATTAATAATATATGTGTCTTTAGTTATTCGGGTTTTTCTTGAAAACAACAAACGTTTTTTGAAAAATAACACGAGAAAAAAGTTTTATAATTTACTTCCCCATAAAATGAAATAATAATTTTTTTGATCCGCCAATAGGTTAAGAAATTGTGTCACATTTTATGGGTGCATCACCACTATTCAACCCTTTGAAATGCTTCGATTGAACTCTACTCACCAACGAATAATGCTCTTGGTACACCCAAAACGTGTACCAAATTTGGTTTTTCTAAGTTGAAGTATTACTAAGATATTGATTTTTTTTTAGAAATTTAAAACCCCACTTTGAAGGCCTATAACTTCTTAGGGATGCACCTTAGTATAGGAGTAATTTGCGTTGATCACCATATTTTAGGTTCCCCTACATGCCCCTGCTCTGTGTCGTTTCTTATGCGAAACACCCTGTATATCTTTTTTTAAAAGGCAATGTTCCCATGAGTATATGTATGAACATTTTGAGAAGATTCATTGAATGTTCGTGGAACATTTTCTGAAGATACTGGGAGCTCCTAAGAATATTATAAATAACATTCTAAGAACCTTATTAGTATCACAGAATCTGTCCAATTCTCATGTTCGTAGAATGTTCTATGAATATATATTGTACCTTGTGAGAATGTTCTGGGGATGTTTGAATATTCTTTCCAAACATTCCTGGTATATTCTTAGAATGTGTCTGTGCTGTCTGGGAAGTTTAAATGTAAATAACTCAGCAAAGACAAGGAAGCAAAAAAAAAGTGTCAACCTGTATGTAAGATGCCAAACTTTATCTATCAGCAGACGATTTATCTAAAATTGTTCGTAGACTAAACTACAAATTCACCCGATAATGTAAATAATACATTTTAAATCTTACCTTTTTTCCTGATTTGGTTTGAACACGTTTTAAGTAAAAAATCACAGGAACAGAATTAGAAACATAAATTATTTAATCTCACTTTAAGTATAAACTATACGAATGTACAGAACAAAATCACAGATAACTATCACAAAATTAAAGTTATCACTCTTTCATACTGAAAGTACTGTTGAAAAACAATTTAAATTTCAGGTGATCTCCCATCGAACGCGAAGACGAAAGTGACGCGAACGGTTGAGCAGCTCAGCACTAGCACAAAACTACTTAAGTCGAACTGTAACATTGTTGCCACATTATTTATCAGAATTACTACCTATAAGTTATCTTAAAGTTTCTAGACATACATTAGGTTCGACATAACAAAAGAAAGCATAAGCATATTCTAAAAATCACATATTCTGGCTTAAGCTTTTTTACATAGGTTAGTAAATAACTTAAAGGAATAATTAAAAGGCTTCACTACCAGACAATCGTTAGATTGTATGTCAAACCCAGACGTATTGATCTTCAGAAACAATAGTAAATAAATATTTTAGGCTAACAGTAAGAATTACTTGTCACAAAGCTAAATCATTGTCAATTAGAAACCATGCTGGTTAATAATTCATGTCTATATTTGTTACAAAGAAGTTCAGTCTGAAAGTTAACTCAATTTTAATATTGTATTCCAATTACACTTGTAACGTTTAAGACTTCTCGTTAAATCTGGCAATGCAGTGCGGTTCCTCTCTATGTGTGTTACGGGATTCACACATACATACTGAACAGCGCCCAGTCAAAGCTTTGTAGCATGTGCCGACGTGCCGACAAGAAACACCGCCCGGTGTGATGGACAGGTCGAGGATAGCAATTCTTGGAAAGAGATAAGAGGATTCTTAGAGCTAACACGTGTCCTCTGGACGTATGTCGGGTATAACTCTAATGTATAAACAAATGGGATATTTAAATTTAAAATATTTTAAAATAAACTTCATTTTGAATTTTCGGTGCTACAGAACTCAACCTTAGGTCTCTTATTGTCAATGTTAGTGATTATTTTTAATAAATTTTCTTGTATTTTTAGTGAATTTTTATTTTAAAAAAAATCACTAATAGAGAGGTATCGATGGTGAGACTTTGCAAAAATTTTTTCAAATGAGCGCGAACTAGGACCCCTAGAACCAATATCCGGGGTCAGTTTCAATTTTTATATCTTTATATATATATATATATATATATATATATATATATATATATATATATATATATATATATATATATATATATATATATATATGTATATAGTATATAGTATATTTATTATCACATAATTTTACAATGTGTTTCACAAATAAGCCTGGAGCTTGTGCTTGCAATAAACACAATTTTGATTCCTGACTTGCCTAAAGGGAACTGCCAAATCTTGCTATTGTCACATTTACAATTTTGTTAAATACTCAATAATTTTGAACTTCCTTTCTGCCACTAACAATTGGACTGCCACTCTAAATGTTCATCTCTCATTTTACAATAACTCCGCCTCTAAAACCAGAAAATTCTTCCAAAATACTGATATTAATTACAACACAAAAATTTTGACATTTTCATTTGACAACTTAATATTGCAATGTACATGTATCCATCTCATAACTCAAAGAATAATTAACCGATTTCGATGAAACTCGGCAAGTGCCTTTCTTTTATTAATGGCTTGGATGAGTTCGTTATCCAAGAAAATCGGATGGGGTTTTCCGGGAAAATTTTTAGTTTTCTTTCAAAAAAAATTTTTCTTTTGAAAATAACAAAGCTGTTTTAATGAAATATACTACATATGTTGCCTTGGAAGAGAACTTATTACGTACGAAAATTCAACTTTCTAAGTTAACAGAAAATTGAGTTATTCAAATTTTAAATTTTCTTTCGAAAAATTTTTTTTTCTCCGAAAATTACAAAGTTATTTTAATGAGATTTGGTAGATATATTGCCTTAGGAAAGACCTTACTACATACCAAAATTAAACTTTCTAAGTTTATAGAAAATTGAGTTATTCAAATTTGAAGCATTTAATAAAAATTCACTACCATAACGCACTTGCTGCGTCCCGAGCTTTTTTAGTGAATTTTCTTAAAAAAATCGCTAATGAGGAGATCCTGACTTTTGAATTTTGAAAAAATTTCTTCCAATGAGCGCTAATTAGGCGCCCCAGAACACATATCCGGGGTCAGTTTCAATTTTTATATGTTATATATATATATATATATATATATATATATATATATATATATATATATATATATATATTCATTTTGCAAGTGGCATCGATAAGTTCGTTAGCCAGGAAAATCGGCCCAGGTTTTCCCGGAAAATTTTGTGTTTTCTTTCGAAAAAAATTTATATCTCCGGACTTAACAAAGTAAAGGCAACCAAATTTGGTGCGCGGGTTTATATCCTTATAGGTAAGTCACCTACCAAAATTTAGCTCTATAGGTCAAACGACAAAAGAATTATAGGCATTTAAAGAAAAGTAAATTGGGGTTTCCTCAAAAAGTCAAAGTTGCGATTTAAAACGTCAAAATTGGCAACATTTAGGCAAAGAACTTGGATCTAATACGGGATATGGAAAGAAAATGTGTCAAGAAGAATGTTTTACAAACCCTGAAGTCTTAGTTTCAACCGTCATTGTCCTTCATTTTACTAAAATATTTCCAGAAAATTCATTTCAAATAGACCCTTTCTCTAATGATTTGGCAGTAGCCTTAGCTACAGAGTTTATCGTTTAATTGTATATAACTTTTGTCGAATTTTTGTAAAAAATCAAAAAAGCTCAATATATCCGTTATTATACAAGATATGAAAAAAAATTGTATACATTAATTATAGGGTGTCTTGAGCTACATCTTAAAAAAATATTTCTAGAATCACAGGTGGCCCATAAGTCGTTGGTGATACAAATTTTCTTTTTTTTTCAATCAAACACGCCTTATGTAATTGCATTTTTGCATTTTTCATCGAAATATAATGCGTGTTTGTAAGAAAATAAATTCTGGACGCAGCAAGTGCGTTATGGTAGCGAATTTTGATCAAATGCTTCATATTTGAATAGCTCAATTTGCTATTAACCTGAAAGGTTGACCAAGAAACGAGTTTTTCCGGAACAGTTTAAGTTTATTTTCGGAAATTTTTGTACATTTTCAAACAAAGTTATTTTGATGAATCATGGCACATTGTTTTTACTATATACCTTGGTTATACTGATCACCAAATTTGATGCCTGCTTTCTTCAAAAAACACACATATTTGCTATTAAAAACATTTTTTATCTTTGATTCAATTTTAACGTTAGGTGTGCAATTATGTAATTCCAATAATTTTGTTGGGATTTAAAATTTAAAATCACTGTAAAGAAAATAATGACTTTTAAGACTAGTTCAATTTTAATATCAGCGGTTGTTGCTCTTGATAAAACTGTTCCATAGTTAACACAGGCGTGGAGTTTTTTGTAACTTCAGAAGGAATGAGTGAAAATTGGAACCTGTGATGAGCACTGTACAGTTTTTAGACAAGACGATCGTCAATTGTGCGAAACGATCGTCAATTGTTATGAATTGGGGGTCCCCAAATTGTACTTATTACTTCAGAAGTGTTTGTTTTCTTCTCTGCTACCGGTTTTGCTTTTTACAGCTTCGCCAGGCAAAATAATTTTCTATGTAAAGCCAAAGAAAAAGTATCTACTTCTGTATTTACATCAGATGTTGAATGTTTTTTAATTAATTTAATTTATTTTTATTAGGGAGTTTTCTTATAGAAAAAGCTGTTTAAATAGCGAATTTTCTTATAAATAAATTTAGTATTTTTGGAAGAAAAGTATGTTTCGAATTTTTGTGTGACAAGTATTCAACGAAGTTTTGATGGATTTTTTTGACGAAATTCGTCAAAAATAATTTTTTACGCAAGTTTCTATTATAAAATATGTACTATATACCAAAATTAATATCTCTAAATTTTTAGAAAAAGTGATTAGCATTTAATAAAAAAATTCGGTGCCGCTGAAGGCCACATGAGGATACAAGACAAAATATTTGGGTGCTGAGCAAAATCTATTAAATATTACAAACAAATAATATTTTCTCTTGCTGCATATAGGTATAGTTTTCTTAAAAAAATATCAAACAAAATAATATATCATTTATATGAAAATTCACTACCATAACGCACTAGCAGCGTCCAGACTTTTTATTTCTTAATATACATAGCCACACTGGGTCTATAAAGTAACGCATAAATACAATAAAATTGAAAGTGACCATTATTAAAGAGAATTCAAAAAAAGTTCTGGACGCAGCAAGTGCGTTATAGTAGTGAATTCTAATAAGAATTGTACACTATTAGTAAGATATACTATTAAAACTAATTCTTTAAATTTAAATGGACCTTGAAGATCGGTTTTAGTGTCCCAGTTAGCGATTATTTGAAAACATTTATATTTTATATGGAGCTAAAGAATAAAAAATTGGTCTTAGATATAATATGTACATAAGTACTGCAAGTGTCTTTAAAAAATTGTGTTACAAATTTCATTAAAGTTACAAAATTTTTGCAGAAAAAAAAGATTTACAAAGGGAATGTACCTGTCAAATTATAAATATGCCAGGTATTTTTTCATATTAATTGCTTGGATGGTTTTGTTTTAGTCAACCGAACCAGTTTTTGCAAACAATAAACAACAAAAAGGTTTTTTTTAGAACAAATTTGTAGTTATCCGTGAAGCTCATTATGTTATTTTTCTTTAATTTAGTACCCACGTGCGTTTACACAGGTGTTACTATGGTCTTAAGGGGAAATTTATTGAGCTATCGGATTTGAAACATTTTTACGAAAATTTTCTACCACAATTTTTTTTATACATACACACACACACACACACACACACACACACACACACACACACACATATATATATATATATATATATATATATATATATATATATATATATATATATATATATATATATATATATATATATATATATATATATATATATATATATATATATATATATATATATATATCACACCGATAACTCAAAAAATAACGGGCCAATTTTGATTAAATTTGGTGAATACCTTCCTATTGCAAGTGGCTTGGATAAGTTCGATATATATATATATATATATATATATATATATATATATATATATATATATATATATATATATATATATATATATATATATATATATATATCACACCGATAACTCAAAAAATAACGGGCCAATTTTGATTAAATTTGGTGAATACCTTCCTATTGCAAGTGGCTTGGATAAGTTCGTTAGTCAGGTAAATAGGCCCAGGTTTTCCCGGAAAATTTTGTGTTTTCTTTCGAAAAAAATGTATATCTGAGGAAATAACAAAGTAAGAGCAGGAAAATTTGGTTCGCAGGTTTATATCATTATAGGTAAATTACCTACCAAAATTTAGCTCTGTATGTTGAAAGACAAAAAGTTATGTGCATGTAAAGAAAAATAAATTGAGGTTTTCCTCAAAACGTCTAAGTCGCGATTTAAAACGTCAAAATTGGCAACATTTGGGCAAATAACCTGAAACTAATACGAGCTACGGAAAGAAAATGTCTCAAGGAGAATGTTTTACAAAGCCTGAAGTATTAGCTTCAACCGTCATTGTCCTTCATTTTACTAAAATGTTTCCAGAAAATTGATTTTAAATATACCCTTTCCCTGATGTTTTGACAGTAGTCCTAGCTATAGAGTTTATCGTTTAATGGTATATAATTTTTATCGAATTTTCGTAAAAAATCAATAAAGTTCAATATATCCGTTATTATACAAGATACGAAGAAAATTGTATACATTAATTATAGGGTGTCTCGAGCTACATCTTAAAAAATATTTCTACAATCACAGGGTGGCCCATAAGTCGTTGGTGATACAAATTCTCTTTTTTTTAATCGAACACGCCTTATGTTATTGCATTTTTGCATTTTCCATCGAAATATAATGCATGTTTGTAAGAAAATAAATTCTGGACGCAGCAAGTGCGTTATGATAGAGAATCTTCTTTAAATGCTTCAAATTTGAATAGCTCAATTTGCTATTAACCTATAAGGTTGACCAAGGTTGACTTTCGGAAATTTTTGTACACTTTCAAGGTTATTTTGGTTAAACATGGCACCTTGTTTCTACTATATTGGTTATACTGGTTACCAAATTGAATGCCTGCTTTCTTAAAAAGAACACATATTTGCTGTTAAAAACGTTTTTATGAAAATTCATTACCATAACGCACTTGCTGCGTCCAGACTTTTGTTGTTTATTGTTTGCAAAAACTGATTGGGTTACCTAAAATAAAACCATCCAAGCAATTAGTAAGGAAAAATACCTGCCATGTTTATAATTTGACAGGTACATTCCCTTTGTAAATAATTATTTTTTTCTGAAAAACTTTTGTAACTTTGATGAAATTTGTAACACAATTTTTTTAAAGGCACTTGCAGTACTTACATATTATATCTAAGACCAAATTTAAAACTTCTAGCTCCATATAAAATATACATTTTTTCAAATAATCGCCAACTGGGACTCTAAAACCGATATCCAAGGTCCATTTAAATTTAAAGAATTAGTTTTGATAATATATCTTACTAATAGTGTACAATTCTTGTGCAAATTCACTACTATAACGCACTTGCTGCGTGACGAATTTTTTTATTCATAGTATACATTCGCATGCTGAAATTAACGGCGTTTGAAACTTTGTCCTGGTATTAGGAAATAAATGGTCCAAGGCTGACATTACACAATTGTTAATTTAGATTGTACAGCTCTATCTATAAAATTTTGTGTAAACTAAAGCTTCGACAACATACTACTTGGTCCTGCACCGAGATGGCGCCCCTGTCGCATCTCTCACAACGTTGTCCAGGCTGATAACCTGCGACAACCTCCATTGTTTAGATTTTTATCTACGATTTATTTAAATAGCATAGCAATACATAAAACGTCATATGCCTTTGTCCAGCATTGTAGATATTGCATTACAGAATATGAAGTGATGTCGAGGATTATTTTATTATTAATTTCAAATAACTTTATTTTCCTTTGGTCAAACGACTTGAAAATTAGTACCCAATCACGTCTGTCTATGTTCTTTTAAGTTGTAAATATTAGTTTCAATCACTTAGACAATTTGAGATATATTGCGTTTTAAAAAATATTTTTTAATCGTTTACTAAGAAAAATTGGCCGCTAAGATTTGATGAACGAGCTCATCCAAGTTATTAGCAAAATAAAGGTAAATTTAGTCCAAATCAGTGAAGCATTTTTTGACTTATCGGTTGGATATATATATATATATATATATATATATATATATATATATATATATATATATATATATATATATATATATATATATATATATATATATATATATATTAACTGACCGTGGAAATGGGTTCCAGAGGCCCTAATTCGTGCTCATTTGAAGAAATTTTCCGAAAGTCTGACCATCGATACCTCTCTATTAGTGAATTTTCTTAATGAAAATTTACTAACAGGTCTTTTTTTTTTTGTCAAAAACTAACACCCCTATCGTCATACCTCTTCAAAGGATATTCACCCCTTCGAAATTTTAAAATTGGATAGTGGGTATAGTATAATACAGCTTTTTAAAGCTAATCCAATTCTCTATTAAACACCAATTTTTTTTAGAGGAATAATACTATTTTTATTATCAGTAACATCTAAAACAAGTGAAGCCTGTAAAGAATTACATAGTCCAGTCTTATGATACTGATATGATACTTATGATATGATTTTTTCCTTTAATGTCGGTCTATTTCCGCGACTATGGCCAATAACCGACGCCAAGGAGCAGTTTCGCCCCACTATCGTAGAAATTTTGCCGAACCCCTGTCTTTCTGTAAGATGGGTGGGGATCTTTAACGTGCGCAATATCGCATGGACACGAGACCGACGGCTTTACGCCACCTCAGAAGGGGACATTAAACTTGCTCAAACACAATGCCACAACCTCGGTTGATGTTAATTGTACAGTATGTTCTGAAAAAGTAAAAGGGAACACTGTGATTCAAACTCGGTACCCCTCGGTTCAGAGGTATACGTCCGTACCACTAAACCATCGAGGGTCTATGATATGATACTTCAATATGTTAAAGTCTGTAAACAATGTTCAAAATGTTGGGCTTATTGTACGAAAAGAACTCTAGAAATTTTGTTGTATACTATGTCGTATCTGTACAATCGACTGATGATAACAATTATCTGCTGTGTGACATGTGTCATAAAAACTAATCAAGCACAAGTTTCATAATTTTTTGCGATACAATCTACAGATCATAGTAAATTTACGTTTTGTTTGTCGTGCAAAGTGAATACGTATAATTTTAAACTTTGGCTTTTTCAAATTGATTATTAAATTGTTGGTAAATTGCGCTTATTAGTAGGTCAAAGAATTGAAGTTCGAATGATGATTGGTTATGGTGACAGGATCCGAACTCAGGCAGAGGTGTGAATTCTGTTTTATACTAAATATCCTGTAATGTCTATCAATAAATGCACAGTGAGTCGAATAGGTAAGAAATTTCGAGAAACGTCTAGCGTCAAGATTTGCCAAAAACAGTTTGCCGGTTTATGAGTGAAGAAGTGAAATTAAACGTCTTATTGGCAGTGGAAGAGAATCCCCACAGTAGTTTTCGGCAAATTGGCCGAGACAATGGAATTCCATACAGATTTGGAGAATACTTCTCTGGCTTCACTGTTGGTTTTTAGTGGTGAAGGACGTAGCCAGCGCGTGAGCTAACTGGAGCAAGTGGCTCTTCGAATTCTGGAAGTTCTAGGATGTTCTTCAATGCTTCTGTGACTATAGTTTCGCTGCTTGACAGCATTTTCAGACAGATTAAAATTGAACTTCCAGAATTCGAAGAGCCACTTGCTCCAGTTAGCTCACGCGCTGGCTACGTCCTTCACCACTAAAAACCAACAGTGAAGCCAGAGAAGTATTCTCCAAGTCTGTATGCAGTATGGACAAGTTTCACCAAGTAAGGGCAACAACAATCAATGAAATGGAATTCCACTTTAAACGGCACATAAGTATTAAAACTTGAAAAGCTTTATCCTTACAAAATACAGCTTTTGCAGGAATTATCCGATGACGATCCACACCGAAGGACAACAACAGCAACAACTATAAATCGTATTTTGTTTTTATTATTTTTATTTATTATAAATTTAAATTATACATTATGTCGGCACATAAGTATTAAAACTTGAAAAGCTTTATCCTTACAAAATACAGCTTTTGCAGGAATTATCCGATGACGATCCACACCGAAGGACAACAACAGCAACAACTAGATATCGTATTTTGTTTTTATTATTTTTATTTATTATTAATTCCAATTATACATTATGTCGTACAAAAAAGCTATGCTTGTGCTTGCATTGGGACACGAAACGTATAAATGTCAAATTATTTTGCTCTCACTTTTTGATTTGCAACTGTTTTTCTTCAGCTGCGATTCTATTCCCACCAACATGCCTGCTGCAACCGTGGATATTTAGAATCCATTTAATACAAGAACCATTCCTTCTTGCAAACCAAAACTTCACAATGTTTTTTGGTATATCAACGTTTCATCACTGCTACTTGTAGATATTCTTCTTAATTTGTCCTGCCACCTCGCCATGACTTTTGTATGAGAAATAAATTCTTCGTGTTATAAAAAAAAACAGTTTTTGAATCAATGACATTATTCCAGTTTCCGAATCCCGTGGAAGTGTACGAAGTCTGTTTGCTTGTGTGAGGTAAAAATTGCTGGTAAGGATAGCAAAACGCAGCATCTTTCTCGACAGAATACTGCAACCATTTATATCGCCTGAACCACACCGTTATTTTGTTTTGGATATAGGTCTAAAATAACTTACTTCTCCGATTTGTGTAACATCAGATGGAATGCCATAGCTTACGGTACCACGCGTTTTTCTTTCACTGAATCTATTTCCATAGGAATAGGAGCAGCAAATGTATTTTCTCCTTTCATTTGTTTTGAGAGGTAAGACTCTTCGCGGTCATTTTCCTCTTTAACTCTTCGTTTTTTTTGCTGAAGATATATATATATATATATATATATATATATATATATATATATATATATATATATATATATATATATCGTGAAATCTATTAGTCTTCAGTTCACAGCAACAAACAAACAATTATTATGTCACTAAATAACTGTAACACTGCACAGCCTTACACTACACTAACCAACAACACAGACAAATAATCTCTTATTTGCTTATTTTAGTTTAAAAGGGGATTCCCGTACCATAGATTGCAATACCATATATACCATAATACGGGCACAGATCCCACACGTATTTTCAATGCCATCTATTCGCAGAATAAAGAAATAGTATTATTTGTGACAAGCTGTGGTTGATTCGGAATTGCTTAGATGTCGCTACGTCAGTAGTAATTTTCCCATCATATATCATACTATGAACAAACAGTTTACTTAGCATAATTATCTTACTTAATGGTATGTTTTAAGGTATGGCATTTGGTATTTTAAGGTAGGGCATTGCCCCACAGTCCCCCACTAGCTACGGCCCCGGAATAATCTTCATGGACTCTATGCAGAAAGGAAGAATAATCATTTGACAGTACTATATGTAAATTATTAAACTAATTCGACAAGAAATTGGAGACACGGTCCAATTTGGCTAAGAAAAGCGCTGTTTCACCACGATAGTGCACCGGCACATTCGTCCGGATTTGTCGCGGTCAAATTACATAAAGTGAGCTACGAATTGCTGCCGCACCCACCGTACTTCCCCAACATGAAAATATGGCTCGGGGGAGGTTATCGCGGAGACAGAAGCGTATTTTGAAGATTTTGGCAAATCGTATCTACGCTGTGAATTGTATTGACCTAAAAGGCGATTACGTTGAAAAATAAAAAAGAAACTTTGTGAACAACTTCCGGTTACTTTCTTAACACAGTTATTTATTGTTCGACCCTTGTATATATATATATATATATATATATATATATATATATATATATATATATATATATATATATATATATATATATATATATATATATATATATATATATGTATGTATGCATATAACTTGACACAATTTTAATAAATCAGTCATTTTAGGATATAAAAAAATACACTTTGTAATCGTTCATAATATAATATAACAACTTTACATCAATAAAAATATTACAATGGTCTGCATTGTAAACATTACACTTTATAAAACATTTTGTATCTATAGGTAATTTTGACATTTTTATACATCCTGTTAATTGTAATACTACAAAAAAATTAGAAGTAAAATTAATTGACTTAATTACTTAATTAGAGACTAGAGGGTGTTAACCACGGATACACAATTAAGCAGGTATGTTGACGCCTGAAATGTGGTCGTTTTATCTCGCCTAGACAAGGACAGACAACGTGCTACAGAATTTGACATTTGAGTAGGTACAAACGAGGATAAGTATTTTCACTTGTGAAGTTCACGTGTCATTATCAACCGCATAGTCGGATAACGCTAATTACACTTCTCCGTCTCACCAATCTATTTACATCTTTGTGTGGCCAGCCTCTCTCTCTCTCTCTCTCTCTCTCTCTCTCTCTCTGTGTGTGTGTGTGTGTGTTTCGTACAAAGACTACATTCACATGCCATATGCAAGACAATGAATTGATCGTAGGCACACCTCTCTAATTGTACACCCGTGATATTAACCAAACATTTTACTTTTTAATTTAAAACATTTATTATTAATTAATTTCAACGCTTATCTGCTGAAAAGTAACGATATACAGGATGGCCAATGAAAAAGAAATAGACACGTTTTAGGGCACATATCCTGATTTGTTTAAAATCGCTCAAAGAGGTAAATTTTATTATCAAAGTGGAAGACACCAACCCTCAAGCGGCGTTGCGATTCATCCCTAATATCTTAAATGACAAGCACATCATTTTAGAGCTGGTGTAAATCTGTTTTATACGGTGTCTTATTTTTTTAAATTTGAGGTAATGGATTCTGAGAAATTGACTTCTAAAAATAATAAAGTGTTTTCTTTAATTTGGTACAGATATCGTAGCGTTTTGTTGGTTGTTTTATCTGATTATCAAATACGAAAAAGTAAGAGTTGATAATTTTTGTAATTGTTACTAACCAACTAATTGAACTCTTTGATTTCTTTATTTGCGAAAAAACCTTAGTGAACCAGTGAGTGTTATTTTATTTGTTCATCAGGTTATTGTTGCTTGTGAATTTATTCAAGAAAATGGTTTACTAGATTGCACAGAGGTTGGAAATGATTTTGCTTTTCAAGCTAATAATCAATGTGCTAATAGAACAGCAGAATTATTTAATCAACGACATATAGATAATCATGTTTATTTTGTAGTTAGTGACAAAGTTTCAAGAGACCGGGTCTGTTTGTAATAAAAAACAAAGCTTTGAAAGAAGTGAAGCTGTAAAATTGACGGTTCTTGGTGATGTTGCTTTGAATCCCAGGAGGAGTACGAGGCAACTAACAAATGACTCTGGTTTTATGCAAACTACCTTTTAAAACATTTTAAAGCCCATAAATTCCACACACACAAAATCCATCTTGCACACGTACTAAATAAAAATGACTTTCACCGCCGCCTTGACTTTTGTAAAGTCATAAGTGAACAATTGATCCGAATTTCCTCTTTAACACGTTTCTCCTAAACGGTACCACGAATCGTAAACCTTGTGGCTATTGGACCGGTCGATTCTAATCCCAAATTATTTCAAGACATTCATACACAACACCCAGAAGAAGTCAATGTTTGAGCTGAAATTTTTGGTGACCATATTGTTGGTCTTTTTTCTTATCTGGTATTCTGACTTGATATATGTACTTAGATATATTGTAAAACGCTATTGATCCAATGATGACTGATATTATCGAGAATTATGAGCATTATCTCGAAGACCAGTTGGTATTTCAGCAGGATGGAGCTTCTCCACACTACGCTTGGCTTGAAGTCAATTTCTCAGAACCCATTTCTTTAAATTTAAAAAATAAGGCACCGTTGAAAATAGATTTACACCAGCTCTAAAATGATATGCTACTTTACCCCGCCTGTCATTTAAGATTTTATGGGTGAATCGCACCACTGCTTAAGGATTGGTTGCAATTTTGAAAATAAGCGTAGAAGTATTCCTCTTTGAAAGCAACATTTACATCTGTGAACAATTTTCAACAAAATCACGATGGAGTTCCTTAAAAGGCGTGTGATTCGTTTTCAAGTTGCCAGCCTGTATGTTTTTGTAATAATAACATTTTCCCCTGAGAAACTGGCGTAAAAAAATAATTTGATTTTTATCATTATTGTAAGTAGAAATATAAAAAAGTCGATAAGGTTCGCAAAACACAGTGTATTGATCTAATGATTATTATCAATTAATAGGTAGAAGAAATAAAACATGAAACAATATATTTCTTGTACTAATTACTAATTGATGATTTAAAAAATATACTAATACTAATACTAAGCTGAGTACACACTTCTTATTTTGTTAAGTTTACCTTTTGCAATTTCATTTATTTTGCAAATGCAAATTTGACAGGTGTTAGTAATAACTATCTATCCATATCTACGTAGCTTTTGGCCTTGTAATACCAAACCTTTTAGATACGTACCTAATTATCTTAATTAAAATGAATAGAATAGGTAACTTTCATACAATCTGTAATTCTAAAATCAAGTAGTGGTCATGGAAAATACAAGTAAATGTGTCAAATTCAATTCAGACTTTTTTATATGGCATTTCTTCAATTAATAGTTATCACATTTTCATTTTCCTAACGCTTCTTCTAATGATCTCAAATCGAAAAGTGCTTTCATACGTAGTTTTCCTTCCGCCGAAATCACCGACAAATGTTTGAGTATTTTTAGGGCTTCCGTTAAATAAGATTTAGCCTCCTGCAAAAACAAGAAATTAGTCGTTAATCAGACATTCAAGAAAAAACAAGTTCTATAGTCATTAAATTGAAGAATAGATGTTTTGCTACATAGTCTGTCCTGAATATAAGGCTCCCCATTACTATTATGGAAACCTACTATCAACGGGGGTCTGTTAAATGGGGGATCAAGGTTAACTTAGTCCTTTTTAAGTTATTTAAAAAAACGTCTTGACGCAGCAAGTGCGTTATGGTAGCGAATTTTCATAAAAATGTTTTTATCAACTATATTATAGCTCTTTTGTAATGAAACAAGCCATCACATCTGGTTACCAGCATAACCTCTATAGTAGAAACAATGTACCATAGGTATTTCACCAAAATAACTTTATTGTTTGAATAAGTACAAAAATTAACAAATAATACAAACGAAAACATCACTGAATGTGTCATTTTCATAGCATCTAATATCTACTGGTAGAAACGCCGTATCATAATTTTTGATATGCGCCAAAAATGTTAGAAGTTCCAAACAATTGAACAAACCAGAAAACAACAACACTATGATTTTTTTACTTACAAACATGCATTATAATTCGATGTAAAATGCAAAAATGCAATAAAGTAAGGGGTGTTCGATTAAAAACAAAAAGAAAATTGGTATCAGCAACGACTTATGGGCCGCATTGTGATTATTAAAATAATTTTGTAAGATGCAGCTCAAGATACCCTATAATTAAGGTATACAAATTTTTTTCGTATCTTGTATAATAACGGAGACTAGTGGAGCTGTGCTTTGGTCGAAATTCGACCGTAGTTCATTAAATTTTTAAGTGTGAACGTTATTGATGTATTTTTGTCATAGAGTATACCTCTATAATCTCACTGAAACTGTTTGACCACAGACTTTTATGTGTTTGACATGAACGCATCTATATATATATATATATATATATATATATATATATATATATATATATATATATATATATATATATATATATATATATATATATATATATATATATATCTGTTTGACCATAGAGTAATATGTGTTTGACATTTATATTATATATAAATGGTCAGCTCAGAACTAGCACGGGCTGGGGGAATCCGACTATTTAATTAAAACAAAGCATTGTTAAGTTTATTTGTACATACATTTTATCTTTCTGTACTCCTTCTCCATATTAACTTTAACTATGCCAGATCTCACACTCCTCCGTTCGCGTAATATGCTTAAAAGGGGGGACAAAGTTTTTTCTTCACGTATTAATATATAGATATTGAGCTGTACCGTCGAAATGCTTCACCCTGTATATGTGGGTTCTAGGGGGCCAAGTTCGCGCTCATTTGAATATATATTCTCACAATTCAAAAGCCACCTCCTCCTCAATAGCGAATTTTTTCTATGTCAAATCGTTAATAGAGCATTAAACAATAAACTCTATAACTAAAACTACTGCCCACGTATCAGAGGAAGGGTCTATTTAAAATGATTTTCTGAAAATATTTTAGTGCACTGAAGGACAATGACGCTTGAAGCTGAAACTTAGGCCTTCGTAAATCACGTTTCTTGCGACATTTTCTCTACATAACCCATATTTGTTTCAGGTTCTCTGTCTAAATGTTGCACAATTTTGATGTTTTAAAACGCGACTTATAAAAATTTCAAAGTGATTTTTTGTATATTTTTGGACCTTTTTGCACCAACAAAGTTAATAATTTGTAATATACAATAGATTTTGTTATTTACACAAAATAATTTGGTTTTATGCGTTTCTCTGGTCATCAGTGGCCCCTCCCCTCATATGTTTTTAAATGCCCATAACTTTTTTCTTTTAACTTAGAGATGTAAATTTTGATGTATAGTATTATATAAACACCAAGTTTGGTTGCAAAAGCTTTGTTATTTCCGGATACCATTTTTTTCCGAAAGAAAACCCAAAATTTTCCAGGAAAAACTGGTGTGCTTTTTCTATCTAACGAACTTATCAAAGCCGCTTGCAAAAGAAACGCATTCACCAAATGTAATAAAAATCGGCCCATTATTTTTTGTGTTATCGGTGTAACACACACACAGATATATATATATATATATATATATATATATATATATATATATATATATATATATATATATATATATATATATATATATATAAACTGACCCCGGATATTTGTTGTTCTAGTGGGCCTAATTCGCACTTGTTTGAAGATTTTTTCAAAAGTCGAGATCTCCTCATTAGTGAATTTTGTAAAGAAAATTTACTGAAAAGAAAATATGACAATTTCGTTCAGCGCCCGCGAAGCGTTGTTTTAAATCTGACACGCTTCAGACTTCCGCTTTACTAATCAATTTTCGAAAGGCGAATATCTTGCCATAAACAACGACCCCCAATTTTTTGTTTGTTCATTAACACTTTCTAAAACATTTGTTTCACGCTTATGGCAGCCATATTGGATTTTAAGGTTGTTAAATGAAACTTGCGAAGAGCTCTCTTCAACGTTGTGTTGATCTCTTAATGACTTTTAAACGAGCACGAAATTTGCCATTTTTTCGCCATTCATTTTTTCGCCATTCTTATAACAAGTAGGTAATATAAGTTAAGTTGCAGCATGTCGATTGTTTAATAAGTCGTATAGGCCTTTGGACTGTCAATGTTGCGACCCCAATGGGTGTTTTGTGCATGATTATATTCTATAATAGTTGTCCAAAATGGTTAGACTTACTTTTTGAGGGCTATTTTACCTATTTCCTGGGGTGTTATATAGTCACCCCTCCAAGGTGTTTTAGCCTTTTGCACAACTGGGCCAAGCAGTCGCATAGCAAGTGTTTTGTTGTGTCTGCTGATTCAGTGTCGTATCTGCAGTTTTCACTGTCCGCTTTCCCATCTTCATAAGGTGATACCTTACCGGGGAGTATCCTGTGAAAACTCCCGTTATTATTCTCAAGTCGTTCCTGTTCAATTCAAGAAACAGTTTGGATTTCTCGGGTGATATGGTGATGAACCGTTTTGCCTGCTTTGAGCTGGTCGTTTTCCTCCAGTATCACAGTATTTGGTTCCGCCTCCAAGTATGCGGTTCATGGCTTTTTGTTAGTTCTCAATAGGGCTCTGGACCATAGAATGGTGTTGTTGCTGCCCTTTTTGCAAGGCTAACCGCTTCCTCATTTCTTTCAATGGCTTTGATGCCCTGGTACCCATATCAAAGTTACTTTGTTGTTCGTAGCCTGTTGCTTCGAGCATTTTTTGAAGCCCCAGGTCAGTTTAGATGCAGTTTTGAAAGATTTCAGAGTCTTTAGTACTACCTGACTGTCTAAGAACATGTAGATTTATCTATTTCTGAGTCTTCTTTGTATGGACGCCTGTGCACACAGATTTATAGCAAGCATTTCTGTTTGGAAGATTGTGATGGTGGTGGAAGTTTTTCCTAGGGACTTAGCGAGTCTAAAGTTAGGTCCTTTAATTCTCAGTATTGCTCCCTTCATTTGTTTAGAACGTCTGTATACCATACAGAAGAGTTGTTTGTCAGCCGTTTACTGGGCATGTCCCATGCTTGGCGGTCACTTATGACCCCGTCAGATGGAACTATAAAGTCAAGTTTAGATAGAATTTGATCTGTTGGTTTGGCGAGTGACTCCAATGGAATAATTTATAGGTCAACCAAGTCTCCTGGTTTGAATTTGTCTGCTTGAAATAGTCTTGAAGCACTTGAATAGGACAAGAATTGTCTTGCGAGGATTGACATTAAGCCTCTCTTATGGCTGTTTGCATTCGATTGGATATTGCAGCATTATGCTTGCCCTTTACTGTTATGACAATATCACCTGCATATCCTTGGACTATGAATCCTGTTCCGCGCAATGTAGTTATAAGTTGATCAACAACGAGCGACCACAGCAGTAAGGACAACATTTTGCCGTCGTCACTGTTGCGTTGGTGTAATTTGTGGAAGTTGTGATCGCACGGTTTTTTAGCATTGACTAAATCGTTATTACAATGGGGTGTAGTTAGGTTAATGAAGTTCGTGATAAACTTTATGGCGATTGATTATAAAGTTCAACAAACAATGATAAAAAATGGTGGTAGGTATACCCAGTATCGAAATACTTGCAACAGCAAATGGTTGCAAAACTTTATCTTGGGTTGTATATATAGCACTAAACTAATGAAGAAAGTCCAACAAAAAGTAGTACAGCTTCAATAATAAAAAGGTCATTGCAAATAAGTTTAATAAACACTAATGTGACACTGGAGCAAAAATGTCTAAAAAAATTTAAAAATCATCTCTGATACCCCCAAATTATGATTTTTATCTGACAGCAGTTAACTTCTAACACTAACACAAAATCCTGTAAAGAATTACATAGTCCAGTCTTATGATACTGATATGATACTTATGATATGATACTTCAATGTATCAATTTTTTTTTTCAACAACACACCACGAGGGCTTACAGCCTAAATACTATCGTACCGTGGGCGTTGACAAGGAGGAAAGAGGCAGCTTGTTAATTCTGGACTTGAAGGTTTGGAGCTTCGGAGGAGAAGGAAAAACATGTGCCGGCAAGGAATTCCACAACTTGGAAGTCCTCGGGACAAAAGAGCGGGCATAACAAGATGTTCTAAGTCTGGTGACCTGGACAGTAAAAGGGCGCATTCGCTCTGTTCCCCTGGTAGATCTGTTGGGGGCAGCAGGTGGGGGAACTATGGAGGAAAGCTCCTCTGAGCAGCGCCCGTGCAGATATCTATAAAAGAGAGAGAGGTCACCAACGGCACGTCGGTGGGCAAGGGATGGCAGCCTTTGGGTGAGGGCAGGGTCACCGATGAGACGTATAGCTCTCTTTTGGATGGAGTCCAGGATAGCGAGTGTAGAAGCGGCAGCGGCACCCCAGATGTGGGAACAGTATTCGAGGTTTGGTCTTATTTGTGAAGTATATAAGGTATAGAGATTAGCTGGTGAAAAGTTTTTGCGAGCACGGAAGAGGAAACCTAATTTCTTAGCAGCCGCTTCTGCAACTGATGTGACATGTTGGTGCCAATTAAGATTTCGATCCACAGAAATGCCAACAAGAGAAAAGGACTCATTACTTTGAATAACTTGGTTGTTCATTGTGATGGGTCTAGGGCTGGTGTATCTCTTGTGAGAAAGAAAGCAAGACTTAGTTTTGGTGGGGTTGAATTGTACAAGATTTCTACTTCCACAGTCTAATATTTTTTGGAGATCCACGGAGACAGAACCCTCCATGAGTCTGCGATCCTCATCTAATTGGGCTAAAGAGACAGGCTTAGAATATTGTATATTTGAATGGAGGGTGCTGTCGTCCGCGTAGCTGTGAACTGGGTTAGATGTGCTAGAGAGGAGGTCATTGATGTGGAGAAGAAACAAAGTAGGGGCTAAAGCTGACCCTTGAGGACTCCTGCATTAATTGGATACAGTTTAGAGGAATGGCCATCCACAACAACAGATATGGTCCTGTTGGAGAGGAAATTTGCTGTCCAGGTACAAAGTTTTGGTGGTAGGCCATAGGCTGGAAGTTTATTAAGCAGCGCTGCGTGCCAGACCTGGTCGAATGCTTTGGATATGTCTAGAGCAACAATCTGGGATTCACCGTGTTGTTCCATAGACTTGTTCCAAGAATGGGTGACAAAGGAAAGGAGGTCGGCAGTCGATCTGCGCTGACGGAATCCATACTGCCTGTCGTGGATTAGACTGTGTTTTTCAAGAAATTTTAGTAATTCGGTGTTTATATACTTTTCCATCACTTTAGAGACGACTGAAAGGAGAGAAATAGGCCTGTAGTTGCTAGGAAGCGCTTTGGATCCTTTCTTGGGGATGGGTTGTACTCGAGCAGTTTTCCAGTTACTAGGGAATATGCCTTTATTATAAGATATCTGAAACAGACGAGTCAGGACAGGAGCAAGCTCTGGTGCGCATTTTTTGAGAACAATTGCTGGGATATCGTCAAGGCCAGAGGCTTTCCTGGTATTAAGAGAAGAGAGCATCTTTCGTACCTTTTTAGTTTTGAAAATGATATCCGTCATTTTATGCGCCACATTGGGGACTGTTGGTGGTTGAACATTTGGAGGTGGGTTGAGAGTAGAATTGGCGGCGAACAACAAGGCAAAAAGTTCAGCCTTGTCCAGCGCGGTAGAAACAATTTCATCCCCTGAGACAAGAGGTGGTAACGTGCTTTTGCAGAAATTATTCCCGATAGATTTAGCAAGAGTCCAGAAGGGTTTGCCGCCGTTGGAGCTTAAGAGGACTTTGTTTTTGATGTGGTTATTAAACGAGTTTTTTGCCTCAGAAAGAATGCGGACATAGCGGTTTCTTGCGTCGTTAAATGCTTGATGATTTTCTTGACTGGGATTGTGTAGAAGCGTTTTGTGAGCTTTGACCTTTTCAAGTCTGGCCTTGTCACAGGATTTATTTTAGGATTTATTTATTACTTCTTGTATCAAAAGAACTCGAGAGATTTTCTTATGTACAAGTCGTATCTGTAATAATCGACTGATAACAATTATCTGCTGTGTGACATGTGTCGTAAAAAGTAATCAAGCATAAGTTTGATATTTTTTTGCGATACAATCTACAGATAATAGTAGGAAGTTTACGTTTTGGTTGCCGTGCAAAGTGAATACGTCTAATTTTCAACTTTTGCTTTTTGAAATTAGTTATTAGATTGTTGATAAAATGTGTTTATTAATAACTCAAAGAATTCAAGTTCTAATGATGATTGGTTATGGTGATAGGATCAGAACTCAGGCAAATGTGTGTATTCTGTTTAATACTGAATATCCGGGTATGTCTATCAAACAATCAAGGCAGTGAGCCGAATAGATAAACAATTTCGAGAAAAGTCTAGCGTGGAAGTTTTGCCAAAAACAGATCGCCGGTCTATAAGTGAAGAAGTTAAATTAAACGTCTTATTGACAGTGGAAGAAAATCCCCACAGTAGTGTCCGGCAAATTGGCCGAGACAATGGAATTCCATTTCACATGGCATATAAAGTATCAAAACTTGAAAAGAGCCATCCTTATAAAACACAACTTTTGTAGGAGTTATCCGATGACGATCCAGACCGAAGGACGCAGTTTTGTGCAACATTAATGGATAAATGTAATGATAACTCTTTGCAAGTACCGAATATTCTGTTTTCGGACTACTTTCACACTACATGGAGAAGTTAAGTGTCAAAAATGCAGATTTTGGGGACCGGAAAATCCAAGATGGATGCGACAGAGTCACACACAATATACACAAAAGGTAAATGTTTGGACGGGAATTGTTAGGAGTGGGATTATTGTCCCCACTTTTTTGATAGAACTATAAATGGACCACGATATCTACAATTTTTGCAGCAATATCTCATTGCGACCTTATTGAACTTATTTCCTGATGGACACAATGCTCGTATGGTAAATCATAACTTGTGGTATGAACAAGATGGTGCCCCCACGCATTATGACGTTAGTGTTAGACAGTATCTGGATCAACAATTTCCCAACAGATGGATTGGCAGGCGTGGTGGACTCGCGTGGCCAGCAAGATTACCTGAACTAACTCTCTTAGATTTTGTGCTGTTGGGGTCATTTGAAAAATGCGGTATTCTAAAGTAAACCAGATACTCTCAACGAATGAAAAACAAGATTTAGAACTGAATGTATAGGGGTGAGATTTTTATATAAAAAAGTTAGTTTTTGAAAATAAGAATCGACCTGTTTTTGAATTTTCCTTAATAATGGTGACTTTCAGTTTTATTGAATTTATGAGTTACTTTATAGACACAGTGTATATATATATATATATATATATATATATATATATATATATATATATATATATATATATATATATATATATATATATATATATATATAACTCAAAAAATAAATAATGATAAATTTTGGCCGGCATCCTCCTTTTGTAAGCGTGTTGGATAAGTTCGTTAGCCAGGAAAACCGGACCACTTTTTCCGGGAAAATTTTGAGTTTTCTTTCGAAAGCCTTTTGTACCTCTGAAGCTATAGCAACCAAATTTGGCATGTTTACATTATATAAAGTGAACTATACAGGGTGTTAATGAATACGTCTTAAAAATTTATAGGGCATGTAGGAATTGCAAAAATTGACCGTCGTTGGAGCTTTAGTTTTCGAGATACAGGAGGTAAGAGTCGTTCGAAAAATGTATTATTTTTTGAATATCTAAAAATTGGCTGATTGGAATAACTAGACATTTTTACGGTAGTTGTGCTAATTGACGTACATGTTTTGATACTCCTGAAGAAAAAATATTTAATCTGGGTATGTTGTTCCTCTTTTTAAATAATTTCTATGCCACTGACTTTAATGCAAAGGTGAAATTTTTTGTAGTTATGTACCTTGTTTTGTTCTGAAAAGGAAAGTCATCTTACGTTTTCGCGTTGGGATACTGGTTTCCAACATATTTCACATGGTGATTATAAATCAAATTTAAAAAGAATTATTTTGACATTACCTGGCCATTGTTAATTTCTGACAATTGGTTATTTATAAATGTTTACATGTCAAAATTTGGTTTAAATTTGATTCGCGACAATTTTGATGACACTTTAGAGTTTAGATTGTGTTGGTTTTGTTCCTATTTTTTATCTTGACACTGACCAGATATATCATGAATGAGCATACCTCTTGTGATTATGCTAACATGGTTTTAATTTATGGAGAAGCTCGTTGCGATGGCAGGGTTGCTCGTCGATGGTACATCCACCTGTTAGCAGTCGAACTGTTGCACATGTCACGGGTGTGTACCACGTAAGTCTTTGGCAAGTTTTGTGTGAGCAACAGCTTCACGCATTTCATGTACAAACGGTCCAAGAATGAACTCCAGTTGATTTCCCACCGAACAAACCTTTCGTGTTGGTTCGTTCAACGTCAGTTGCAAGCACAATTTCCACGGGTTGTGCTTTTTACCGACGAGGCATATGCTTTATAAGAGAAGGCAATTTTACTTCCCGTAACAGCCATGTAGAATAAAATCCGCACGCCATTCACTCAACTAAATTTGAGCACAACTTCAGTGTCAACGTGTGGGCTGGTATTATCGACGGTTACTTCATTGATTCGCACCCTCTCCAAAATCGTCTAACCAGTCCCGTTTATTTAACATTCTTGCAAAAATGAACCGCATCGCTGAAAGTGAGAGTCAGATGAAAAGACGGATTCTTAGTAAAATTTTGGACCGCAAAAACAGCAAAATCACGGCGACAACGATGATCATTGGGCTTTAGTTCTTGAACCAGTTGAATTTTGTACCAGTGCAAACATAAATCCTTCTTTAAAATCTTCCAGGTTGATCCACATGCCAGCTTAAATTGCTGAGAACGACGCCTAACAGATACATTTGGATTATCTTGGACACTTTGTCTTACAGTTTCAACATTGTCTGCATTTCTCACATTTTGACACGATTTTATGTCGGATTGTCCAACAACGTCAACGCATTTTCAAATTTCTTTGCGACATAACGAATTGTTTCTTTACTCGGCCGATCATGGGGACCATAACCGGCGCCTAATTCGCGCTAAGTTGCCTTTATATAGCTTTGGTTTTGATAGTAAATTTTAATAATTTCGCAACGTTGTTGTGATCTTAAATATTCCATGTTGTTTTGTAAGAACCTAACCTACAAAACTCCCAAATAATTTATTTGTCACATGTGACAGTACTGCCTATATTTCATTTTAAATTCCTAAAGCACTAATTGGAATACATTAATTAATATTTGGTGTCTGTGGGTTCAAAAGGTCAAAAAATATCTATGGTTTTTAGTATTACATCGTTTACTTTTTGTTTTAATTTTACCTTACTTTTTGTTCCTCGCAGTTTTTCTTCATGTTCAAGTTCATAATTAAATTTATATTTTGTAAAGTAACGTTGCGTTTATTATGGTAGTACCTATTTTCTTACGCAGAATGTTAAAATTGGTGTAGGTTTGATAACAAACATTATTTATACCTGATCACCTTGAGCTTAAACTCTTCATCGAGTTTAGGACACACTGAATATTTACCTTTCAAGTATTCCTTTAAGTTTTAAAGTAATCTGACGCGAAACGCATTCATTTTATTACATGATATGGTTTTCTAAGCATTGTTTACTTGGTGTCTTGAAACACTGCCACTTGTAATGATGTATTAGAGGTATATATATACCACTAACGAGGATTGCCTTCATTATTATTTAACTTGTTTCTATCTTCGATGTCTGTGATCAGCATTAATTTTATATAATAGATAATATGTACCTTTGTGTTGGTTAACGGGGGTGGGGAATCCCTACTGGACATGCTCAATGAAATCGTAGTGTGTGCGAATTTTAGGTGATGTGGGGCTCGAACCCATTAAACCCCTTCCCTGGAGTACTGGAGCTTGGCCCATACCTCGGTAGGAATGACTTCACGCATGACATTGGGATTTTGAATTTTCTATTGTCTACCACAGGGGCATTAGCGGGTCAGTATAAGCTTTGGACGCTTATGCCTTAGTGGGAGTTGCTCGTCGTAGTCCGTGGCACTACGGAGAAGAGCATTTGGATGAGAAGCGGGATTGGCAAACTGAGTGGTGGATAGTTGTTATAAACTCAAGTATCAAGGGCATTTTCAAATCGTAGTGTGTGCGAATTTTAGGTGATGTGGGGCTCGAACCCATTAAACCCCTTCCCTGGAGTACTGGAGCTTGGCCCATACCTCGGTAGGAATGACTTCACGCATGACATTGGGATTTTGAATTTTCTATTGTCTACCACAGGGGCATTAGCGGGTCAGTATAAGCTTTGGACGCTTATGCCTTAGTGGGAGTTGCTCGTCGTAGTCCGTGGCACTACGGAGAAGAGCATTTGGATGAGAAGCGGGATTGGCAAACTGAGTGGTGGATAGTTGTTATAAACTCAAGTATCAAGGGCATTTTCAGATCAGAGTTAATGCGACTGTTTCTGACAAACTATGGTGCTTTGGTAACCGTTTTCGGAATTTTATTCTGGACGATTTAAAGGGTATTGTTGGTTGTGTCGGTAGCAGTATGGCCCATGCATATGTCAAGGCTGGCCGGAGGATGACTTTGTACATGAACACTTTATTGCTCACGGGCAATTTGGAGTTCCTGCTAAGAAGTGGAAATAACTTCGAGATTAACTTCGAAACTCTCCGCCGGGCATGTTGGACATGGGTGCGCCGCGCCGTGTTAAAAGTTCGTCGAGTAAAACCCCGAGGTATTGGCGGAGTCTTTCCAGGGAATTAGGTGGTTGTCTAAGGATATGTGGTCGTAATATGTGTAGTGTCTCCTTCTGGAAAATAGGACTGCTGAATATTTATCGGGGTTTATGGCTAGACATGATTTCTTGTGCCAATCTTGCAGCTCATCTACGACAGTGTGTTGACGTTGGATTATTATCCTCGGCTACGTGAGGCTGCTGATAATGGTGTGTCGTCTGCATATAGTGCGTATGTCACGTTTAGAACGGTGTCGGTATGTCTGCGACAAATATATTGTACAGCAGAGGGGAGACAGCAAAACCCCGCGAGAGGCTAGCCGTGGCTGAGTAAATTCTAGATGTGGTTCCCAGGTGAAATAACCTGGAACTTCATCTGTTTCAGGTATGGCCTGGTAAGGAGTATCAAAGGGAGCGGATAATTAAATGACAGAAGTTTGTTTAGGAGGCCTGCATGCCGAACCCTGTCGCAGGCTTGAGCAATGTCAGGAAATATTGCATCAGTCGACTTTTTATTGTTAAATCCTTTGGTGATGCTTTCCACCACGCTGAGGACTTAGTCTGTGGTAGAGTGCTGATGTCTAAATCCGAATTGCTCGTCCGGAAGCATATGGTTCTCAGAAGTCTATGAGGCTAGCCTTTTCCGAATTAATCTTTCGGCGATTTTGCCGATAGCGGAAAGTAGGCTAATTGACCTATAGTTTTCATTCATAACCGTGACTATGAATACTTCTACTTTACGAGGTGAATTTTGCAGGGATACGTTGGAGGTTCGATCGTAGCCCGGAGCTTTCTACATAATAAGTACATGTTCCTTCTAAATGTTTTTATATCTTACTCTACCTGTGACAAACATACATAACTTACCGTATATATTTGACGAGCTTCTTTTTTATTAGACTTTCGGTTACCTACTTCACTGAGAGCTGCCTGGAGCGAAAAAAGAAGTACGCCAATAATTCGTTTTTCACCTAAAATAAATACATACACTTTCTATAATACATATTTAAGAATTAAGCATTGAATAGGAGTAATATATGAATAAATGGATGAAAATATATGCATTTTTAATATAAGATTTACAGCTAGACAGGAGGCCAGAAGGCTGTTTAATAGGGCAAAAAAGGACTGGGGTCTGAGATGAATACCGACAAGCTCTAATCTCATATAACAAAGACACAGGCATCATGCCCTAGATCCGATAGAGACAATGCTGAATAGTACTCCACTGAAGATATTCGTGAAGAGTAAAGCAGCACTAAGCGCCTCAAGACTATTTCAAGCAGACATATTCAAACCAGGAGACTTGGTTGGCCACTTGAAGATCCTGGAAATGATTTCATTGGAGTCACTCGCCAAACCAACAGATCAAATGCCAGCTAAACTGGACATAGTTCAATTTACCGGGATCATAAGTGACCGCCAAGCATGGGAGAGATACAGTAAAAGGCTGACAAACAACTCATCTGTATGGTATGCAGGCGGGTCTAAAAAAATTGAGGAAACTGGGTCATAATAGGACCTAACTTTAGACTTGCCCTTAGGAAAACTTCCACCATCTTTTAAACAAAATGCTTGCTATAAGCTCTGTGCACAGGAGTGCATACAAGGAAGACTCAGAAATAGACAGATCTACATTCTCTAAGACAGTCAGGCAGTACCCAAGACTCCATCTTTCTAAACCGATTCTAAACTGATCTGGGGCTGCAAAAAATCCTTGAAGCAACTAGCTACGAACAACAGAGTATAATTTTGATGTGAGAATCAGGACATCAAGACATTGAAGAAAATTAGGAAACAAGGTGTTTAGTTGATTTCCGTGAAAAATTTGTTTCGACGTAACTTTTGTAGTTATTAAAAACATATATTCAAAGAAATTCTCGAATCCAGGTTCGGACTCAACAAAAATTGACTCTATTTCCTTAAAAAATAACACCTGTATATTTCAATTTAGAATTTCTGATGCATTTTTGTTAATTGTGAAATTCCCTGTTCAAAAAACAAATAGTTTATTGTAGTTGTCGGCCAGTCAAAAGAGAAAATTTATTGTGTTGAACGTTGAAAAAGGAACGAAGAGGCATATAGTAAATATAAACAAGTTAAAAATATGATAAAATAAAAATTTAGGAAAGGAAAAGAAGTATGGATGTAAAGAGAGAAGAAATAAATTGAAAATTACATGAAAAAAGGGCGGTCAGATCATGTTTATTCGCAGCTAAGAAGATTTTAATATAAATTAGGAACAAAACGTGAAATCATAAAGGACAACAATGGAAGGAAATGAAGACACCTTATTACTACTAATAGCGTATGTAGAGGAGTGGTATTACGGGAAGGAATCGAATTGTGAAGAAGGCTATATAGTGGAGAAAAGGAAAACTAACCCAAAAACGCCCATTTCAAGAGAAGAATTTGATAAAGCCCTTGAAAAACTGAGGTAAAGAAAAACTCATGGTGTAGATGAATTAACAGAACATCTTTTAAAACATCGTGGTAAAAAGTTGAAAGCAGCCGTTTTTCAACTAATTGCAAATATTATGAACCGGGAAAACAGTCCAGTAAGTTTATGACTAGCAAAACTATTACTATTCCAGAAATGGTGAGCGGCAAAAATGCAACCATAAGTGTAGAGCGAGTCATATGACGACGATTCTACCAATCATAGTGAAAAATAGAATAAAAAGCAAAACGAGAGTTGTTGGATGAAGATTAGTTCGGATTTAGATCCGAGCGAGTAACTAGAAAATCAGTGCTGGACTAACAATAACAGGAGATAGACCTGGATAAAGCATTCAATAATGTGGATTGGAAAATATTGTTTTTTTTTATTATGAAGGAGTTGGATTGGATGGGAGAGATAGGTACATTATTTTCAACCTATACAAATCAAAGTAAGTACCATAATAGATATTAATAAGTAAACATTATGAACATTTTCCACGGGATTTTAAATTCACACAGTGTGGTTGTTAAACCACGAGCGCCTCGCGACAGTAAAAACTCGGTAGCACCGATTATGCGCATTTCACATAATATTTTAAGCACGCTGAAGTGGCAAAATTAAAAATTTAAATTACAGTAGGGAGTCAAATACTTATTCCCTGAATATATTCGTAGTTATTAAAGTGATGCTATTATATACACTGCACAGTACGAAGTACTGGTTCCTATTAATCATTCTAGGTTAATATTATATTATTATATGTAATTGGCATTAAAAAATCTGTTTACAAATAAAAGTACAGGCATCTATAATATATATATATATATATATATATATATATATATATATATATATATATATATATATATATATATATATATATATATATCCTGATTCATTACGCAGTCTTTCCTTAATTACAATTGTTTCAGTAAATGAAGGTTTCTGAAAATTGCTGGATTTCATTTTCTTTTTCTTAGTTTAGTAAAGGCATGACTGCTTCTCCACAAGTAGTTGAATATTTTGAGTGGTTTTCAGAGAAACAGTATTGCCTTTATTCAATAAACTAATGACTGTCCAAATATCTTTCGATTTTTGTACTGTCTTCTTCTGTTACTGCTCAACCCTATTTCAGTTTCTGGTTTTTTATACTTTTTTATTAGAATGAACTTCATTACCGGTGGCACCTCGAGACATATCAAGTAGATTACCTAACTTCAGATGCACCTTCATGTTATAGAGTGGGCATTACGCTACTGCTAGTGCACCCAATATATATTTGAGGACATATATGGATATGCTTGCATATATTCAGCTTTATAATGCTGCTAGTATAGAGGCATTTGAAAGGATGAATACAAATTTTACACTCTTAGACATGGCTGTAAGCATGCACTTTGGATAAAACAAACATGATATTTCCTCTAAATATCAGAACACGAAGAGAAAAGCCAGTCTCAGTTCAAATAATATTATACATTTTCAATAACTTACCGTTCACAGAATAGACAATTTGCATGCGTTAATAGTTTTTCATACATAGAACATTATTATATGCATGAAAATACCCAAAAACATATGTAGTGAACAGAAAAATAATTTTAAAGTCAAGAAATTTCGAATTATTATCATGGGAACGTTCTGTTATTGGTCGTGACGTACTTGGATAGTGAATAAATGACGTGTTTACATTTGCCTAATGGTATAAGTACGGTCGCTTGTTTCTCAACACCATGGTGAATTTTATTCGTTTATCGGGATCTCAAGCTCATTGTCATTGTTGACATTACCGTCCAGTGACGTCACAGATCATGCAGGCAAAATAGTCATTTTTAAAATCAATTATGAAATTCGCATTTTCAAATATTGTGTTTCATCGTTATTTTTGTAGTATGTGAAATAAAAAAAATCATCTTTGTGAGATGTCTGTCAGATGTGATAAGAAAAAAAAACATGCAAATTGTCTATTAACTCAATATTTTCATATTCAATATCTCGAACGGCTTTCATTGAGGTGGACTTGTAAGCCTCTATAGTTGAGTAATATTTCCATGCAGTTATCTTGAAGGCAGTGTAACCTTGAAGTATCAGTGGCGGCTCGTGACATTGGGAATGGGTCGCTCGGCCCCAAACGGGGATCCAGGGAGACGAAGACCTCCCCTGCGCCGCAGGTGAATTTTTTTATATTTTCAGGTTTACGCGTTCTCCTGGCACATCAGAATTTAAATGAAAAATCCATTTGTACAAAAATATAGACTTTCACAAGGAATAATTTTCGGAATAATGATCAGGAATATTCGATGAGAGGATACTGTACACATACTGTACACGCACGCATACGGTAATATAATACGGCGCGTATTACCTATGAAAATGTGCTTCTAGAGGAAAGAGCTACAAGAATATTTTTTGTGCAAATTCATGGCCCTTTTTTTAACTTGAAATTTTATATCTAATATTTTATTATTTTGAAATTATTATTTTAGAGGTGATAATAAACAAATCAATTCCACTTGCCAAAAAGAAACATGAAAAACCCAGCTTTTCAAAGTCTGTAAATGTGATACATACCATACTATTTAACGGCACCATAGTAAAAATAAAAATACGCCTCTGACGATCGGGTTTAATCTAAACAAACGACGGAAACTGTGATTTGAAGCAGGCTCAGAAGGCTGCATAACGTTTGTGGCCCAACTTACCACTGCGCATGCCGTTGCCATGTCACCGTCTCATGCACGCCTCCCGAAGCAGACGCAGCGTTTGTATACGAAAAAATCTGGCTTAGTCAGTCCGCAGCTGCTTGACGCTCTACATAGTAGTCTGTGGTCCACAATAGTAAGCGCTGCGCGTTGCGGCATGTATACCTTCATTCGGTGACCAGGGACGGGCTTGCAAATTATATCGTATCATAAATTACTATATAAAAATACATTATCAACTCCGACGCGACGTAACAAGATTTTTTTATGTGGTTGTATCAAATGAATTTAAGTGAATGAAAAAAATTGAGATGATGGTGGATTTTGAATAAGAAAGTTTAGCTTAAGCGAGAAATATAGGTGAAGCAGAGCTTCACCTGCGTTATCTGACGAGCCGCCACTGTGATGTATTACCAGAAGTCTTTGAATAATTATGGTTTTTGCTTTTATGTGAGTTCATCATGTGTCTCTTTAGTGCATATTCGCTAGAGAATAACTTGGAACATATGGTGCATTCAGTTTTTGCTTTCTCATCATTATCTGCGAAGTTAGGCTCAAAGTCATGGAATTTTTGCAGGTTAGCATACAAAATTTTCTTCTTGGCATATATATATATATATATATATATATATATATATATATATATATATATATATATATATATATATATATATATATACATATACATTGGTATATATTATTTGTCAAGAACAAAATACTACATACGCAGACTATTACACACAGAAGACAGAAGGATAAATTATACCTATTTATATATTTTGTATCTTATAAGGCATGAAGGCAGCGTCATTTCAATGCCTAATGTGCATGATTGGTGCAGCCAAATTTATACTGTCGCGAGATACTCGTGTTAGATCGCTTTGGACATTGGTTGTGCGCAAGCCTGACGACCGGGAAGGAGAAGAAAGGCGAACGAAGACTAGCATCTAGCCGTAGAAATTCTACTTTGGGTTTCGGGCTTCCGCATGCGCAGTAGTTACCGGGATAATCAACATGTTTCGCAACTAATGAGTTTGTTGCCATTTTAACGAAATAAAAGACCTCCCTGAGGTGCTGTTTACACACAATTTTCCCAACTGACCTTCCTGGCCTACCCTGACACCAGTTTGCTCAATCAAAAGCTAAAAGAAGGAAAAAGGGGAAGGAAAATATACATTATGCTCACATGACCTTGATCTATGGCAGGGTTGATTTTTCTTCCCCGTTTAGCTTTTAATTAGACAAACTGATGTCAGGGCAGGTCAGGAAGGTCAGTTGGGAGGATTGTCAGTAAAGAGCACCTTAGGGAGATCTTTTATTTCGTTAAAACGGCAAAAAACTCATTAGTCGCGAGCCATGTTAATTATCCAGGTAACTGACTGCGCATGCGGAAGCCCGAAAGCCAAAGTAGAATTAATACGTCTAGATGCTAGTGCGAATGAAGCCCCTCACTCGCACTCGTTCTATTTCTTTCTCAACTACCACTTCTAGTGCATCGCTATGCACGCCTTTCATTTCAAATTCTTAGTTAGGTATAAGTAATGTACTCACATAAAATAGTGTAAATAGTTAAATACATATTCTACAGAAATCCGCATCTCTTTTAATTCGATATAGTCCACTAAATTGACCGAGAGTCAGACAGTAAATTAGTTCGACGGCATCCAACGCATTACCTTCTAATAAGGGATATGAAATTGAAGTTAAAATAAGAAAAGGTACACGGTAAGGATGCCCATTATCGTCATAATTTTTAAATTTAATTAAAGGAGGATGCAATAAATAGACTGGGCCAAAAGACAGATGACTCAAAACAAATGGACAACGGTTCAATTACATAAGCCACAGCGTTAATGGGAGAAACGGAAAACTAATTCCAAAGGACGCCCAATGAACGATGAGTGGTGCTTTAGGAAGAGTTAAGCTAAAAATCAGTATGACAAAAACAATAGCAATTAATAGAAATAATTAAGGATAGAACTGCGAAAATTGATATAAACCTGAATGACCAGCAACTTGATTAAGTAAAAATGTTTACGTTTCTATTGTTACGGATGATACTAAGTGTAGCCAAGAACTGAGAAGAAGTATCGCGATAGCAAAGCAAGCATTCGATAGACAATACTCTTCTCGCCAATAAACATTTCAACTTGGACCCGAGAAATATATTTGTCAGTCATTCGTACGGAGTTTTATAGGACAAAAAACTGGACTTTGACTAAACAGGATTGAAGAAAATAGACTCTTTTGAAATGTGGACATGTAAAAAATATCAAGCTTAACGTAACGTGATAGATACAGGTCTAAAAGTATGCCACAAAAGGTGCGACAAGGAAGATGCTTGCTGAAAGAAATCGAGAGGCCGAAAATAAAAATTGTTGGCCATTGTTGCTGTATTTCTGACATTTTTATAATCGGTAGTACAATTATGATTTTACAGTTTATATTTCAAACACACCCTTCTTCAACAATTCATAAAAGAGGCCTCACCTGGTACAAGTTTGTCAACAAGTTTCATAACATGTCTACAGTTTTGTACTTTCAATTCCAGCTCTTTATCGGGTAGTCTGCGGAGATTACCATTTACCTCGGCCCCTATCATCTGCGCCATTACTAGTCTAACCTCCGTCAGATAGTGATTGTTGGGAGGCAAGTACTCTTCTGATTCCCTGATATAAGAGAGGCAGGCGTCCAGTGAACCTTTCTCCATGTCTGCTAAGTCTTGGCCTAGCCTGTCTACTATGTCCTGGACGGAATCACAGGGGACAGAACTGTGACATTTGGTGCAGTGCCAGTTGCTTAACCGCTCGTTGGTGGTGTCCTCGATGAAGGTTGGAGGTAATAGATATCCACTGCAGCTCCTGGAGATAAAATATTGCTTATATAAAAAAAATCAAAATCACGACTTTCAAATTTTCTCAATGAACGCGAATTGGAGCCCCTAGAACTCGTATATTTAGCATCCATTATATATATATATATATATATATATATATATATATATATATATATATATATATATATATATATATATATATATATATATATATATATATAGGGTAATTCGAATTCGAGCCTCACAATTAGGATGACTTGTACACCGTAAGAGATACAAGGATGGTTAAATTAGGGCAAAGTTGCACGTTTATAAGGTGATCAATTATCTGAAGAAAATTTAAGATGTCATTTTTAGTTTTTTAATTGGAAAAAACGGAAATTTTCAATGTTCGTTTTTTGTTTTCAAGCGAATACCGAAAGAAAATTCACTAATAGAGAGGTATCGATGGTAAGACTTTTGGGTAATTTCTTCAAATTAGCGCGAATTAGAGCCCGTAGAACCCAAATCCAAGGTCAGTTAAAAAGTATATATATATATATATATATATATATATATATATATATATATATATATATATATATATATATATATATATATATATATATATATATATATATATAACCCCCAAGAAAGTTGTGGGACCTGCGGTGTATAGGGGTTCAGCGCGGGATAAACAGGATTTTAAGGAAGTATAGCTGCAAAATGGGATAAAGGCAGCTTATAGAGGTCCAACTAAACTGTTTTTTGCACTTTCCGCTCACATTTCCTTTTGATCTTCTTTCCCGCCCAGCACCCCTACTATAACTCCTGGTCCCGTAAAGTTCTTGGGGCTGTTTACAAGAAATTTTTCTTATAGTATGTGCATTCAGAAATGGTTCTAAGCAGGTTTCTTGAGACCAATCCCCAAGAAAGTTGCGGGACCTGCGGTGAATAGGGGTTCTGCGCGGGGTAAACAGGATTTTAAGGAAGTATAGCTGCAAAATGGGATAAAGACAGCTTATAGAAGTCCAACTAAGCTGTTTTTTTTTCGAACTTTTCGCTCACATTTCCTTTTTATCTTCTTTCCCGCCCAGCACCCCTATTAACTCCTGGTCCTGTGACTTTCTTGGGAGCTGTTTGCAAGAAATTTTTCTTGTGGTATCGGCATCCAGAAAGGGTTCGAAACATGCTTTTTTCTAAAAGTCCCCCTGTACTAAAGTGAAAATTTACTGAACACGTATTTTTATTTACAAAAGGAGTGTACCTGCCAAATTATAAACGTGGCAGATATTTTCCTTATTAATCGCTTGGATGATATGTTTTAGTCAACGCAATCGAACGAGTTTCTGCAAACAAAACAACAAAAAATGTTTTTTAAAACAAATTTGTAGTAATTTTTTAAATTTAGTACACACGTTGCCCTTATATAGGTTTTACTGTGTATCAAATCTGAAGATTATAGTTTGCTAGGAACTTAAGTTATCACAATTTGAAATATTTTTACGAAAATTCGCTACCATAACGCACTTGCTGCACCTAAACTCTTTTCAACACATATTTACTATTACTGTTCGGTAATACAGTACCTACAAGCATTGATTAACAACCTGAATCTGATGCAAACAACCACTTTCTTATTTGTTTGATTGGATGTTAAAATCCTAATATTATACTGCAGTCGACGGCCGAAGGCATTTGTTAATGTGAGGTTAAAATTAAAAGTTGGATTATTATTTATCTGCTCCTGTTTGTATTAACCTTAGAATATAGGTCGTTATTTTATATTGTAAGATTCTAAGGTATTAGCGGAGTCGATTTCGAGGTTATCTTCTTTTGTGTTGGCATGTATCTTTCCATTGGAACGAAAAAATGACATATAAAGAATTTCTTGGAAGGATTTTACGATCACAAATCTTACCGTACTTAAATATGCTCAAGCTTGTTAAATTAGAACTTAACAGAAAAACTTAAAGCAAAATGGGCGATGGGCGAGGGCGGCAGTTTTAAGTTTTGCCCCGCCTTGAAAAAATCCAAGATCCGGGGCTGGGGAAACCTGGCTCAATTGATGTGGAAAGCTCTCGTACAATGTAATAAGAAGAGTTTTTGGAGACAGAGTCATGCATCCGACGACGCTTCCAGGCGACATCGCCTGTAGACTGTGGTGATGATGACGAAAGGCTAAATAAAATTAACACGATAGAAACAATTACTCACTCATTTTGGCATTTAATAGCGCTAAAATATGTACTGAACTCTGTGACATCTCTGCATCTTTCACACCGACACCAGAAGAACTTAGTTTCATAAAGGTGGTGTCTTCTGTTTGGTGTTGACCAAAGTGGGTCAGTATAGCATATGGACACATGTTCCCCCTTTGTTATATTCCGGCCCGCTATAATAACCACCTCTCCCTTATTGGAGAAGCTCTTCCAACTGTTGGCACTGCAACTGTGTTCCAACATGGTAACTGTTCTGTATATTGCTACGTGAGGAGCTTCCTCCAGGGGCACTTCGTGGCCGTTAACCTGCAAAATAAAAAATAATGTGAGCATTATAGTCTAGAGTCGAAGGGCGATCGTTATGCTCCACTAGTGACCTATTTGTAGGTATTCTATAGTTCTCATATTTTGAGATTTCACTTCTAGGTACGAGGGGGTACCCAAAAGAAAGTGAACTTATTTTTTAAACTAATTTATTTACATTTTAAACAATAGGCCTCCAATCCCATTCAAAGTACACTCTAGTGGCACTAGTACACTGGTCTTTCATTGTTCAAACATTTTTTAAATTCGTCTTCTGTGATGCCCGACATGGAGTCCGTCGTTTTTTCTTCGCCTTAGGAACGTCTGCAGAATGCTATCCTTTCAAGTATTTTTTCATTCTGGAAAATAAACAAAGTCGCAGGACCAAGGTCGGGTGAATAGGGGGGGATGGGACAGAGAGGTCATGCGATTTTTAGTCAAAAATTATCACACAGATGGGCTCTGTGAACAGAGGGGTTATCGCGGTGGAAAAACCAGCGGTCCAATTGCCTCATATCAAGTCTCTTCCGTGGAAAACGATTGCGTAGTCTTTTCAAAACTTTCAGGTAGAAAGCCTGGTTAACTGTCGTCTCAAGCTACAACGGCAGCAAAGCCTTCTGGACTCTTGCTAAATCTATTGGGAATAATTTCTGCAAGAGCACGTTCCCACCTCTTGTTTCAGGGGATGAAATTGTTTCCACCGCCCTGGGCAAGGCTAAAATTTTTGCCTCGTTGTTCACCGGCAATTCTACTCTCAACTCACCTCCAAATGTTTAACCACCAACATTCCCCAATGTCGCGCATATAATGACGGATATCATTTTCAAAACTAAAAACGTACGAAAGATGCTCCCTTCTCTTAATACCCGGAAAGCCTCTAGCCTTGACGAGATCCCAGCAATTGTTCTCAAAAATGCGCACCAGAACTTGCTCCTGTCCTGATTCGTCTGTTTCAGACATCTTACAATAGAGGCATATTCCCTAGTAACTGGAAACATGCTCGAGTACAACCCGTTCCCAAGAAAGGATCCAAAGCGCCTCCTAGCAACTACATGCCTATTTCTCTCCTTTCAGTTGTCTCTAAAGTGATGGAAAAGTATATAAACACCGAATTACTAAAATTTCTTGAAAAACACAGTCTAATCCATTACAGGCAGTATGGATTCCGTCATCCTTTCCTTTGTCACCCATTCTCCGAACAAGTCTATGGAACTACACGGTGAATCCCAGATTGTCGCTCTAGACATATCCAAAGCATTCGACCAGGTCTGGTACGCAGCACTGCTTAATAAACTTTCGGCCTATGGCCTACCACCAAAACTCAGTACCTGGACAGCAAATTTCCTCTCCAACCGGAGCATTTCTGTTGTCGTGGATGGCCATTCCTCTAAACTGCATCCAATTGATGCAGGATGTCATCAATGTTCAGCTTTAACCCCTACTTTGTTTCTTCTCCACAGTGACCTAGCACATCCAATCCAGTTCACAGTTACGCGGGCGACAAGCACCCTCCACTCAAATATACAAGATTCTAAGCCTGTCTCTTTAGCCCAATTAGATGAGGATCGTAGACTCATGGAGGGTTCTGTCTCCGTGGATCTCCAAAAAATATTAGACTGGGGAAGTAGAAATCTCGTACAATTCAACCCCACCAAATCTCAGCCTTGCTTTCTATCTCATAAGAGATACACCAGCCCTAGACCCATCACAATGAACAACCAAGTTATTCAAAGTAATGAGTCCTTTTCACTTGTTGGCATTTCTATGGATCGAAATCTCAATTAACACCAATATGTCACATCAATTGCAGAAGCGGCTGCTAAGAAATTAGGTGTCCTCTTCCGGGCTTGCAAATACTTTTCACGAGCTAATCTCTATACCTTATATACAAATATACAAATAAGGCCAAACCTCGATTACTGCTCCCACGTCTGGGGTGCCGCTGCCGCTTCTACACTCGCTATCCTGGACTCCATTCAGAAGAGAGCTATACGTCTCATCGGTTACCCTACCCTCATCCAAAGGCTGCCATCCCTTGCCCACCGACGCGCCATTGGTGACCTCACTATCTCTTTTGTAGATATGTGCACGGGCACTGCTCAGAGGAGCTTTCTTCCATAGTTCATCCACCTGCTGCCCCTAACAGATCTACCATGGGAACAGAGCGAATGTCCCCTTTTACTGTCCAGGTCACCAGACATAGAACATCTTGTTATGCCCGTTCTTTTGTCCCGAGGTTTTCCAAATTGTGGAATTCCTTGACGGGACATGTTTTCCCTTCTCCTCCGAACCTCCAAACCTTCAGTCCAGAATTAACAAGTTGCCTCTTTCCTCCTTGTCGACACCCACGGTACGATAGTATTTAGGCTGTAAGCCCTCGTGGTGTGTTGTTGAAATATATATATATATATATATATATATATATATATATATATATATATATATATATATATATATATATATATATATATATATAACGAGTTTCTACGCCAGTTTTTGGGAAGAAGAAGCAAAACTTTACTGCCGCGGGCTGTTCACAAGAATCATGCCCCGCTGCATATGGATCGTATATTCTGCGTCGATTCTGTTAACTGAGCGTTCCTGCCTGAAGCTTTGAATTCAATATGAGCCCTTCACTATGAAAGTCGGTTGACGAGTAAAAAAGTTATATCCGAAAACAGAAATAGCTTTTTTTGTAATCATCCTGTGATTGAAAACTACAAACGGAAATTCAAACACCATCTTGTAGCTTGGATCCTATTTCAACATGTTTTCAGTTGAAATTCAAGAAAAAAAACTGGAACTTCTTAACGGTTTAGAAAATTTTTAATATTTTATTCAATACCCTGCATAAAATATATGTGAACTACCTGATGTTTAACAGAACAACAGCTTATTAGAGATATGATAGTGCTTACAAACGCTTTTAACAGAGTTAAATTTGATCTCGGCAATAGAATGTTACATCAAAGTTAATAAGAGCAAAATTTTCGCGGGCGACGCTTTGAGTGTTGAGTAGTGTAGTTCGGAAAATATTTAAGATCAAGCTTCACGTGACTTTTGAAGTATGTGTCAAACAATGTTGGTAAATTTGCAGTTGCGATCACAGAACACTCCCTATAGAAGTTTCACCTAAATGGGGCTAACCTGGACTTTATTAGGGCTCTAGTTCGGACATCGCATATAGTAGATGTCGCTAGTAGTGCTACAATTCTACCGAACAAGCTGTTCAGTGCGCCATTTTATCATACATTCAAAATTCAAATGTTTTGAATGCAAAAAGTTTTTGTTCGCTTCTAGTTCTTTCATTGTATAATTATAATATCAGTTTGTTGCTAAACGTTTCTTTTAATTAAGCTTTACCTCTATTAACTTTTATTGTATACTTTACAGTGTTTTCATTGTTCGTCGGTTTTGTGTTTAGAGGTGCGTTTTTTTTTGTGAATCAAAATATGATCGTTATCATAAGCTTTGTGTTTAAACAATAATGTAATTTCAATTCTATTTTCAGTTTTCTTATCAAAAAAGCAAGGTGCTTTCATAGTTGAAAGTGTTTTGGTGGAACATAATTACAACTGTTTTAGGTTACAGGCAAGTTTAGAACGTTTTAGTATAGTTCATAGGTTATAAGTGAATAACGTTTTCTTACAGAAGCTTTGTGGATATAAATATGATACCAACCAATAAAACGATTTATTGTTAATTGTGTTCCGGGGTGCCTGGAATTATTTAAAAGACATCGTTTTTCGTTGAAATCATCCGAAGACCATTTTGATGACTGGGTGAAAGCTGTACAAAACCCAAAGATGCTTGGTTTATATCCACAAGCCATTTACGATAGATTTTATATTTGTGATCCTCATTTCGTTGATGAGGATAAAGTACCTGAAATGAGAAGAGGCCTGAAAAGAACTGCTGTTCCCATATTACATCTTCCTTTGAGTAAATATTCACATATTTTAAAGTGCAAATAAAATTTTCTATTTCTATTTATACATCTCAGAAGTAAACAATGGATCGGGTGGATTCGGAAGGCGACCAGAAAGCCTGATAGTGTACACTGTTGTAAGATGAATATTACCAAGTGTCATTTTAAATAAAGAAGGAAATTAAAGGGTGCACAAATGTTTTTCTAATAAATGACAATATGACGTCATTTATATATACCCTAAAAGAAGGAAAAACCAACCTTGCCATACATTGTGGTCATGTGAGCATATAAATGTAATATTGTACAAGCACCAGACTGCTGTAATATACCTACCGATCGATAAGGAATGGCAATATATACTTCATCTTACTTTCAGAATTAAAATGGTTTTAAATAAATGTAATAGGAATACTGTTCTAGGTTTTTAAATAAATGTAATAGTAATACTGTTCTAATAAAACACAAGTGTATTTTATCTTGTTTGATTTTCCATTAATTATATCGATAGTGAAAACTGAAGCTGCAAGTGTTAGAAGGTTCAAATTGCCAATTAATTTTTCCTATGATTGCAAAGCTGAAAACAGGCATATGTGTGTTATTAAAACATAACTTGTTTTGCTTTCACTATAAAAATCAATAAAAAAATTATTTGGCTAATTTAACCTCCTTACTGGCAGTGGCATAAAATTAAATAGAATTTATTTGGATTTGCTAAATGAAAATGAAATCAAATTTCGCGCGTGTGACTAAAATTCATCGCATCCGCCAGAGGCGCTGCAATATTGTTCAAAACGTCAGCATTGGCGTTTCCCTTCTATAGGGGGTGTTCTGTGAGTTGCGATTTAAGGAAAATAAAAAAAAAACCATAAGGAAAAAACGTTTGCTACCATTCACCTTTAGTATTCCAACGGTCTTCATAATATCTTCTTCAGTAAATACATTACTTAGTTTAAAAAACTGTAGTATAACCTGAGCTATGGTGATTCTTTCTGTGTCGTAAGCTTTTGTTCTTTTGCGTTCATCGTGGTGTGATTCAAGAGTTGATAACTTTTTCCAAACTTCTGGCAGGAACTGCTTCTGATACAAACATCTCAATACTGTTAGACACTGATAAAGAGGATGGACTATTTCGTAATTTGTTATCATTACCTGAAACAAAACTAAGCAAGATTAAAGAGTTATTTTTCAAATCACTAAAAAATAAATTAAAATCTGTAGCAAGGTGACCTAGTTTAGGCATTTTAGAATTTAAATTTGCCATCATCCTGATAACTAACATATGCCAAGATATTTATTTATTTATTTATTCATTTATTTACGGGCCAGGAATTCATTTTAGATAAGTACAAAAAGAAAAAAACAACAATAAAAGCAGTTAATAAAAGCATACAAAATGGTTACAAGTTAGACACTTAACTTACAAAGTGACAGCTGTTTTAAGAAAACTGATTTTCTTGTGAAAAAGTCAAGTTCATCAGACAATTTGTTGGCCAACACTGAGCATCTAATTAAATAAGAGTTGTGACTGTAGTTGGTATGAAGAAAAGCGACAAGAAATGAACTCTTTGAACGAGTTACTTTTGGTGGAACAAAGAAGTTGATCATAGAAAGTAAGTCAGGACAAGATACCTCGAAGTTAATTATATTATAAAAAAGTTTTAAATCTCTTTCTTTGCGTCGAACATCAAGATGCATGATATTAAAATACGTTAGTAAATCATCGAAACTACTATAATGATTTGAAAGCAGGATACTTTAAAAACTTGCACTGTACCTGTTTAAGATTGACAGAATGACATGTACAGTAGGGAGACCATACAGAAGAGGCATATTCAAGATCAGGACGTACAAGAGAAAAATAAAGAATTTTAACAGATTTGATGTTGGTGAAATCAGAGATACATCTTTTAATAAAGCCAAGCAACTTCAGAGACTTAGAAATCACATTAGAAACATGAGGGATAAATGAAAAAGATGAATCAAATGCAACAACCAAATCTCTAACTAATTCAACAGACTTCAATAATACACCCTTGATGTAATAGGTATGTTCAAGTCTGTTTCTTCCTCTATAAGAAGAAATTGATTGGCATTTATATGGATTGAGTTCCATCCCATTGTTAAGACACCAGCTTATTAAGTTGTCAATGTCATACTGAATCTCAAAAAAGTCTGATATTACGTATAAAATGGCCATTTGGTTTAAGTGTAAAATGGTTTTTCTATAATAATGCATTTTCTTGCATACTACAGGAACATATTTCGGGAATATAATCAAACTAGGTCCAAAATGTGGCGAGTGTCAGGTTATGCGTTGACAAAGTGATAATCAAGTTTGACTGAGTTACTACATTACATTTGACAGGTGATTTATCATTTAAATGCTTTATAACGTGCAACTTTACCATCATGACAAAGAATTGTCAGTTTCGTGCTTATTCTAATCAAACGCACCCAAAGCAGATTGGCCATATGTAATCAGACTTGCCGTAAAAAGTGAGATATTTTCATAACGACATGTCTTGTCGCAACAGGTGTTAGGTTTTCAAAAACCTTCTAAAAGATAGAGTGCTTGACATTTGTGTTTAATCTATTCATGGAAAATACAATAAATATGCTAAAGGGACATACAGTAGGAATCAAAATAAGTGGTCAACGGTTCCATTACATAAGGTGCGCAGAAGACATAGCGCTGATAAGAGAAACGAAAGGAGATTACAAAGAACGTTTTCTGTCCTAAATGGCGTGTTAAGAAAAATTGAACTAAAAATCAAAATGACGAAAACAAAAGTAATTCAGAAGACTATATGATAAGGATAGAACTGCGAAAATGAGTAGAACACTAAACGTCCAACGAATCTCAACAACTATAATTCTTCAGGTACTTTTTTAGTTTTATTATGACTGATGCTAGATGTAGCAAAGGGCTGAGGATGATCGAAATGGCAAACAAAATACGTTTGCCACTAATAAACATTTTAAGTTGGAGCTGAGTAAGAGTTTCAGCAAGTCATACGTACAGAGTACATATATATATATATATATATATATATATATATATATATATATATATATATATATATATATATATATATATATATATATATATATGAGCAGCGCATAGAGAATAGAAGCTTTTTAAATATGAACAAGGAGAACAACGACAAAGACAAGCTACAACGATAGAAAAACGAGTAAAATATGGTAGAAAAGGTGACAGAAGAAAGATTTTTGATGAAACATATTAAAAAGGGGAAACCAAATTTGTTGGTTATATTCTGAGACATAATAACTGACAACATTATCTAAAGGATCATATTTACAAAAAAGAAGAAGTAGAACAAGAGAGAGAAAGGTAGAGAGGGAGAGGGAGAGAGAGACAGAGACTTTGCAAACTTGGCCCAATATATGAAGTGGGGAAGCTACAATGAAATAAAATGAATGGAAACAGAGAGTCATGGTTGCGACAAGGCGACATCGCCTATAGGCGGCGATTATGGTTTTCATTTTTCGAAAGTTCGTTATCTGGCGGTTTAAAACAAAGTATAAGATGTACTTGAGAAGTTATACCCGTAGATAATCTCAAAATTATTTTCTTATTGTTCTTCTGTAAGTACCGTACTTATTCTGAGCGTTGGGGATTATCCATATATACCTTGCACTAACCCCTTATACTGATTATAACAAGATTCTGATACTCCGGTATCAGATAAATGATACTAGAAAAGAACCTGTGGGTATGCGTAGACTAGCTCCACGCACCGAAAACAGACTCATCCAACAAGCAGGTACGATCCGCCCCAAAAGAACTCCGCAGTAACCTTTGGTAGGAACGCCTGCAAACCCTGTCCGCACAAAACAATTCCATCTGGCAGATGACAAAAGCTCTTCGTTTTCAAAAACTTCCGCTGTCACCATTTTATGACCAGAACGGCATCGTCTACACAGATGAAGATAAAGCAAGCGCTTTCGCGGACATCTGGAGTTGTAATTGAGCCTGAATTGAAATAACGTTGATTTGTCGCACGTAGCAAGAACGCACCGTTCGTCACCCCAGACACTTACATCGAGCCCACTAAAGAAGTCTCCCAAATAATTAGGCCCGTAAAAAAGCTCTGGGATACGGTACTCCCGGGAGGGGGGGTTTAGTGGGTGCGAGTCCCACACTACCTCAATTTCCCACACACTACGGTCTGTGAGTCAGTGTGTCCATAATGACTTCCCCGATTCCGATTCCAAAAAAGAAAAAAAATATAAACGCATGTTCAGAATACCTACAGTTTAATGTGAAATTTGAACTAAGTAATTGAGGCTCTTGCAGTTAACCTCAACCACTTTAGCTGGGATGGTAGTTGCGTTATAACATTGATGGTGATTTTAAATAGTTGCTGGGTGGTACGCGCAGAATTTGATGCAGGATACCTAACATAGCAGCCAGCCTTATACTGCCAGATAATGACTGATTAATTGTTAATACTTAAACCAAAGACAGTTAATACTCACCCTGTTACCTCGTTGTACTGTGTATCGGCACTCGGGAATATGACAAGGTGCTTGCTCACATATAATACTGCAGACAGGCCAGCCACACTTTGTGCAAGGTCTTGCGTTGTCTTCTCTAAGAACCCTACCGCAACCAACACACACGGCAACAGTGTATTGAGATGGCCCATAAATCAAAGGTGGTTCACACAGTATTACTTCTCCTTCCATTATATCTCGCGTTGCGATTAAGTATCTACCCAGTTCGCCATCTTTCATTACCTGCAAAGTTAAAAAAGTTATTTAGGGGTAATAGTCATGGATGAAGCAACAAACATGTGCAAAATGCATATACAGGCATATTTTGCATATTATCTCCCAAAAATTGTATATAAAGGCATATTTTAGGAATTAACCTCTTTTTGCCTGAAATTTGGTCTGAAATACGTAAATTTCGACCGCCAGGCAAGTTTCAGGAAGGGCCTGTCTTGCTCTCCACTTCTCGAAAACTTAAAAACTTTCGGAACGCAGCAAGTGCGTGATAATAATGAATTCCCATAAGAATTTTACACTATTAGTACGGCATATTACTAAAAGTAATACTTTCAATTTAAACAGACGTCGAAGATCGGGTTAAAGGTCCTAATACAAGCTCATTTAAAGAATTTCTCTCTTTCTATTACCATAAAAAATATTCAAATCGTATGTTCTAGCTCCCTTTAAGAAAAACTTTGAATCCCCAAAACTTTGTATCTATGACGCTAGAAAATTAAAATTTGGTGAATCTAGGTACTGAAAGTCTCTTTGAAAGAAACTTGTATTACAAATTTCATTGAAGTTACAAAAGCTTACCAGAATGATACTTAACTCATACCCAAGAAGTCAATTTATTATTCAAATAACTTACCTACTTGAACAATTTATCAGCGAATATTCACGTTAGTATTCTTATTCTTTGATTTCCAATTTTAGAAAAATATTATATAATCACATATTATTTAATACCAAAACAGAACTGTCAAACCATGATAAATAAACAAAACGCGTTATTATTCTTTTGCTTCCAATTTTAAAAGCATAATATAGGTACAAGTTGTTATATCTATTTCAGTGACAATCATTTACTACTTAATCTCAAAACAGAACTGTCAAACCTTAATAAATAAACAGAACACGCTATTGTTCTTTAGTTTCTAAATTTAAAAGCAATATACAATCGTCTACTTAACCTCAAAACATAACTGTCAAACATAATAAATAAACAAAACACACTATCCCATCTGGTTTTTACTTCAAGTAGCTGATGTAAAACTTATTTTCCCCTCTCGCTTTCAGACTGGATATTTTTGAACATTTTACAAATCCGCGCATCCGAATATACCCGAAGGCGGTCATAGGGTGGGATCGCCACAGTTCGGGTGTGAACGTTCATTGGACATTAGGACGTTGTGCCGATCTCGCCTTACGTGTGTTATTTTGTTTGGTTATCGCTGCATTATGATGTATGCCTGTGGTATATGTATCAATCTACGCGTGACTAAGAGTTGTACTTCAGAGCAACTTTATAAAGTTAAATTTATTTAACTTGAGTTACAAAAGTACAGTTGTTATTGCAATATAAATTAAATGTTGTAAAATATAAAATATTAATGAGTAATCTAAATTGTTAAGGCTGGACAGAAAAGACTAACTGACTTGAAATATATCTGCATATAATAATCAATAAAGTCAATTGCTGGTCGGTGCCTTGTCGCATGTGGTATACCGGGTGGTGCTACCATAACTCCTCCGGGGCCAGATGGAAAATTTAGGGGAATCTAAATGTTCAAGGTGATCCTCCAAGGGGATTTCTTCCAGGGAACTTCTTTCTTGTTGTTTTGATACTATTGCATTCTTAAGCTTCAGTGGTTTCGTAGTTCCATTTCCAGATGTTGCTACCAGGATCATAATTGTATGAAAGAGGGTTGTTCAGATGCTGGTAGACATACTTATATTGATATGCTGAACTTGGGTGTTGTAGTTTCACTGGAAAGGTCTATTATCCATTTGTTTACACTTATCTTCTGATTCTTCACTTGTCGAATACTGGCAGAATGGTGTTTCCAAACTCCATATTTCCAGGTGAACTTGACCAGTTGAACTGCACAGGATGCTGATCGGATTCATCGTTTTGCTTCTGCAGAGGTAATCTCTAGGACAAACTGCTTGGAATAGTGTGTTTTGTAAGCAGTAGCTTTTCATTGTTAAGGGTTAGGTGCAAGTATTTAGGGCGAGGGATAATATTAAATAATTTTGACTATGACTAGGACCTTGGTTTACAGAAAATGCACAAGGTGATAATAATTGTAAGGATAGACTCGACTAATGCAATTTCAAAGACAATTACTAATGTTTAATTTTTATAATAACATTTTATTATGGATACCTCCTCGTATAAAACTACACTATTTGTATAAGGTTTGTAAGGAAGATTAGTCACAAAGTTCCCCTTTTTTTTACTTCTGCTACTAAGTCTAATACGGTTGAATGCATGCTTTTTAATTTGACAAAGTTATTTCATTAACTTACGCCCTGAAAATATTATTTGAAGCTATAAAATTTGTTTCTATGGTTTGCTGTATTAACATGATTTGACTACTAACTAGTGTTTGGTTATAGAGGATGTGCCTGAAACATTAGGCCGTTTTAAATTTCGTAAATGGCGTTTAGACAATTTTTTACTTTTTCTCAGTGTCATTACGTTTTTATCAGATATGTAAATTAACCCGTAGGGGCCTTTAAATTTACGGTTGTTTTTATTGCGCTTATCTACTTTAGTGTACACTTGAGTTTGATCCTTAAATAATTCTGTATCATTTGCTTTGCTGTTGACGTTAGAATTTGATCTCACCTTATTTTTCTCTATTAACTCTTTAACCTTTTCATATAATATTTTTATTTTATTTTTGTGTGAAATCAGATAGTCTTGTAATAGCTTTTGGTGATCATTTATGTCAAAAATATCCCTATTTGAAGTGTGACCAACAGTAATTTCTAGAGGGGTGTGATTAGTGGATGAATGTATAGTAGAATTATATGCCAAAATTACGTAATTCATTAGATATTTTTTGGGTTCTTTAGAGTAAGATTGCCGTAATATTCGAATGTGTTCAATTAGTATTGAATGTAGTAGTAGAATAGGATCGTTAGAATTTGGGTTTTTAGGTGTCGTAAAATGAATTTTAATTTTGTGAAGATCTAATAGGCTTTGTATGACTTCCGCTCGGAACTCGGTTCCGCTATCCATGGTGATGTGCTCAGGAGTGTCATAGTAAATAAAATACTGTAGTATAAATGCATTGGCAGTCTCTATTGGGTTCTTACTACTTAAAGGTATTGCTTGTCCTAATTTTGAAAAAGTATCAATGATTGTTAAAAATATTTGATTTTCTATTATAAAAGTGTCAGCATGTATTATTTGAAAGGGTTTACTAGGAGTGACAATTAGCATCAATGGTATATTAGGTGGGTTCTTATCGTATTTAGCTCGTTTGCAAATTTCACATTCGTTAATATAGGCTGTTATTTTTTCTCGCATTTTTTGAAAGTAGTACTTGTTAGAAATTTGTTTTATAGTTTCTATTATACCCCTATGGTTAGTTTCCCCTCGTAATAATTTTTAATTACTTCGTTAATATCATCATCGTCAGCAAAAGGCAGGCGATGTTTTGGAGAGCTACTAATAATTGGTGCATTACTGTTGAATATGTCAACATAAACAGCACAAAATCTTGGTATAATTTTTCTGTTTTCTGAAAATTTGGCCGAACCCCTGCCTTTCTGTAAGGGGGGTAGGGATCTTTAACGTGCCCAAGATCGCATGGACACGGGACCGACGGCTTTACGCCCCCTCCGAAAGGCGGAACGTGCAGACATTCAACTTGCTCTCTCTCTTTCTCTATAAATATATATATATATATATATATATATATATATATATATATATATATATATATATATATATATATATATATATATATATATATATATATATATATATATATATATATATATATATATATATATGTGTGTGTGTGTGTGTGTGTGTATTCAACCGATAGCTCAAAAAATAATTAACCGATTTCGATGAAACTCGGCAAGTGCCTTTCTTTTATTAATGGCTTGGATGAGTTCGTTAGCCAGGAAAATCGGACATGGTTTTCCGGGAAAATTTTGAGTTTTCTTTCGAAAAAGATGTTTTTCTCTGCAAATTACAAAGCTATTTTGATGAAATTTGATGGATATATTGCCTTGTGATAGGCCTTACTACATACCAAAATTCAACTTCTTAGTTTATAGAAAATTGAGATATTCAAATTTTGAGTTTTCTTTCGAAAAAAAAAATTTTTTTTCTCCGAAAATTACAAAGTTATTTTAATGAAGTCTGACGGATATGTTGCCTTGGGAAAAACCTTACTACACACCAAAACTCAACTTTTAAAGTTTATAGAAAATTGAGGTATTCAAATTTGACGCATTTAATAAAAAATCACTACAAAAGCGCACTTGCTGCGTCCCGAACTTTTTAGCAGAGAATGAAGAGATCTTTCAAATGAGGTATCACAGGCCCCTACTTCCTATTTTAAACATTTAGGGGTTGCAACTGTTACTCGAACGGGATTTAATGTAGGGGGTGAAGTTTCCACGTTGCAGGATGTCATTTTTAGTGAATTCTTGCAGAAAAAAATCACTGATGAGGAGATCGCAACTTTTGAATTTTGAAATAATTTCTTTAAATGAGCACAACCTAGGTCCCTCTAGAACGCATTTCCAGGGTCAATTATATATATATATATATATATATATATATATATATATATATATATATATATATATATATATATATAAGCACAATCATAGCTTTTTTGTACGACATATTCTATAATTTGAATTAATAGTAATAATATATATATATAGTATTAAGTTTTTGTGACGGTAATAGTGTTATTTCTTAAAAAATTGTGGGAAAGCCATCAGTTGCAAAATAAAAGTCTTTATTAAAAGCCGGTTTCGGAAAAGTTTATTCCATTCTCAAGGATATAACATGAGTTTTACTCACATTTACAAAAAGGTTTTTTTCATGTTTGTTATTTTATAATTAGTTATAGTAAATCCTTGAGAATGGAATAAACTTTTCCGAAAGCTCGGTTTTTAATAAAGAGCTTTATTTTGCAACTGACGGCTTTCCCACAATTTTTGAATGAATATATATATATATATATATATATATATATATATATATATATATATATATATATATATATATATATATATATATATATATATATATATATATATATACATATATCTTTCACACCGTGTGCCGATTTTTATCAAATTGGGTGAGTGCGTTTCTTTTGCAAGTGGCTTGGATAAGTTCGCTAGCCAGGTAAATCGGAGCAGTTTTTCCGAGAAACTTTTCGGTTTTCTTTCGGAAAACTTTTGTATCCTTGGAAATAACAAAGGCATTTCAACTAAATTTAGTACGCAGGTTTATATTATAAAAAGTATGCTACGTACCGAAATTTAGTTCTCTAGGGTAAAAGGAAAAAGGTTCGGGACGCAGCAAGTGCGTTATAGTAGTGAATTTTCATAAGAATTGTACACAATTAGTAAGATATATTATGAAAACTAATTCTTTAAATTTAAATGGACCTTGGAGATCGGTTCTAGAGTCCCAGTTAGCGATTATTTGAAAAAATGTATATTTTATATGGAGCCAAAAAATTAAAAGTTGGTGTTAGACACAATATGTAAGTACTGCAGTGTCTTTCAAAAAATTGTGTTACAAATTTCATTAAAGTTACAGAAGTTTTTCAGGAAAAAAATACTTATTTACAAAGGGAATGTACCTGTCAAATGATAAATATGGCAGGTATTTTTCCTTATTAATTGCTTGGATGGTTTGTTGTAGTCAACCCATCCAGTTTTTGCAAACAATAAACACCAAAAAAATATTTTTTATACAAATTTGTATTTATCCGCGAAGCTCATTATGTTATTTTTCTTTAATTTAGTACCCAGTGTGCGTTTACATATGTGTTACTATGGTTTAAGATTGAAGATTCCAGCTTAATAGGAAATTTATTGAGCTATCGGATTTGAAATATTTTTACGAAAATTTTCTACCATAACATACCTGCTGCACCTAGACCTTTTCCAACACTTGTGTTTACGGTTGCTGCATCTATACTTTTTGAAAATGATAACATATTACAGCTTACTATGTAAGACTGACAAACAAGGCAACCTCAAAATCATTTTTGTGAAAATAATTTAAAAAATGAAAGGAGATAACAATTTAGGCATAAACTGAAAATCTTGGTTCGCTGCTTCGTCGCGGGGGTTCTCCTTCCCCTTCTGCATGCCTACAATCACCCTCAATGCATAAACAAGAACAATGTAAACCACAAAAATTTCTTTGGAGCAATCCCTAACAAAGTTAGGGGACCTGCGGTGAATATAGAGGTTCTGCGTGAGGTAAACAGGATTTTAAGGAGGTATGGCTGCAAAGTGGGATAAAAGCAGCTTAAAAAAGGTCCGACTAGGCTGTTTCCGTCGCACTTTCCGCTCACATTTCCTTTTTATATTCTTCTCGGCCCAGCACTCCCTATTCACTCTTGGTCACGTAACGTTCTTGTGGGCTATTTGCAAGAAATTCTTCTTGTGATTTGGGCATCTAGAAGGGGTTCTAAGCATATTTCTGACAAGGTTTTTCTAAACAGCCCCCATATGCTAATCTGCAAATTTACCGAAAATTAAATTTTTATTTACAAACGGAATGCATCTATGAAATGATAGGTGGCAGGTAAGTATTTTTCCATATTAATCGCTTGAATGATCGGTTTTAATCAACTCAATCTAACCAGTTTCTGCAGACATAATAACAAAAAAAGTTTTTTTAAACAAATTTGTAATTATTTGTGAATCTCATTGTGTTATTTTTTAAATTTAGTATCCACGCTTCTTTTATACAGGTTTTACTATGTATCAAAACTGAAGAGTCTAATTTAATGAGAAATTGGGTTCGCACCATTTGAAATATTTAAATTAAAACTCGCTACCATAAGGCACTTAAACTCTTTTCAACACCTATTTACTATTGCTGTATCCATACTTTTTGAAAATGTAATAAATATAAATACAAAATTTTGAAATTAAAATTGTAATAATTTAACCTAAACATCTGTTTATATAATTTGAACTATGTATGTACTTTGTAATACCAACCTAGATATTATGAGTACTTACTGTATTAGTTTGAGGTAGGTATATTTCTTGTAATACCTACCAGTGAATTCTGTATAGACTTTACTAGGTAATACATACCATATCTACAATTTATATTGGATGTTACAATTATAATATACTACTACAGTCATTTTGTTCAAGTTAAGTTAAAAGTAAAAGTTGGGTTATGCTTTAACTAGTATTTATATTAACCTTAGAATATAGGAAACTAGTTGTTTTATATCATAAGATCCTAATGAGGTATTAGCATTAGCAATTAGTACCAGCTGAGTCGATTTCCAGATTATACGATACGCAGAGCGTGCACGCTTTTCTGTGAATAATAGCTACGTGTGGTCAGATTAAACTAGGAGAGAGAGAGAGAGAGAGAGAGAGAGAGAGAGAGCTTTTAATTTTAAATACCGCGAACGTGAAGAATGGGAAGCTTAATATTTATACATAATAAAACGTCGTTCTAGATTGCTTTTAAACAAGTTGAATCACTGTAAACATTTTTATTTATTTATAAGTATACATTCGCATGTTAATATTTTGCGCTTTTGGATGCAAATTTTGTCCCGGTATTTGGGAATAAATGGTCCAAGGCTGACAATTTACAAATTGCTAGTTACACAGCTCTATCTATAAAATGTTGTGTAAACTAGAGTTGTGACAACATACTACCTGGTCTTGCACCGAGATGGCGTCTCTGTCGTATCTCTCAATGTGTGACCTTTTGCAATAACTTCCATTGTTTAGATTTTTACCTTAGATTTATTTAAGTAGCATAACAGTACAGATAACGTCATTTGTCTTTGTCCAACATTGTAGATATTGCATTACAGAATCTGAAGGGATGTCGAGGATTATTTGATTATTAATTTCGAAAAACTTTATTTTCTTCTGATCAAACGACTTGAAAATTGGTATACAACCACGTCTGTCTATGTTATTTTAAGTTGCAAATCTTTGTTTCAATCACTTGAACAATTTGAGAGATATTGCGTTTAAAAAAATATTTTTTAATTTTTTCTTAAGAAAAATTGGTCGTTAAGATTTGATGAACGAACTCATCCAAGCCATTTGCAAAATAAGGGTAATTCCCAAATTTGGTCCGAATCAGTGAAGTATTTTTTGAGTTATCGGTTGGATACATACATACATGCATATATATATATATATATATATATATATATATATATATATATATATATATATATATATATATATATATATATATATATATATATATATAAACATTTTAACTGACCATGGAAATGGGTTCAAGAGGCCCTAATTCGCGCGCATTTGAAGAAATTTTCACCACCATCGATACCTCTCTATTAGTGAAAATCCACTAAAAAGTTATAAGCATTTAAAGATACAAATTTTGGGTACCACTGATGACCGGAGAAATGCACAAAACCAAAATATTTTATGCCAATAACAAAATATATTGTATATTACCGACAAAGATTAATTTCTTGGCTCAAAAAGGTCAAGAAATACCATAAAACTTACTTTCAAAAATTTATAGTTTTTCTTCTTAAAACTTCAAAGTCGCGATTTAAAACGTCAAAATTAGCAACTTTTAGGCAAAGAACCTGAAACGCATACAGGTTATGTAAAGAAAATGTGGCAAGAAGCGTGTTTTACAAAACCTAAGTTCCAGCTTCAACCGTCATTGTCCTTTATTTTGCTAAAATATTTGTTGAAAATTAATTTCGAATAGACCCTTTCTCTAACGCTTTGGCAGTAATTTTAGTTATAGAGTTTATGGTTTAATAGTCCACAATTTGTAGCCAATTTTAGTAGAAACAATTCGTTAATAAACAGACCGCGACTTACGAATTTTGAAAAGATTTCTTTAAAGAAGCGCGAACTAGACCCCCTGTTGGTTTCACTTTTTATCTGT
>OZ023268.1:80885334-81167834 GCA_964006375.1 Tillus elongatus | reverse complement strand
TCAGGCAGCAAAATCAGTAGCTTCTCATATAAAAGAAAAAATTGAATAGTTTCCTTGAGGAACGTCTGCAATACAGATTTCCTTTAGCTCTTGATGTGATTTTTTGTTGTTTCAATTATTTTTTTTGCCATAGTGAGGTTGTTCTCTCCAAATGGTGAAAACGATCGAAGGATTCTACTTTCTCTTTCAGCTCATTGAACATCATAGATAACATGTGTGATGAATGGAGAAGTGTTAGAGCACAAAAGTTTGCTATTCTTACTGAAAAATCGTAGTTCTAAAGAAAAAAAAATAAAGCAATTTATGTACAGAATTATTAAAAATCTCCAAAATTTTGATCGCTTTATGCTGGATGGTTACTGCAGTGCTGTTGCCTGTCCAAAGCTTGTAACACCAAAGAGTGTATATTCCTTAGTCCTAATTCTTTAGTGATCTAATCGGTATTTGCATGATTTCCTTCATGATACTCATGAACATTTCACCATTCAGCCCCTCTACTCAAGTTTCGCCTCAGGTCTCTAGTCTCCCTAGCCAAACCATCTGCTTTGAGAAATTTGAAACACTATCTATTAAATGGCACATACATATTAATAAATCTCCAAGTTTGATGAAAAATTAGAAATGATTTTTGCAACCAAACCTCTGAGCATCACCACATGAAATTATGGTGTATTGTGAAACTTATGGTATTAGTATGGAGTGTGAAAATTTTGGTAGAAAACCCATAATTATGGATTTGTTTTTGTGTTTGTTGTATTTAGCCATTTTTGGTGCCTCTTTTTCTTCTTGCTCATCTGCTTTCTAATACGGGGCAGCAGCACCACCCTTGGTGATGCCCATGCTGCACATCATTTAGCATTTGTGCTAAGTTTTTAGAAAATGACAGTTAACACTTTTGACCCGAAAAGTTATGATACAGTTGGAAAAGAAAAGCAACTACTCCTATCTGTAGAATTTTGACCTCTTAAATATCTGTGAATAAAAAAATTGATTTATATCAAACTACGCCAAATGAACAAAGTGTGTTATAAGATTATACTGAAACATTTTTCAATTATAGATACAGCTTTACTTACCAAGTAATGATTGAGAGGCTTTGTGAACTGCATTTTTTGTCAGTTATTCTTTTGAGGAACATACTTAGATATTTATGGAAAAGAAAAAGTAAATAGAATTGTGAGTAAAATATAAAATATCCCACTTTTGTTTGTTGATTTGATAAATAGGTATTTTTTGTCATTTGAATTCAGTAAAGGCAAAGGTACCATTTGCAATGAAATTTATGCTAGATAATTTATCTTCAGTCACATTGGTCTAATATAAAAATCAAGTCAAACTAGTCTAATATAGATTTTCTGATCTTTGGTGGTGTTTTAAGGTAACAAATTGACTGAAGTATATACAGTATACTCTCGATTATCTGGGCTAATTGGGGGGTGGGGGGTGGGGGGATTGGCAACACCGATAATTGAAAAACACGAATAATACAAACGTAGTAAATACATATATGCATATATATATATATATATATATATATATATATATATATATATATATATATATATATATATATATATATATATATATATATATGCATGCATACATATATGCATACATACATACATACATACATACAGAATGTTTAACAGCTGTGTCTTGTCCTTGGGAAAGACCTTACTACACACCAAAATTCGACTTTCTAAGTTTATAGAAAATAGAATTATTCAAATTTGAAGCATTTAATAAAAATTCACTACCATAACACACTTGCTGCATCCCGAATTTTTTTATTTCAACATCGTCAATATGTGGGGATGTATGGCATCAGTGACAGAAATTTGAATTTTTTTCGCCTAGTCGTAAAAAGTGTCAAAACAGAAAACATGATTTGGGAACACATTTTTTTTGTCTGTCTGTCATATTTTATTTGTGGTCAAGTCATGAACCCTAATTTCATTTCCTGAGAATGTCTTTCTGAGGAGAGTAAATTATCACAGCTATGTGGAAGTTATGATTCAATTTGCAGCACTATTTTTATCAGTTAAAAACGATGGATAGAATTAATTATCTTGTAATTTATGATACAGAAAAGTTTAGGTACATTTTGCACAAAATTTTGTTTGTCTGTATGTCTGTTAGTAACCACGGTAACTTTAGAACGAATTGAGATATCATCTTTAAATTTGATGTACAGTTAGCACCAGACAAACGAATGGTTCGGATTGTTTTTGGGTAAAATCGTTCCAGAGGGTAGGGGATGAATGGGGGTGATTTGGTAAAAATTGACATTTTTTCGTTAAAACTCTAGTAATATAACATTTTAGGGTTTGTGTATTAGAAAACTTGCGGTTTCATCAAACATTCTGGTATTCTGTGCTCAAATTAAATTAGGGGTAGGTTCGAGGGTGGAATATCATTGGCAGAAACTTGACGTTTTTTGTTGTTAACAAAACTGCATAAAAGGTTTCAAAAGATAGAGAAAACTTGATTCTGAAACACATTTTTTTTGCCTGTCTGTCCGTCATATTTTATTTGTGGTCAAGTCATGAACCCTAATTTCATTTCCTAAAAATGTCTTTTTGAGGAGAGTAAATTATCACAGCTACGTGGAAGTTATGATTCAATTTGCAGCACTATTTTTATCAGTTAAAAACGATGGATATAATTAATTATCTTATAATTTATGATACAGAAAAGTTTAGGTACATTTTGCACCTACTTTATATTATTATTATTATTATACTTTATATTCTTATTTATTACTACTACTATTTTATAATTGTACTTCTCAAAATCTTCAGCTGATGAAGTATCATGATGTTTTTGTACAGCCAGGATGATGATAACTGTCTTAAGGAAGTGATCCACAAATGATTAAAAAAACTGAGTTCGCGATGCTTGCCAAGGAAAGGCACTTTATAGAGTGCTCGTCCATTTTTAATTAAAAGATTATTGATAAGTTCCCTACTAATAAAGGCCATTGTACAGATTTTTTCTCTCGGTAAAGAAAATGTTGGCAAGTCTGTAAATTAAATCACTTTTATCATCAGTTTTTCTGCAAAATAGGAGTTAATTGATTATTGTAGTTGCCATAACTTTGCAAAACTGTTCCATATTAAACATGCAGATGCGTCGTCTTTCCCTTCCCTCTGCCTTAATAATTGCTTCTTATTTTAACTCCAACCTGTTTTTGCCTCTACCGCATCTTCATGCTAAACCAGCTACAGTCAATAAGAAGCTGCTGTTAGTTATTAATTATAAATTGTATTAACTTCCAAAGGACTTATAATATAATTAGCAGGTTTGTTAACAAAACACTGCCAGCTAATCAAACACATGAATCAAATGGGTAGGGCACACAACTAATGTGTAGATTTTGCCAAGAGGAAGACAAAACCTCATCATTTTAGTGGCGTGCGGTCCATGGAAGCAAGGGAAGCATTGCTTCCCTTAAAATAACGACTACATACCTAAACCGCATTATTTAAAATCCCTTTTGTATTTTAAATATTAAATTTCGAACTCTGAAACTAATTTAATTATTACAATTTTTATTTCGCAAGCTCACACACATAATTATTTATTATGCATCATACTGTATTTGTATATACGCTCCTAGCAAGGACGTCGTCGCAGTAAATGCGCCAGCGAACAGTACGAGTTGCAATGACTTCGGTTAAATATACGTAGCCAGCAGGCAACTTTATAAGAAACCCTAGCTCGACGGATGTACGCATATTTTTAGAACGTGTTGTACTAGGAAGACCCGGTGCACGTACAAAGTGAATGTCTCTGATTATTTCGTAGATATAAGCAGTTGACTATGTTAAATACATGGGCATTTTATGATTATTAATATGGCTGCAAGCAGATCAGCTTTTAACAGCGGCGTCGGTGGGGGTGGGGATTTACAAACTTAACAAACAAGTGTTAATAATAACTGTGATTGTATTGTGTGTTTTTGATAACCAAAGGATTTTCAGGTTTACCGTTTGCTTAAAAACTTGCTATTATTAATAAAGGTAGGCCGAAACCTGCTGTAAAAAACTTAAACCCAAGAATTAAAACATGTACTCGACATTTCAACACGGAAAAAACTTATAAACAATATGAATGGTTAACGGGTTGTGAAAACAGGAATACACTGTTTTGTTGGCCTGGTAGTCTATTTGTGACTGAAAAGGGGGTGTGGAATAAAAGTGGGTTTTCCGACTTGAATAATCTACGTAAAGTAGTAAAAAGACATGTTATGTCTAAAGTGCATTTACAGACCATTTTAAAATTAAGTGTCTTTGGAAAAACGCGAATTGAACACGCCTTTAACAAGCAGATAGAAATTAGTCATCGCCAACACAATGAACTGGTTGATAAAACCAGAAACATATTAAAATGACTTATTGATGTTGTGTGTTTGCTTGGTCAGCATGAATTGGGCTTCCGGGGTCATGACGAAACAACTACATCTGCAAATAAAGGAAACTTTCAAGACCTAGTTTCTTTAATAGCCAAATATGACATTTATTTAAAAAATCACTTGGAACAGTCTAACGTTTTTCACGGGACATAAAATCGCATTCAGAATGACTTAACTTCGGCTGCTGTCACTATTATTTTGAACAGAATTAAATCTGAAATTAAACAGACTCGTTTCATTGCTATTGATCTAGATGAAACAACCGATGTAACTAATTTAAGTCAACTATCTGTAGTAATACGTTACGTAAAAATGGATGGGAGTGTACAAGAAAGATTTTTAGGCTTTAAAAATGTGACAGAAGATCGTACCGCAAACGCTCCATATAAAATTGTGCTTAATATTATGAAAGATATTGAGGAGGCTGATAATAAATTAATTGCCCAAAGCTATGATAGGGCTGCTGTTATGGCCGGACATTTAAGAGGTCTTCAAGCTAAAGTGCTCTATTTGTACACTGTTGTGCTCATAAATTGAATTTAATTTTATCCCAATCTATATATCATATTAAAGAATGTAAAGTGTTTTTTGCTACCTTCAGTAGAATGAATTTGATAAGTTCTGGGAAAAAACAATTGAATTAGGAGAAGTGGAGCCACAAAGAAAGCGTCTGCGCACTGATAATGTGGGAGACCTTCAAACTTCTTATCGCCGCCTTTTCTATGAAATTATAGATCAAATTCAGCAGCAAATTAACTGCAGATTTGATCACCTTAGTGACCTGAAATTTCTTGAATTGTGTAATTTTGGAGGATTTAAAGGGATACTTTTCCCAGAAGATTCATTCAAATCATTATTTCACCACTATGGACATTATTTTGACAAAGCCTTAATACGATTAGAACTTAACAGTCATTTATGAAACCGATGTTATAGGCACAAAAACTAACGCGAGTGAACTTTTAACTTTCTTAAAATAACCAAAATTGGAAAATCCATATTCTGAAGTGTTCAAATTATGTGAATTAGTATTAACAATTCCTGCTACTAGTGAATCTTTAGAACGAAATTTTTTACATTCAAACGTATCAAGTTTTGTTAGGAATTCAACAGGACAGGAAAAACTTTCCCAAATTTCAATTTTGTCAGTTGAAAATAAACTCGTCGAAGAATTGAGTTACACTACAAATAGGTATGTTTCTGAGAATTGCTTCCCTTATGTGAAATGTCACCGCACACCCCTGCATCATTTGCTATGCCAGTGTTAAGCCTCACCTAAAAGCTGCACTGTTAAAACCCTACCAAAGCTATGGAATATGCTAACAGGGTCAAAACTGGATAGGGTGATTTAGGCTAGCCGATAGCCCCCTTACCCCACCGTCATCAGTATAAAGTGGCAAGCCCTACTGTTTACAAGCTGCCACTGTTTAAAAGTTTGAAAATATAAGTACAGCTTTTAAAATGTATTTTTTAACAGATCCATTTCAGTGTGATAAAATTATACTTATTTATCAAACCAAGTAGTTACCAGAGTTGTCATATAATTATTATCTCTGTTGTCGTATAAACGACAGTGGTGTCGTTTCTGTCCTTAAATTGTTTATATTTTAACTATATATAATATATAAATGTAAATTAGTCATTAATTTGTTTTTTTTATACTATACCTTATAACTAACTTTTCTTACCATACCAATTTAGACTAGATTATAAGTAATTTATTTGTTTCAATAAATAAATAATTGATTATTATCTATCGTTTAGGCATTCTAAGTTTTGTATTATTTCTTAATATTAAATTAATTGTAAAATTGTTTTTTTATGTGACATTCCAAATAACTTATATGTGAAAGAAGGAACTTTTGCATTTGAAGTGGCTATTAAAGCTTAATTTTTTGTTGTTGCACCGTTTAACTTTGTACATAGTTGTTTCTGACACTCAAATAGATTCTTTTGCCGATTATGGTTTTTAGGAGGGGGATTTTGATTGAGGAGTCCTTGACGGTTATTTTTGTTAATAGTGTATAAAAACTTCAAATGTAATTTTTCTGTTCGTTTTTATAAAATCGTTTGGCAAACAGGAGTACAAAATAAAAACGGACGATTTTGTAATTTCGAAGGACATAGCAGTTTTTTCAAAATTCTGCAATTCTTGTTTGTAGTTTGTGTTGCAGGAAGTGGAGATAGCTATATATAGAAAAGAAATATAGTCTCTTTTCATATATGTATTTTTGAATGTGAAATGTAATTGTTGGATTTTGAAAATATTGTAAAAATACAGCTCCATTTTTAATATAAATATTTATATATATTATATATATAGACGACAACAAATAACTGAATGCCTTTTAATATATTGTAGTATGTATACACTTTTACAAAAATAAACAAATAGTAAATAGCTGTTAATTTGAAAAAATCATAATATATATATAGTGAGGTGTTATTTTTTAACTTGGATTATGAATATCTTTGTATTGTCTTGATATATTTTTATTCGCTGCTACACAATTGCTTGATACTATGTATAATATGAAAGGTATTCATAACCCATGAAATATGTATTGTAAAAAATATATCAGTTGTAGATCAGTTTGAGGTTTTTTGTAGGATATTTTCATAAATATAAATCTTTCACGGCATTTTGAGTTATTTATTTAAATTATCACAAAGGTAATCACATTGTACCACCTTATTTTGTAAGTATGAGGCGTGTTTTTAAGGTAAGTACCGTTTTGAAATTCCGCCGCCATGAGCGCTGCTGCAGCTTTCTACACGTGCACGCTGTGTACCTACAGCTGTTGACAAGCCACAGACGCTATTACTGAAAGATTCGATCGTGTTTACATTTGTTTGTCACTATTTAAAGTGCCTTTGCCGATCGAGAATTCCGCCGACTGTGAAACACGGGCTGTAATTCATTTGCTCAGTGTCAAAGGCATTAGACTGACTGACATTCATCATCAGACTGGTGAAGTGTATGGAGAAAACATTGAGTGATTGAATGCTACGGAAATGGGTTAAATCTTTTAACCCTTCGTTGGGCGCGTGGTCTACGATCGTAGACCAACCATATTCTAAGTGCGATTGTTAACGGTACGGACCGCGCAGGCATATGCACTTCTCAATACCTGTTGGAATATCATCACTCTGTGCAGTAAGTATCGTTTCGCCGATTAATTAGTGTGTATCTCTTTATCATCTGTGTCAAAAGACGACTGGTCTACGTGTGTAGACCACGCGCCTAACTGCGTTATATATTATTCAAGTGGAGATTTTTTATTTTGCATATTCTTTTGTGTTGGCCTAGGTAAGAATTACTACTTATATCTGCCTCTAATATTATATTATTAGGTATATATTTTTAGAGCATAGAACCAACCAAGGGATTATATCTGAGGCAAAGAGAAGCCGACTTGATTCATCGTGTGATCCAGATGTTTGGTTGAAATGGTACAATGAAATGTCTAGTGAAGAAAAGAAGCTTCAAATAGTGAAGAAGATCCCGCTGAAATCAAAGAAGACGTTGTTGAGGAAAGTGATAATTTATCTGATACAGAACAAGAAACCTCGGAACCAGAAAATTTTGAAAATGAAGGCGATACGGAAAAAACAAACACTATGTACTATTTTATGGGAAAGATCAAGTTACAAAATGGAATAAATCTGTGCCAAATTTGCAAGTTCGTACAAGAGGCATCATAACTCATTTACCAGGTCCAAAGGAGTATGCCCGAAATACAAAATCGGAAATTGATTGCATCGAATTGTTTATATCAGAGCCAATTATAAAGTCTATAACTATATCTACAAACATATATATAGATAGAGTTCAAAACCTATTTGAGAGAAATCGAGGTGCCAGACTTACGGATGAAAAGGAAATATGTGCCTAATAGGACTTTTGTTTCTAATTGGAAGTCTAAGTTCTCGAAAAAATGCAGGACGGCTGTGGGACAATTCTAAGGGGAGTGGTGTTGAGGCATGCTACCTTTCAATGAGCGAAAAAAGATTTAGATTCCTCTTGAGGTGTTTACGATTTGATAACATAGAAGATAGAGATGAAAGAAGAAAAATTGATAACTTGGCACCAATAAGGGCAATTTTTGAATTATTTTTGGCTAATTTTAAAAATAACTTTAATTCCAGCGTGTACCTTACTTTGGATGAGCAGCTTTTGGCGTTTAGAGGCCGCTGTTCTTTCCAGCAATATATTCAGAGTAAGCCGGCCAAGTATGGACTAAAGGTGTTTGCATTAGTCGACACAAAAACCACATACACCTACAATCTTAAAGTGTATGTGGGCACACAATCAGATGGTCCATATAAATGTAGCAACTCCGGTGAAGATATTGTTTTCTGTCTAGTACACCCAGTGATAGGAACTAACAGGAACATTACGACCCATAATTGGTTTACAAGCATTCCACTTCTAAAAAATCTTTTGATGCAAAAAAATTGCCGTTAGTTGGTACAATTAAAAAAATAAGCGGGAAATACCATTGGAATTCTTACCGAGCAAAACTAGACAAGAAAGAAGTTCCCTTTTTGGATTTCAGAAGGACTGCACCCTGGTATCGTACTGCCCAAAGAAAAATAAAGCAGTTTTACTTGTATCAAGTATGCATCATGACGATGCTACTGATCCTGAAAGTGGAGAAATAAGAAATCTGATCTCGTGACTTTTTACAACAGAACAAAAACAGGCGTAGATTTGGTGGATCAACTTTCTCAAAATTATAATGTTGCCAGAAACACAAAACGCTTGCTAATGGTAATTTTTTAATGATTTATTGAATATATCTGCCATAAATGCATTTTGTGTGTTCAAAGCAAATTAATTAGGAAATAAAACTCAAAGAATAAAATTCATTGAAGCGTTTGCAAAATGACAAAGCTAGCTGTTGAACTAAGAGGACATGCACGCGCCCTTTTGGGCCTTGGAGAAAATTTGCCGCCCCCTCCTCAACCCAGACAGGAGAATTATGTGGGACGTTGTCACATATGTCCTAGGAACCGCAACAAGTCTTCCAGACGGGATTGTTGCCAGTGCCGTAGATTTGCTTGCAAAGACTACATGAAAGATATTTGTTCCTCGTGTTTCACTGACTAAAAAATAGGGGTAATTATTTATAAGTAATTATAGCCTTTGATATCACTATGTTGTTAAGTTTTAGAAGTTGTGTTAATTTAAATTTAGTGTTGAAACGTTCTTTGATATCTTAGCATAGCATAATTTTGCTTTCTTTTTTAAGAAAAACTTTTATTTTCAATTTTGTATCTTTATATGTAAAATAAAGCATCAAAAATAGCTATTTTTCTATTGATTTCCTTGTCTATCTAAATAAGCAAGTATTCTGTTTTACATAATTTTATTATGTGTAAAAGGGTATTAGAATTGTGTTTTTTATTGCTTGATAAATATTTTCAATAAGGTCTTCTTTATATTGAATAATTAAATTGGTCTACCACCGTAGACTACGCCCCTAAACTCGTCGGTAAATAAGATGTGCCTAACGAAGGATTAAAGATGGCTGCTAGAATGTTCATTATGAGGAAGAAAGTGGGTGACTTTTTCTGTACTGAAGATTTGGTTTACATAGCGAAAGAGAACGGACGCTTTAAGATTGTCGACAAAAAAATACTGTTTTCGAGAATTAATGTATAGTTGAGAACTCGCAAATAAGTGTGTTAGAATCACTTCGTGGGTATTTAATTTTTAGCTATTTTGTTTATTCACATACTTGCTTAGTATACTTGGGACATAATTTTACATTTCTTTTCATTTAGTATAAATGACTGTTACAATGTTACAATATCGATTAATCATATACAAGAAACTATCAATATTCTAATTATTATTGACTCAGCATCACGCCACCGTGCTCTAGACTTTGACTTTGCATCCGGACACCGTGGTCGCATTGCACATGCTTGCTCCTTTGAATATGAATATACATTCAAAGGCGTGGGCACATAGTTATTTAGCCATCGTTTGTCATCAGTTGCAGACCGAACACAGCGAGGGTGTTGTTAAATTCGATTGTAAAATCGGCTCCAGGGTCACACATGTTGAGTTTAAGCGTTGTCTATTTTCTTCGCTGAGAAGTGTTTTTACTGTTTTTGATTGTGAAACGTTTCAAAATCAATTCGGTGGACTTTTTATTGACCAATAAAGACATAACGTACAAGATCCGAAGGGAAATTAATTAATTAGGAAGGTAGATACCCGACTTGATTATTTCCAAAACAGACGTAAGAAAATCGCGAAGTTTTTCACGAAAATTTAATAGTCGTGACAGATTTGTGGTTATGTGGGTGTCCTAAAAGACACAAATTGTTTTGTTTTATTTGTTATTTGGAGTTAGGAGGCGTTAGTGCTTTCTTAAATTTTCTAAGGGAAAATAACCTAAATGAAGCATTTTCCTAAATTTATAAACTATGTAATATTGTAGCAACGATTCCAATGACACTTCAGAAAGCGAAAGGTGCTTTTCTACTTTAAAACACGTTAAGGCATTTTTAAGAGATACCATGAGCCAAGACACACTTACAGCATTGGCCATGTTGTCCATTAAAACAAAACATTGCACTGCATTTACAAGAGCGTTTTGAGGAATGTTATTAATTTCATGCACAATCCTTGCTTGCAACTCTTCAATATTCTGCGGTCTATTTTGGTAAATTAAATTTTTTACATGACCCCACAAAAAAAAGTCAAGCGGCGTCATGTCGGGAGACCTAGCTGGCCATTCAATAGTTCCCCTGCGCCCTATCCACCTGCCAGGAAAGGTTTGATTCAGATATTCCCGTACCTCAATTCCAAAATGAGGGGGTGCCCCATCCTGCTGAAACCATATTTCTTCCGCTGGTAGATTTGGGTCGTTATTGTTCGGCAATAATCGACTAACGTCTGAAACAATTGATTCTTGCAAAAGTGTCAAATATCGAGCAGAGTTCAAATTACCGTGTATAAAATAAGGTCCTATGATATGTCCACCAATAATAGCACACCAAACATTTACTTTTTGCGGTCTTTGGGTGTGAATTTGTTCCATCCAATGTGGGTTTTCGTCTGACCAGTACCTACAGTTGTGTCGGTTGACTTGTCCATTCAAACAAAATGTAGATTCGTCGGAAAACAAAATGTGGTTGGCAAAGTTAAAATTTTGGCGTAACTTCTCCATAATAAGTTCACAGAACTCGATTCTGCGATCAAAATCGTCTTCACTCAGTTCTTGCAATAAATGAATTTTATATGGACGGAACTTTTCCCGCTTCGTAATCTTTTGAATTGAATATCGACTCATATTGTGATTTAAAGCCAATTGCTGTGCCGAAGTTTTTGGATTTTCCACCACATCCAATATTACATTCAAAGAATTTTCTTCATTTGTAACGGTTACTGGCCTTCCAGTTCTAGGTTTATCCTTGATACCGCCAGTTTCGTGAAAACGATGCAAAGTTTTCGAAACTGTGGATTTGGAGATCGATTCCCGCTCAGGATGCAACTCATTGAACATAATCACCACTTGAGCAAAACTTCGTGTTCTATCACCGTACCCTATCATCATTAAAATTTCGATACGTTCGGTTTCACTTAAACTTGCCATTTTGCACAAAAACTGTTGACACTAAAATACTAATGTTTCAAAACTGTTGACACTGAATGAATGTTTGACATTCGTTGTCCTGGAAACATTTTAAAACAAAAGAATAATACTGCGTTTCTTATGGGCATCTTATCTTATCTTGGGATTCCAAACAATGTTAAAAACATCGCAACCGGTTCTTTTCACACTCACAGATTGTTTTCAAGAGATATTCTACTTTTCATTTATTTTTGTTCTTCATCCAATAGATTTTAAAAACAGTAGCGTTTATTTTTATTTATTTTTTTACCCGGAAACGATTGAGTTTAGGTACATTATGCTTCTCATAAATGTTGCTCAAAATTAAGAGAAGGATTGAAATATCGAATAATATATAGGGTGTTCCATTAAAAAAAAAAATTAATATTGGTGTGCCACGCCTGTATGACCAACCCTGTATAAATAAAATTATCACCGCCTAGTAGACATTGAAGAACCCAAAAACTTTTGTATAAAACTTTTTTCGACACCTTGTATATTTTCCCGGATAATCGACCGTTTCCAGACTTATCAGCGACCCTGTATATATATATATATATATATATATATATATATATATATATATATATATGCATCAAGATTAGTCAACTAGTTGTAACGCAAGGCTTTTAAACTATGCGAATGGTAATCATACTGCAACCAATGCAATCTGACGACACACACATACTTAACACAGTGTTTGACTGTTTGCAGTATGTTCAATTTTTTTTATATGACACAATAATAAACTTCAACATGCCTTGCACGCTTTTCATAGATTGTCGAAATTTAAAATTTGCTGAGATGACATTCAGAAACAAGTCGATCGGAGCGTCACACATTTCTTAATTTTAGCTAGAGTGGATAATACACAGAGAGCGACATTTTCAAAGGCATCCCCGTATATCTTATGCAGTGGAACCAATGTAAGTTTAGCTTGATGCCTGCTGTTGCACTGAGACTGCAAATATATTATGTAAGTAGGAACAAATAGGAGTAAAACTATCAATTATAAAAATATTTGAAGTAAAATCTATATTTACAAATCTTAACAGCTTTTTCACATAAAAGTAATATAAATAATTCTGCCTAAATGCTAAAGAGGAGACTGAGGTAAAAGGAATCTGTCAGTCTTCCTAATTTACTGTTTACGTATATGTTTAAAAGGACTTACCAAATTTTTTTGTCTACAAGAATCCAAAAGGGTGGTGCAAAAAATCAACGAGTTTTACCCTGTATATTTCCTTATGCCTAAAGGAAATGAATAATGCCGATAAAACTGTTACTAGTTAATAGTCACTTTATTTTTAGTAAGTCAAAGATAAAGGTTCATAAATTTGTCATGTCTGTAAAACAGATTAATTTAATTATTTTTTTCTGTTTCAGAGAAAACAGATAACGTAAACTATTTTAACGGGCCCAATAATTCTAAGTAAATTCCTAGACAAGTAATCACATATTTTGTAAACATATAATTCTAAAATACTGACCATCACAAGTTATAATTCCATCATGTTATTTTATCCATCCTATTTTTACTCCACATCCATGCTACTCTCATTTCTAGGCCTGTCACTGTCAGATTTAAGGTTGACATACAGTTTGGCTTGGTTGCCTTCTGTTAGCCTCCCATGGAACTCTGGTCTCGATTTGTTTTTGTCTTGTCCACTGAACATGTCCAGCAGTGTTCTGGGTGCAGAGTAGATGCCACCTGACCTGGATGTTGCAGTTCGTGACAAAGGTGGTGCTATGCTGGCCAATGGAGGCGGTGACATTGGTGAATCAGTCGTAGCGCGGATGACAGAAGCTCGTTGAATATCTGGCTCGTGCTTTGGACCTAGAACAAATTTAATTTGTCACCTTTTGATTATGTTTAAATGAGGCAAGTACAAGCCCATGCCTTCAATAATAGATAAATTATTAAATTGAGTCAGCTAGTCTTATCTTCTTAAACCAATAATATGAATTTTAAATAATTTCAAAGGTAGATAATTAACAGATTGGCGCAGCGATGCCATAATAAAGTTCATAATAGTGCTGCAAATTGAATCATAACATACATAGCTGTGATAATCTACTCTCATCGGAAAGACATTCTCAGAAATTAATTTAGGGTCCATTACTTGACCACAAAAAAATATTCGTATTCCTGTACCCATAAACGTCTGAAACATTGTTATACTCGAGTTTTTACAAAAAAAAGTAAATTTTCACCAAATCACCCCTCATTTATCCTCTACTTCCTGAAGCGATCTTAGCCAACAACAATTTGAAGCCTTCCTTTGTCGGGTGCTAACTGGTTACCAAATTTGAAGATGCTATCGCAATTAGTTCAAAAGTTATTGTGTCTACTAACAGACAGACGTACCTACATGCTGACAGACTGATAGACAAAAAAATAATCGTTCCAGAATAAAGTTTTCTATATGTTTTGAAACTTTTTTTCGATGTTTTAGCAAAAAAAAAAATTCAAAATTTCTGTCACGGATATTTTAACCCCACAGTTTTAACCCCTAATTTCATTTCAGCACAGAATACCAGATGTTTTAAGAAATGGAAAGTTTTCCAATAAACAAATCCTAAAACGTTAAATTACTCGTGTTTTAACGAAAAAATGGCAATTTTCACCAAATCATCCCCCATTCATCCCCTACCCTCTGAAGCGATTTTACCCAAGAACAATCTGAACCGTTCGTTTGTTGGGTGCTAACTGTACATCAAATTTGAAGACGATATCTCAATTCGTTCTAAAGTTATCGTGGCTACAGATAGACATACCTACAGACCATCAGACACACAAAATTTTCGTCCCCAAATTATGTTTTCTATATGTTTTGACACTTTTAAAGACGTTTAAGCCAAACAAATTTTTGAAATTTTTGTTGCCGATGCCATACTTCCACACATATTGATCACGTGGAAGTAATAATAACGATAATAATAACAATACAATTAATAATAATAATAATAATAATAATTTATTTGTAATTTGTAAACCAAAATTTTCAATCAGAAATGGTTTAACTTCGATGATCACACTCATCTGTTTAACATTTTGTGACTGTTGCTGTGCCAGTTGCTGGGTAAAAAAAAGTCTGGACGCAGCAAGTGCGTTATGGCAGTGAATTAAAAAAAAACGGTTTAAATAGCAAATATGTCTTTTTAATGCAAGCAGTCATCAAATTGGTTACCGGTATAACCTACATAGTAGAAACAATGTGCTATATTTTATCAAAATAACTTATTGTTTGAAAATGTACAAAAATTTTCCGACAATGAACTTTAAATGTTGGTTTCCTAGCCAACAAACCTCAGGTTAATAGCAAATTGAGTTATTGAAATATGAAGCATTTAATGAAAATTTGCTACCAAAACGCACTTACTGATTGATTTTTTTTTACAAACACATTTTTTCATTTCTGAATGTCACACCGTCTGGGATTACCATAATTAAACGTTGAATGAAACAGCTTCTGGTCCACACACATTTTGATAAAAAATGCAATAAAATAAGGCTATTCGAAAAAAATTTGTAGGGATCACCAACGACTTATGGACCAGACTGTGATTGTCAAAATAATTTTATAAGGTGCAGCTCAAGACACCCTATAATTAACTTATACAATTTTTTCTCGTCCCTTGTATAATAATAATTATATTGAGCTTTACCATAGAAATGCGTCACCTTGTATATATGTAAACAGATCAAAACTGAATGTAAGTGGATTCTAGGGGGCCTAGTTTGCGCTCATTTGAAGAAATCTTTTTAAAATTCTAAAGTTGCGGTCTCCTCATTGACGAATTTTTTGTACGCAAATTAGCTAAAAATTATGGACCGTTAAACCATAAACTTAACTAAAACTACCGCCAAAGCATCAGAGAGAAAATAACTAACCTGATTGACAGGATGAGGGCTATCGGATTCTCCGAGGGCTTGCTTGGCTTGTTCAGATCTTACCTTGATGGAAGGAGGCAATTTGTTGAGGTTGGGGGCTTCAAATCTAACACCTATCACGTAACTTCGGGAGTGCCGCAGGGTTCCATACTCGGTCTATTACTGTTTAATATATTTATTGACCCAGTTAAACATGTTTTACATGTTCCTTTTTTAATGTATGCAGACGATATTAAGATTTTCGCAAATATTTCGAGTGTTGATGAATGTTTGCGGCTCCAGAACTGTCTTCAGATCCTTGTTGAATTGTGTTGTCGGAGTGGTCTATCTGTGAATGTTTCCAAGTGTTGTGTGATGTCCTTTACTCGAAATAAGCACACTATCACTTTCGGGTACAATATAAGAGGGCTTCCACTTGACCGCCCCAGGACAGTTAAGGACCTTGGAATTGTTTTTGATGGTACTCTATCTTTTAAACCACACTATGAGCAGACTGTCAGTTCTGCTTACAAAACTCTAGGGTTTCTGATAAGAAACAGCAAAAATTTCTCACAGACTGACACCCTCCTCCTGCTCTTTGGCTGTTTGGTTAGGTCTCGACTTGAATATGACTCAGTTGTGTGGGCTCCCACTTATGAGATACATGTGGCAAGCCTGGAATCAGTGCAAAGGAAATTTCTAAAATTTCTTAGCTTTCGTGAGGATGGTCGATATCCGTCTATTGGTTTTCCTCAGGAAAGTTTACTTCTTCGCTTTAGTCTGCAGAGTCTATCGATGCGCAGGCAGTGCAGTTTCATTATATTTTTATATAAACTGGTTAATTCTGTGTTCGACTGCCCTAGTCTGCTTCAGCAACTTAATTTCAATGTGCCTCGTATTGCAGCACGTTTTCCAGGCACATTCTATCTCCCGACTGCTCGTACACGATTGCTGCGATCGTCTCCAATTTACCAGATGTGCAATGATTTCTCTGTACTGCAGGACCGCCTAGATATCTTCTCATGTAATATATCAGAGATAAAAATGTTTTTCAAAGCGATCTAATTTGTGACTATTTTTTGTATTGTTAGCTAGATTGTTGTTAGTTATTATGTTTTGTGTATTGGCCCATCCTTAAATTGGCTTTTAAGCTGTTGGATGGTGTATGAATAAATAAATAAATAAATAAATATCAGCCCTTTTTGTAAAAGTTCGATCCTTTATATGTGTTGATAAAACATAACAAACACTGTTTAGTACCCACTAACATTAATAAAATCATAAAGGAATAATTTGCACTTGTATATAAAAATTACCAAATAACACAAATAATGTGTCAACTGAAACAGATAAAATAATCTAATACCAGGTTGATCGTGTTTCTTATAAGTCGGCTTTAGATATTGGTCAGATTTTTATCGGGTATGATCGCTGTTCTGTTTACGATGGTATCGATATCACGCGATGTTTCAACTGTTCGGGCTTCCACCATACTTCTAAATTTTGTAAGGGCAAAACCACATGCCCTAAATGTTCTGGTGACCATCCTGTGAAAAACTGTGTGGCTACTACTCTTTGTTGTGTGAACTGTTTCAATGCGGCTAAGGTAAAGGCAGGAGTTGCCTATGATCATGCAGCCTGGGACCATAACTGTGCGGTTTACAGGCAAAAGCTGCAGTCGATGAGAGCAGAGATTCTGCAGATCAAATAGCAATTACCACAATGCCATGTCGGGGTGGAAACCCAGTCTCCAAACAAACCTGTTGGATCTTTCGTTAACTTTGGACACAATCATCATTCTTCTTTTGCCTGTTCTATGGAGAGGCAATTTAACATATTTTATCAAAACGTCAGGGGCCTCCGGACACGAACCAATGATGTTTACTCTTTTGTTTGCTCGCAGGCATATCCTCTTGACTGTTTTGCTTTCACCGAGACTTGGCTGGATAGTGACATCTATAGTAGCGAACTGTTTGATGATCAATATATTGTCTACAGATCAGATAGGGATTTTTCTTTCTCTTGTAAGACTAGGGGAGGTGGCGTTCTGCTTGCTGTGCACGCTCGCTTTGCAACTCGTCGCCTTGATATTCGGAGGGACTGTGGAGGCCTTGATGCTCTTTCTAATATTGACATTGTGGGGGTTAGAGTCTCGGATCATCGGGCCTCGCTTAATGTTTTTGTTGTTTATATACCTCCCAATACTCCAACTAATGACTACTACCTCTTGTTTGAAGCTCTCGAGTCCCTGTGCATAAAATATGGTTCCGAGACATTCTTAGTTGGTGACTTTAACATGCCTGAATATGCCTCTTGTCGTCAGAACGACCCCTCCGCTCGTGTGTCTGCTTTTCAAAATTTCTGTAATTTACTACTCCTTGGACAGTTTAATCATGTTGAGAATATTAACAACAGAATTCTTGACGTGGTTTTGTTTACTGACACTTGCTTGGTGGGGGAGGCTCCTGATTCGCCCGTGATTCCTGATCGTCATCATCCCCCCTTAATCATAGAGTTTCCGCTCAGTGGTTCTGTGGTCTCTTCCCCTGCTGGTGACACTACTAGGCAAAGGTCATATAACTTTCGAAAATGTGATTTTGTCAGATTGTATGCGGAGCTCAGCGACTTGTGCTGGGATGGCATGGATGGGCTTCAGGATGTCGATTCTATGCTTGACTTTTTCTATTCCAGAATTTACGACTTGTTTGATATGTATGTTCCCATGACTGCTCCAAGAGCATGTAATAGGTATCCCCCGTGGTTTTCTAAAGAAATTAAGGTTAGTATAAAATATAAATATTCATTATGGTGTAAGTTTAAGAAGTCTGGAAATGTGGAGTTTCTGGATAGATTTAGGGAGCTGAGACAAAAACTTAAGAGAGACATTTATCTTTCTCGAGTCAATTACTTTCAGAGGGTCGAAAGAGAGATTAGGTCTAATCCTAAAAAATTCTGGAACTGCTCTTCTCGACGCCGTCAAAACTTTTCTATTGGGAATTTATCTAACCAGCAGCAGGCAGCTGACAGTTTTGCTTCTTATTTTGCGGGATGTTCTGGCTCCACCCCCACCTCATCGCCTACAGCCGCCAGTCTGGCTTCGGGTGACATCACAATGTTCTTTGTTGATGACTTTACAGATGACGAAATTATTACAGCCGCTAAGAGAATTAAGGCTAACATGTCCTGTGGACCTGATCTAGTTCCTGGTTTTTTGGTGCGCGACTGCTTATATGCTTTCCTGACTCCACTTAAGAAAATTTTTAAACTGATTCTTAGATCTGGAACATTCCCCGCGATTTGGAAGCTGTCACGGGTTTTCCCTGTCTTCAAGGCGGGGGAAAGTGGTGATCCATCAAACTATCGACCAATAGCCATACTATGTGTCTTTTGTAAAATTTTCGAGGCCTGCCTTTTTCAGCGAATACTGTTTCACATCAAAAACAGACTCTCTATTTCTCAGCATGGTTTCATTCCAGGTAGATCGACTGTAACGAATTTGGTTGACATTACACAGTTCATTGCGTCCGCTCTTGACCGCTCTTCACAGGTTGATGTTGTGTATACTGATCTATCTAAGGCCTTCGATTGTCTAAATCATTCTGTTCTGATTGACAGGATGAGGGCTATCGGATTCTCCGAGGGCTTGCTTGGCTTGTTCAGATCTTACCTTGATGGAAGGAGGCAATTTGTTGAGGTTGGGGGCTTCAAATCTAACACCTATCACGTAACTTCGGGAGTGCCGCAGGGTTCCATACTCGGTCCATTACTGTTTAATATATTTATTGACCCAGTTAAACATGTTTTACATGTTCCTTTTTTAATGTATGCAGACGATATTAAGATTTTCGCAAATATTTCGAGTGTTGATGACTGTTTGCGGCTCCAGAACTGTCTTCAGATCCTTGTTGAATGGTGTTGTCGGAGTGGTCTATCTGTGAATGTTTCCAAGTGTTGTGTGATGTCCTTTACTCGAAATAAGCACGCAATCACTTTCGGGTACAATATAAGATGGCTTCCACTTGACCGCCCCAGGACAGTTAAGGACCTTGGAATTGTTTTTGATGGTACTCTATCTTTTAAACCACACTATGAGCAGACTGTCAGTTCTGCTTACAAAACTCTAGGGTTTCTGATAAGAAACAGCAAAAATTTCTCACAGACTGACACCCTCCTCCTGCTCTTTGGCTGTTTGGTTAGGTCTCGACTTGAATATGGCTCAGTTGTGTGGGCTCCCACTTATGAGATACATGTGGCAAGCCTGGAATCAGTGCAAAGGAAATTTCTAAAATTTCTTAGCTTTCGTGAGGATGGTCGATATCCGTCTATTGGTTTTCCTCAGGAAAGTTTACTTCTTCGCTTTAGTCTGCAGAGTCTATCGATGCGCAGGCAGTGCAGTTTCATTATATTTTTATATAAACTGGTTAATTCTGTGTTCGACTGCCCTAGTCTGCTTCAGCAACTTAATTTCAATGTGCCTCGTATTGCAGCACGTTTTCCAGGCACATTCTATCTCCCGACTGCTCGTACACGATTGCTGCGATCGTCTCCAATTTACCAGATGTGCAATGATTACTCTGTACTGCAGGACCGCCTAGATATCTTCTCATGTAATATATCAGATATAAAAATGTTTTTCAAAGTGATCTAATTTGTGACTCTTTTTTGTATTGTTAGCTAGATTGTTGTTAGTTATTATGTTTTGTGTATTGGCCCATCCTTAAATTGGCTTTTAAGCTGTTGGATGGTGTATGAATAAATAAATAAATAAATAAATAAATACCATACAATAAACGTCAGTTACAGCGTGTAACAGACCTGCGCAATAATATCAAATGTTTCGTTTCCACGCAACGCTCAGACATACTAGATCTCATATAAGCCAGGTTTGCCATTGTCAATGAAACACGTTGATATTAAAAATAAATGTTTCAAATTTGAGTAGCTCAATTTTTTGTTAACCTAGAAAGCTGAATTTTGGTACATATTTAGGTCTTTCCCAAAGCAACATGTACACCAAATTTCATCGAAATAGCTTTGTAATTTTCAGAGAAAAATTTTTTTTCGAAAGAAAACTCAAAATTTTCCCGGAAAACCTTGTCCGATTTTCCTGGCTAACGAACTCATCCAAGCTATTAATAAAAGAAAGGGACTTGCTGAGTTTCATCAAAATCGGTTAATTATTTTTTGAGTTATCGGTTGGACACACACACACACACACAAATATATATATATATATATATATATATATATATATATATATATATATATATATATATATATATATATATATATATATATATATATATATATATATATATATATATATATATATATATATATATATATATATATATATATAAATCGAAACTGACCCTGGCTATGGGTTCTAGGGGCCAAAATTCGCGCTCATTTGAAATTTTTATTTGCAAAGTCTCACCATCGATACCTCTCTATTAGTGATTTAAAAAAAATAAAAATTCACTAATATGAAATTAATATTGTTGTCTGGACACCCTTTTATCAAGTGTTTTGGATGGTGGGATGATAAATTGTCACCTTAATTAGAGGTGTGTGAACACATGTATTGTTCGAACTGAACTATGAATAAACGCAACCAAATATGTTGCCTTGAACTTCGAACGTCAGAAATAATATGACAAATGTGCACAGTCGAACTCCGAACTTCTTAAAAATTTAAAATCGAACATTGAACTAACCAACATACTTCGATGTTCATATATAATTTCCTTAAATACAATTTTAGGTATATTGTAGCATATAATATTTGGAACGAAAAAGCTCGTCATTCTATTTACTAAAAGCAAAGGTTGGAAAAAATTTGCTGGTTGATTGGGTGAACAAAAGCACAAAAAGGTAAATCGAAAACTTTGTTTGATTTCTATATCTATAGCTAAGCTCAATTATAATATATTTTGTTGTTTGATATGAGCTAGGCAGTGTTAGCAGGAAGTAAGATGAAGGGGGGTTAAAAGTGGGCATGATAGGTATATGATAACCACTTCAAACTTTAACTGTCTCCTGATTGTGAATATTTAACTGTTTTGGCTCACTGTAAAAAAAGCATATTAAATCTAGTGTTTGTGGAACGCAATTTGCAATTATCATCATAAATTCTGAAAATTTACGTTACCGGCTGCTTTCGAACACCGTCATCATAATGTTGTAACCGAAAAAGGCATTGGGATGCTAGGATTATACAAAAATAATTCAGTGATTGCTAAATGGCTGTCAGGTCTCAATGTCTGCCACCAACTGTCAAATGTACATATGAGTAAAATGTCCTAAAATTACGCTACCGACTTGATGGTACTAATCTTTTTTTATTTATTTTTTATTCAAAAATCCAAGACAGGCCAAAGGCCCAATTACATGGATAAATCTACATCTAACACTAAATAATACAAAATCTAGAAAAATTTAAGAGAGAGTTAACTCTTTAAGCTGCTTTTCGAAGGCTCTTGTACTACCAAAATCCATAAAGACGTCAAGGGGTATTTTATTGTAGTTAGAACACATAAAATAAACTGGAGATTTTACTAGAATATTAGTTCTGGGCGTAGAAAGGGAGAAGGTGTCCGTACAACGGGTATGGTGAGGAAATGGGGTGCCCGGAAAGGTAACAAAGAAAGAAGCTCCGGAGAGTCAACAAACCCATGAATCAGTTTGTACAAGAATGAAAGTCCCATGATAATTCTTCTTTTATCAAGAGACATAAGGTTGAATCTACTAAGGAGAATTTCTTGGGAGATGCCACGTGGAGGATACTGTCTTTCTTCGAAGTAGACCAGATATTTCAGAAATCTTCGCTGAATAGATTCTAACAAATGCAGTTGACACTCATAAAGTGGAAACCAGCATAAACTTGCAAATTCAAGTCTAGAACGTAATAAAGAATTGTACAGTATAATTAGTGTGTCACTAGTTGAGAACTGTTTGGTGTTTCTGATAATAAAGCCCAAGATTTTCATTGATACTGACAAAACATAAGCAACATGGAGATTAAAACGAAGGTGGGGGTCATAAATTACACCAAGGTCTCTAATATTTAAAACACGCTCAAGATGGTGGTTACCAGTGACATAACCAAACAGAATAGGGTTAACTTTATTAGTGAAAGACATGACCTTACATTTTGAGGTATTCAAGAATAACTTATTAGAGTTGCACCAATGAAGAATAGCATCAATATTCTTTTGAATCATGGTACAATCTGAAATGGATGATATAGAAAGAAAAATCTTAAGGTCATCAGCGTAGAAAAGTCTAGGAATAGTTAAGACATCATCCATATCGTTGATAAAAATGTTGAAAAGGAGAGGCCCAAGAACAGAACCCTGAGGAACACCAGATCTAACAGGGAACTCCACTGAAGAACATCCAGAATACCAAACAAAATGAGACCTCTCAGACAAGTATGATGCAAAGAACGAAACCAGAGTATCAGAAAACCCAAATAAATGGAGTTTCTTAAGAAGCAGACCATGATGAACGCAGTCAAATGCTTTCCTGAAGTCTAAATAAATAGTATCAACCTGTCCATTCTTATCCAGGACATCTGACACATATTGTGTAAGACAACAAAGGTTAGTAGTAGTTGAACGATTTCGAACAAACCCATGCTGACTCTGTGACAAGTAAAGCAAAACATGTGGAGAAATTTGAGCAAAAACAGCATATTCGAAAACCTTAGCAAAGTTAGACATTATCGCAACCTGTCTGTAATTTTCAATCAGGCTCATATCACCGTCTTTATGAACAGGGCAGACTTTTGATGATTTCCAGATCTTGGGAAACTTACATGTCTTAAGAGAAAGGTTAAAGATAAGTAATAAAGGTTCAATAAAGGTTGGAGAACAGTCTCTAATAAGAAAGCTAGGTATATTGTCAGGTCCCTGAGATAGTTTAGGTTTAAGTTTTTTAATGGCCTCTTGAATATCAGACAGCTCAAACTTGGAAAGCTGAAACAGAACATTATTAGAAACAGAAGACCAACCATGAAAGACATCAGTATAATCATTATCATTAGTATAAGAGCTACTAAAAAAGTCAGCAAAACAGTTGACAATATCCTGGGGAGAGGTGTAGCACGAGTCATTATAACACATACAGCCAGGAATGCGTGTATTATTTCTTTTAGAATGGATATACGACCAGAAAGATTTAGGATCTCTACGTATCGAAGATTCAGTGCTGCTCAGATATTTTTTATATGCTGACGTTGTGGCAGTTTTTACTCTTGACCTGCACTCAGAAAAGGCAGCATAGTCTACTGCAGAGCGGGATACTCTGTATTTTGAGTGCAAAATACGTTTGAATTTAAGTTGTTGAATAATGTTACGATCATACCACACAGGATACCTAGACCCAGAAATCTTCTTTTTCGGGACAAATCTGTCAAGAATGCTATAAAGCCTATTATAAAACAGAGTGCAAACTTCATCAACGTCATCCCCATTATACAAGAAAGACCAGTCAACTAAACTCAGTTCGTTATAAAGACCAGAGAAATCAGCCCTCTTAAAATTATAAAGAGGGGGACAATCAAGATAATTGAATCTGATTACCCTCTCTGAAGGTATCGAAAGTGTTATGCATAATGCGGGATGAAAAGGATCTACACGGAGAATAGGAGGCTCAGGTAAAACTTCACAAGATATGTTAGAAATTACAAGATCCAAAAGCTTACCTTGATGATTCAAAAATGAGTTAAACTGTTTAGCATCAAAAAAGTTAAGAGAACACATAAAAAGACAGCATCTACAGTTGACTTTATGACAGGGAAAAGAATGGAGTACCAATTCAGCGATGTTGAAGTCACCAATTATTGTAAAACTATGGTTCTGCAAGAAATCAAGGTTTTCAAGATATTCAAAAAATATGAGGTAATCAGAAAATGATACAGGATCTTGAGTTTAAAGCACGTTACCTAGTTTTAGGAGCTGCTAACGAGTTACAATTTCGTTACATTTGGCAGCATTGAATGCCTGTAACATTAAATTTCGACGTATTATTGAACTACTTTGTAGAATTACGTATGTCGAACTTCGAACTACTTTAACATCGCCTAGCGTGAACAATTTTTCAAACCGAATGTTCGGTTGGCGTCTGGTTTCGGTTCAAAATTTCAAAGCTTCGCATACCTCTAGTTTTAATGTGAGTGGACTATTTCAGTCCCTCCACTGTGACCTTAGGTCTATTGTCTCATATGTCACCCATCAAGTCGAGCCTCTTACAGAAGCTGACAATCTTTGAGGGTAAAAATTTATCAACATCTTCTGCTGCAAGTTGGGTCGTGCCAAAGAGCAGGTGTCTAGTTCTGTCCACGGCCGAACAGGAACACAGAACGTGCTCTGCTGTTCCATCATCTGCCATACATAGTCGGCACTTGCCTGCCCAAGCCAAATTCTATGCAGGTGGTGACGCAGGCAGCAATGATCTGTATTCAGGCCGCCCAGAGTTCTCAGCTGTTGCCTGTTCAACTCTAGAAGTTTTTTTAGCCTCTGACTCTGAGTGGCCCTTTATAAAGGCTATAAAGTGAGTTAATCCTGGCAGATTTTGCCATGTTGAAATGTCTTTGCATCCGTCCTGATGTTCAAGGTGTATTTCGCTGTGAATAAAGATACGCTCAGTGGATCTGGTCCAATATAGCCCACCTCCGCACCCGTCCTCGAAACAGCGTCAGCAGCTACATTGCCATCAAGAGTCTCGGTATACAGACCAGCAACATCTAATTGTTGCTGCCCAGATCGTTAAAAGCAGTACTGCAACTCCATACTATTTTTGAACAAGGTTTATAGATTAAAGAGGTTGCATGGTAACTCTCGACCAATCAGAGTGGAGCGGGAATACGTCACATGTATTCTCAATTTAAGTCAAGTGGAATAATAGGGCATTGTTAATTGAAATCAACCGGCATTTTCATGTTAGGATTTTCAAAGGAATGTCTTTTTGAACTTTAAACAAAATTAAACATTTAATAATAACTTCAAATTAAGATGTTCTTCACATAGTCACAGAAAGTATTGCAGTTTTAGGATATTAATCAATTTCAAATTAGCATCTAGCCTTACATACTTTGTCCCTATATTGGGGTAGAAATGGGCCAGGGCTGACAATTTACTAATATGTTAGTTGGTTGTATACAGTCTCTATACATTCTATGTTATTTGGAGCTGCCGTGACAACATACTACTTGGTTCCGCAACGAGATGGGGGCACGTGTTTCGTGTCCTACATCTCACTTAGTTTTGGAAGGCTGGCTACCATAGCCGTATTACTTTATAGGTGTATTTTTGCTGCAATTGGTATGCCGTACTGATGAGCTCTAATTAGAGCGAAACCGATCTACAGTTCTAATTGTGGTGAGAATGGATCTAGCCTTACAGCTTCAATTAATTGGTTTATCTTGAAAATGATTAAAAAAGTAGTTAATATTTATGAAATTATAAATTCATAATGCCACAAATTGGACAGAATGTTTTTCTTCTACGTCACAACCTAGGTTTTCAGTTTTTTTAAATGGTTTACTTATTTTACTATATATACCTCATTTAATAGGTAAATAGGTAACATGCAACTAATCAGAATAAGTAAATTATTTAAGTTTATAATATTTAGATAGGTGTGTATTTGCACACATACAAAATAGTAGGTTTATAATTTTCACATAGAATTTCTAAGCAAACAACTCATACATCTAATACTTATTTAATTTTAAAATAATAGTAAATTGAGTCAAAGCAATATGTAAATAAAATTTTGTAGCTAGGCTCACAGAGGGCTTTTATAAAATTTTCTCCTTGGATGCATAAACCACAAAAAATTCTTGCAAACAACCCCCAAAAAAATTACGGGACCAAGAGTGAATAGGGGTGATGGACGGGGAAGAGGAAATGATTAATGCTAAAAAAAAACTTAGCCAGCCCTACATAAGCTCTCTTTATTCCATATTGCAGCTACACTTCCTTAGAATCCTGGTCATCCAGCACAGGGCCCTGTCTATTAGCCTCACTGATCCTGTAATTTGCTTAGGGGTTGTTCCCAATAGTTTTGTCATGTGGTTTTTGCATTGAGGGTGTTTTATGCATGCAGAAGGGAAAGGAAAACCCCCAGGACGAAACACCCAAACTCCCGCTTCCAAACACGGTAGATCTACATGCATACAACCACCCCCCAGTGCATAAACCACAAGAAAGTTACGGGAGCTGAGGCGAGTAGAGATTATGTGCGGGAAAAACTGGATTTTAAGGAGATGTAGCAGCAAAATGGGATAACGGCAGCTTATATAGGTGCAGCTAAGCTGTTTTTTCGCATTTTCTGTTTATAGTTCCTTTTTATCTTCTTCCTACCAAGCACTCCTATTCACTCCTGGTACGGTAACTTTCTTGGGGGAAACTTTGCTCGTGGTTTATACATCCATATAAGGGGGTTCTCCGCATGTTTATGACATTTTTTCCTAAAAGCCTTAAGCTTATCTGCAAATTTACCTAATATTTTATTTTTACTTCTTTTAGAAAAGGAAATAGGAAAGTGTATCTACATTTTCCATTGCCTTTTTGGAATTATTTTTGCACAATAATACACTACAAATAACTCCACCAGCATCTAAACAGATATTTAGGTTAAGTTATCTATTGAGTTCTTGTTTCAAGTATATACCTACCTATAAACTATTATTTTTACATTAAACTCCTTTATGACGATTCACTGATTTAATTGTTAAATATAAAAATATTATTGAATAAATAACGTCCAATTCGCAATACCATTAATTCAGTATGTAGTTAAGTTTACAATGAAATACCTCACAAAATAAAATATTGTCTTTAATAAGGCAATAGTTCTAATTTAACTACAGTTTCGTACGAAATAAACATTAAAATAAATCTGCAACTGGTTGTATTCGAAAATTTTTCAACAAACTCATCAAAAGTTACACAAATTTCTAATAAATGTTATTTAAAACAGCAAAACGGAATATGAAACTATAGGAATTATCCGCGTCTAGAATATATATGACATAATGCCCTCCTCTTGCGTCTCTCCCCTCTCAGAGTTACCAGACAACCTATCTAATCCATAAACCTTGAGTTTTGAATTACAACGATAGGAGCCAAGTGGTTTTACTACTACTACTACTACTAATAATAATAAAGTATATTTGCCACCAAAAACTTACATGGGACATCAACGTCACAAATGATAGTCACACAGAAATCTTAAAACACTTCAAAACACCACCAAAAGACACAACATCATACAGTCACAGAATCATAAAATAAAGCAAACAGAGAAAAGAAAAACTGTCAAAACTGTAAAACAATGCATATGTAAAACCTATGCCAAGAATAAAAAACACACAAAACAAAATATATTTGTATAGATAAAATCCCTATATACAGGGTGTCCCACGTCGAGTAATGTATTAGATTATTTCTGAAAATATACATTTTTGAGTGCTGAAAATTTGTATACAGGGGGTTTCCGAAGATGCTCTATTTAATGGAAATAATTTCCAAAATGGCGCACTTCCGGCTATACCGTAAATAGATATAAACATTGTTATTTCAAATATAACACCCTGTATATTATTGCATTTTTAGAATACTAATCCAATTATAGATTAAAAGTTATTAGGGTATGCTCTCCCTATCTTCAACTGTTTTCGAGTTATGTCAATTTATTTCAGAATTCTGTTCAAGGGGAGGCTGACTTAATGAAGGTGATTTCATGTCATGTTAGGATGATGAATATTCTTTAATTTCTCAGACAAGTTCCAAGGCTTTGACATGATTGTGAGGGAAAATTGTTTCATATACAGGGTGTTTTGTAGGATGAATTAGAATTTGGTGTGCTTTAAACTAGAATAATTCATTTATTTCAAATAGAACACCCTGTATATTATCTTCTCATTGAATAAAGCAGGTAATTCACTTTCAAACTGTATTAGCATTCCCTATACCTAAAGTTGATAATTGTCGAGATATTTGCGGTTTACCAAAAAAAAAAAAAAAAATTATTACTTTAATATTTATGAAATTTCAACAAATAACAGAGAATAACCAAAAGTATTGAAAGTTGAAAATGATAATGACTAGCTAAGAAACTCATGGTTGTTCAAATTGTGTACATTCGCAATAATATATCGCTCTAAGCATATTACAACTCCTTCACTTGTTGTAGGCCGTATTTCTGCGGGATCAATATTATCCAAACAATTACGGACCCTATCTTCAAGTTCTTCCCTAGTGTTGACTGGAGTCGCATAAACATCTGATTTCAATTTACTCCATAGATAAAAATCCAGAGGAGTGAGGTCGGGTGACTGTGGGGGACAATTGTACGTTCCGCCGCATCCCATACACCTCTCTCCGAATTCATCATTTAAAAAGCTCCTCACCTCTGCTGAATAACGCGCAGGAGCCCCATCTAGTTGATACCAACAATTCACATACGCAGTAAGTGGTAAATTGTCCAAGAAATCAGAGACAATGGTTCACAAAATCTCTAGTTATTGCACAGCTGTCAGATTATTATCGTAAATGCAGTACGATATTTTAGCATCCATCAGAATAGCAAACCAGTTGAAGCTGAATTTTCTCTGAAAACGGCGTTCTCTTTTGGCATGAATATTATGTCTGTTAAATATTCCTTCATGGGACATCTTTGTTTCGTCGGTCCAAATTATGCTTTTCAGAAATAAAGGATCTTTTCAGTGTCTTTCAAGCATGAGAGTGTGACAAAATTCAATTCGGTGGGCTGGGTCGTTCGGTTCCAGAGCTTGTACACTTATAAATTTATAATTATGCATTTTACGCTTGGACAATATTCTCTGTATGGAGGAACGTGCTATGTTCATGTCATGTTCAGCTGAATGTATTGACGCCTTGGATGAGCTTCAAAATAAGACCACACAGACATTTGATGTTTGCTTAATCGTGCAACTTCCCGTTCTCAAGAAATTGGTTTCATAACGTCTGAATTTCAACGCAGTCATTGGCGAGGACTAGGGATACCTATCATTAAACAGCCGACATGTTCTGCTGACCACTCTGTTGCGCTCTCCATTAAAATAAAATAAATTCAGCAATTGTTCGTTTGAATAGCTGGCATTATCCATTATAACGTAGAATTCCTATTAATTCAGACAACAAAGACAAAATAACTCACGTTGTGAATGACAGAAATATAAAACTGACAATAAATGTGAAAATGTCAAACATCACATAGAACTCTTAGAATTCATACAGATTTTAGACATACTCCTAAATTTGTCTTTTTTTTTTTGGTAAACCGCAAACATCTCGACAATTATAAACTTTAGTTATAGTGAATGTCAATACAGCTTGAAAGATAATTATCTGCTCTATGCAATAAGAAGATAATATACAGAGTGTTCCATTTGAAATAAATGAGTTATTTTAATTTAAAGCACACCAAATTCTAATACATCCTACAAAACATCCTGTATATGAAACAATTTTCCATGACAATCATGTCGAAGCTTAATGGCCTTGAAACGTGTCTGACAAATTAAAGAGTTTTCATCATCCTAACATGACACGAAATCACCTTCATTAATTCAGCCTCCCCTTGAACAGAATTCTAAAATAAATTGACATAACTGGAAAACAGTTGAAGTTAACCTATAATTAGATGAGTATTCTAAAAATTCAATAACATACAGGGTGTTATATTTGAAATAACGATGTTTATATCTATTTACGGTGTAACCGAAAGTCCGCCATTTTGGAAATTATTTCCATTAAATAGAGCATCTTCGGAAACCCCTGTATATAAATTTTCAGCACTCAAAAATGTACATTTTCGGAAATAATCTAATACAGTACTCGACGTGGGACAGCCTGTATATAAAAAACTACAAAACTACAACAAAAACAAAAATACATCAGAGAATAAACCGAAACTCCATAAATTCCTCCATTGAATAGAATGTGTTACGCAGCAAAATGTTTTTGATTTCTCTTTTCAAGGCGATTGAAGTCCATTTCCTTATTCTTTCTGGGATTCTGTTATATAGCAGCTTGGTTTTCAAAATCATTTTAATCATTTTGTGTGTGCAATGGTTTTGTTTAATATTCTTTGCATACATCTCGTTGGCATATACTTCTGCCTGGTATATGGTTGCATGCTTATTGAAGCTAGATGACTGCTCCTTCCTCTGACTCGGACGTCTGTGTACCAGCAGAGATCTGCCATCCATATGGTCATAATTCTTGCCAGTAACTTCTTCAAATATGGTATGGCAATTGAATGTATATAACCATTGAAGCAATAATTATCGAACCATGTCGATTTGCTGTGATTGTATTTATATGGAGTGGTCCTCCAGTTGCACAGGTGTCATACATGTTTAAGGTTTTGTAGATGACATAGCACAACAGTGAACATGATTTGATATAACTTATAATCCTTTCCGGATATTTACATCACGATCATGCAATTATATTATTTTGTTTCGACCTGGGTCAACGCAAAGATTTGTTTCATCTTAGTTTATGATCTGCCTACCAGGAATACCTTCTAGTTCTACAGGAAGACATTCAAATTATTCTGTAATGGTTTCCCTAGTATTTTAGCACATTCCTTCAAATAGCATTTTTGAATGTCGTTTTAAAAAGCTACATGTAAACTCTTTGCTCAGAAGGTTATCTCTAATACGGGAAACAACAATACCAGTTCTATTTAAATATTGTTGAACAAAGGGATAGGGAATCTTAAATCATATGTACCAAATGGGTAAACCTGCTCGCCGCATATAAGTAATTTTTCTGTAATACATCTCTGCTACACTCAATACTGATTGACTTCCTTGTTTCTTAACATCTTCATTTTTGACATGTCTTTGAAGGAAGGTGTAAGCAAGATTTTGTCTTATCGTGGCTGTCTTATACTGTAACTATTATTAATTACACTATTTCTAGCTGCTTCAATTATATCTGTGCTGGTTGCAACATTTTCCTGATACTTTCGATCCATAATCTGAAGGCATTTTACGTATTGATCTTGTTGATCCCAGCTCTTGATCCTATTCATCCCAGAAACCAAAAAACGTGCAGCGAATTAGAAATGCTTTCTCAGATGGTTTTTGCATACAAATGAACTAAAACTATTTCATGTGGCTTAATTACTGAACTGTCAAAGAGTCACTAATACTAATTATGTACTTTGAATCTATGCGTCTCAAGTTGAAGTTTCAGACAGTTTTTGCACCCACGAAAGCAACTAACAACATTTTAGATTATGTATTGATTTTCAGTATTACCAACTGTTGGCGATGAAATATTACCAATCTTTATGTGACTATGATATTCGGAGCCAATCAACCTCTAATAGAAATTGAAATTTGAGCTTGATAAATTTGATTGATGACATAGAAATATATTGATGACTTATTTAGGGTTTGTGATTTTTATAGACAAATTTCTTTTTGTTCCGATTTACCTCAGCAATCCTATTCACCCTGTTCTACAATATTGTATTAGGGTTTACAAAACAAGAGAAAATTGGAAATATGAAGAGCTGTATGTCCCAAAAATAAATAAATAAATCATGAAATTGGTGTTTACAATTGGTTAGGTTTTTTAGGGTTTCATTTTAAAAAGCTCACCAATGTTATCCAGTTCTCTTAATGCCTCATCTAACTCCACCTTATCAGCCATTTTATCATCTTCAAAAGTGAATTTGTGACATTCGAGCAAACAGTTGTAGACATGCCTGTGATTTTCTGTGTGCAGGTGGCTTTTCAGCAACATCTCTAATTCATTCCACATGACTTTGTATTGATCCTCCCGCTTCTGCCCCTTCACTCTTTGCCCAGGATTGTGCTGATGCAATGGTTCATGCTTCGACTCTAGTGATATTAGGTTATAAATGATCTGTTTACACTGGAACACTTCTTCATCTGTCATCTTCTCTTTTGTTATAATGGAGGGCAATGGTTCTATGTACTGTAAATAATAAAAATTATTTAGATTGCTCTTGAGAGACAAGAGAGATAACTAGGATAATGCACTAGCCGTTACAAATATTTAAGGTTAGGCATCAGTGTTGAATTGATTCAGTAGATGTAAATCAATACTGCAAGATTATATAAATTGTAAGTTCGAGGAAATGTATAATCCTTAAATAAAGTTTTTTTTTTGAACCGAGAATACCTATAATTTTTATAAATGATATGATCAAGATAACAAAGGATGGTGATAGTGTTAGGCTTACTTATGCACATGATACGAATTTTTTAGTACAGGCTTCATTTAGGTCAGGTTCAGTTTTTTTAATTGCTTACAAAAAATAAATTAATATTACTAGTACAGGCAATAGAGAATTTTTTTCTGCATTAAAACTACAGGAGTTATTTTTTTTTTGATAGATAGGTTCAGAATTACGTACAAAATTCTTACAAATTAGGAGGGCGGAAGTGTCGCCATTTTGAGAAAAACCGTTTCGGCCTATATCTCCGTAACCGTGCACTTTAGACCAAAAATGGTAATGACCTTTATTGTAGATAATTGCATTTCTCATCTCTTTTGTAAAATAACTTTTTTTGTACCACTCATCTTTCTTAATAATTGTTTAAAAAATAAAATGCTTATAACTTAACTTTTCAATCGACAAATTTTCTAGAACTTTGACTTAAAACTTTTTTTTCTCAAAATATTATTAGTGCATTTTCTTTAAAAAAATTCACTAATGAGGAGACCCCGACTTTCGAATTTTGTAAAAAAAATTTGAAATAGCCGCTAATTATGCCCCCTAGAACACATATCCGGGGTCAGTTACAAATTATTTATATATATATATATATATATATATATATATATATATATATATATATATATATATATATATATATATATATATATATATATATATATATATATATATATATATATATATATATATATATATATATATATATATATATATATATATATATATATATATATATATATATATATATATATATATATATATATATATATATATATATATATATACACACACACACACAACACCGATAACTCAAAAACTAATGGGCCGATTTTAATTAAATTTAGTTAATACTTTCCTCTTGTAAGTCGTTTGGATAAGTTCGTTAGTCAAGAAAATCGGCCCAGGGTTTCCCGGAAAATTTTGTGTTTTCTTTCGAAAAAAAATTATATCTCCGGAAACAACAAAGTAAGGGCAAATAAATTTGGTACACGGTTTTATGTCATTATAGGCAAATTACCTGCCAAAATGTAGGTCTTTAGGTTCAAAGACAAAAAAGTTATAGGCATTTAAAGAAAAATAAATTGGGGTTTTCCTCAAAACGTCACAGTCGCGAATTAAAACGTCAAAAGTGGCAACATTTACGCAAAGAACCTGAAACTAATATAAGCTATGGAAAGAAAATATCTCAAGAAGAATGTTTTACAAAGCCTGAAGTCTTAGCTTCAACCGTCATTGTCCTTCATTTTACTAAAATATTTCCAGAAAAATTTGTCGATTGAAAAGTGCAACATTTAACGCGTTATAACTTTGAAAATATTGATTTTAGAAAAAAAAGTTTTAAGTAAATGTTCTAGAAAATTTGTCGATTTAAAAGTTGTTATAAGCATTTTATTTTTTAAACAATTATTAACAAAGATATAGGTAAAAAAGTCAATAAATGGATGTTAATAGTCGTATAAGTTGTAAACAATGAGTGATACAAAAAAATTATTAAACAAAAAAGATGAGAAATGCAATTATCTACAATAAAGGTCATTACCATTTTTGGCTTAAAGTGCACGGTTATGGAGATATAGGTCGAAACGGTTTTTCTCAAAATGGCGGCACTTCCGCCCTCCTAATTTGTAAGGATTTTGTGTTTTTACATTCAGTACGTAATTCTGAACCTATCTATCAAAAAAAAAAAAAAAAAAAAAAACAACTCCTGTAGTTTAATGCATTATGGACAAGAGTAACGGGCTTCTCTATTTCCTGTACTATAAATAGAAAAATTTATATCCTGTTTTGCTTAAAGTGGCCCACAGGCGAACGTGCATGTCTTAAATCATCAATGTATTTACATGTATGGGAACATTAACATATGCATATGTGCGTCTATCATCAACTTGTATCATGTCGCATGTATTTAACATAAACGTGACATGTCACACGCGTTAACGCCTTTTATTTTTCTACAATAAGCTTCTGAATCAGTCCCTTTAGTGACGTCAGAGTCTGAGTCCCTCTAGTGACGTCAAACTCGGCGGTCGGTTACTCTACCACATCACAACTCAATGGAATACGCCTGCAGACGCTATAGCTCCATGACGTGTCTAGATGAGAAAATCTTTATAAACGCTTGCAATGCGTGACACACTCTCTTCTGTTTCAAGTTAACCGGAAATGTTGTCGTACAGCTAAATTTTCAATCGGGAAAACAGCATGCCTAATGGGTAAGTTTGATACTTAAATACCCGCTTATTTCTAGTTGCTCGTACATTTCTTTGGTTGAGATTAATATGAGATTGCTTGTTAATGTATACCGTGCTAAATCCACTTTCGATAACTGCTTTCTTTGTTATAAACTATATACTGTTAAACGGTGGCTTGTGGTAGCGTTAGTTCAGTAATTACTTGCTATTGTGCTGTCTTAATTGCATTTTATGAGATCATTTAAGATTTTGTTTCATTTACGTTATTTTATTCCTAATTATTAACGCAGATAAATTTTGTATGTAAACGCAACCTGATACCAGCCGCCTCATGTAGACCATTAAGCCCTGATCCAATACTAATACACCTGAAACTTTATAGCACCCTGCTAGGGAGGAGCCCCCCCAATAACACCTTGCTGAACGGAACCACTAAGGAGCAGCCCTATGAGTAGCAGCCCTATAAATGGAACCGCTAAGAAACAGCCCTATGAGTAGCAGCTCTATCAATAATATCTTGCTAAATGACACCTTGCTGAACGGAGCCGTTTCCCCACGAAGTCTCTGAGGCACCTCCAGCATCCAAGGCTAGACGAATGTGATCACCACTCCGGAGGCAGCAGTCTGAACCTCGAGGTAAGTACATCATTTATCTGTAATTTTCTTTTTAAAGTAGTGTATGCTCCACAACTCATTTTGACAGTGCTATATGCCAATTTAAGGTAATCAATTTATATTTTTCCTTTAATTAAATTTGCTTGATTAAATCGAGCTGCATTATATAACTTCAATAGCTTTTTAATAAACTGATTTTACTTATGACTCCTGACTTTTATTTGTGCATCTTAAAACCCACTGACTCCAAGTGCTGAACCCCACGCCCTGCATTGATTTATATTATAGTTTTGCCCAGACTGAGTAGCCAAACTAATCATTAATTTTTTAACAAATACCTAGGGCATAATGAAATTCTGTTATACTGTCTCCACAACGTGGGGATTAGTTTTTTGTTTTTGTTTTGACCAACCTCTTAGCCCACAGATGTTTATAAACATTACTTTGTGTGCTTATCAGCTCCAAGTACTTGATTTTGTGCAGTAAAAGGATGTCAAAGAAATTATGTTTGATGGCAGTGATGTGCAGGGTTATTGTGAGGAAGAGGTATGGAAAAAATAAAAAGACTGTCATAGATGGTGTAAGGAATGGATTTTAAAACAAAAAACATTCTCTCATGTGAATCTAATGGGTGAATTAAGTCCGCAACCTGACGATTGGCACAATTGCCTTACAATGGAGGAAAATCTTTATATAAAACTTCTAGAATTGGTTACATCTATAACAAAATACCAAGACACAACTATGTGAGCTGCAATAACACCATATGAGCGCTCGAGTGCAACCCTTCATTTCTAAACTTTGTGTCGCAGCTAAAACCATAACACCTTAAGCTTTAAGTGAAATAAAAGAAGTCTTTTATATATACATATTGTGTAATTTAAGGTAATAAACATTATAATAAAAATTACAGAGGCTTGTTATGCAATTCGAGTTCACTTCGAGCACAACTGTAGGTAATCATTAAAAGAGAGGTGTATATTTGCCACTAATGTTAAAATGTGCTCCTATTCATACAGTATGATGCAGTTTTTGAAGAGTTTTGATATCCCCACATACATAACTTATGTCTCATTTTATGGCAGTAATGGTCCATTCTGTATATGCATAAATCGACTTGCATACACAATAAATGCCAACTTACCCCTTTTAAATTGAATATTAAAGTTGAACTGATTGTTAAAGGCCAATATCTTGTGTGTCTACTCAGTCTTGTTTTCATTCTCTGCATGTATTGAGCATTTTCTTCCACATTGATAGGTTTAACAGGTAATAAAGTGTTCTGCTTAATGAGCAGACCAAAGTCTGTTATTCTGTAATCTGTTACTCTACCGCCACAACCTTCTGATATTGACGGGGGATCTTCTAGAACTGACCTGGAATGAAAACGTGAATTAGTGACACAATGAACACCCACAATTATTATTTTATAATAAGCTTTAAATCAAATAATATAGGTACTAATGTGTTTCATTCCTAATAAACTTGAAAAAAAAAAGATGTCATTTTGTTTCGTCACTAGAAACTTTGTGACGAAATAAATGGCAAGTACAGACATGCAGACTTTTCCTCTGGCTTCACAGTTACTTGTTAGAAATCAGTTTTGCCTTTTATGGCAATGTTGGGTAGATGAAACTTAAAAATATTTACCACACACACAATAGAAATCTTTTGCTCCTTAGGATATTTCAATTCGATTCCTCTTTAAGATGATGTGATGTATGCCAATATTTAACATGAAAATAAGATTAGCCGATTTTAACAATGATAACCATAGCAACTCTTAATAATAAAATAACTAAAAAACAACACCAACAGAAGACCAATATACAGGATGATTCACATAACTCGTTGGTTAGGACCTTTCGAGCTAGTAATAGGAATTTCTATTTGAAATTTTCAGCATAGACATATGTTTATCTTTTTCCACTAGGCAAGCAAGGTATCCGTTATATGCGGCCACGTTCTTAATATAATTTAATTCTTTGGTATATCTACTTTTGTTTAAAGGAAAATTAATTAACCGGTTTACTAAAAAATTCAGACTGACCATTTTTTGTGCGTACTTATGATGTGAGTCGTTCGGAATGTAGTTTAGAGTGGTGGTTTCTTTTCTATATACATCAAATTCTAAAGTGTCTTTATTCTTGATAACTAGTACATCTAGAAAGGGTAATTTATTATTAACTTCTAATTCGTGAGTAAATTTTATAGAATCAAATTTGTTGTTCAATTTGGCAATCAAATCTTCTATTCTGCAAATGTTTGTGTTAAACACTGCGAACATATCATCCACGTAACGAAACCACACTCTAGGAAAATAACCACTTTCACTTTGAAGATCTGTTTCAAATCTGCTCATGAAAAGGTCTGCAATAAATGGCGATGGCGGATTGCCCATTGCCATGCCTTAAGTTTGTTCAAAAAATTTATTGTTGAATTGAAAAATATTTTGTTTGATAGAAAGGTTTGTCAAAGTTAAATATTCTTTGCAGACATTTTCATTTATGTTATTCATTTTTAACAACTGCTTTAAATACGTTAACGTTTGCTTCGTGGGACGCTAGGAAACATCGAGGTTACATCGAATTGAATTAAAACTTCGCCTTCAGTCAATTTAACCTCTTTAATCTTATTAATAAATTGAAGTGAATTTGTTACTGAAAATTTTTTCTGTTTGACGGGCAAGCCTTTAAACTCATTTGTCAACCACTTTGCTAAATTATATATCGGAGAATCTATAGCCGAAACAATAGGTCTGTTGATTTTCCCGGTTTATGCATTTTTGGGAGACTGTACTCCTTGGGGGTTTCGGATTAGCAACTTGTAACTTTCTTCCTAAGTCTTTTGATATGACATTGTCACAACTTTTTAGACGATTTTTAACGTCCGAAATCATTTTTGGTAGCGGGTTTTTACTTACACGGTCCTGTCGCTATGGCGTTATAAACTCTATCTTTATACTCGTTTTTGTCCAAAATCACTTTCTTATTGCCTTCATCTACTTTAACATAGAAACACTCTTTCTGTCGCAATTGTTTAACGATTTTCATTTGATTACAATTTAGTTTTTTTGTGGACTTATTTTCTTTTAAGTTTTTTGAAAATTTTCTTTTACACGTTTCTCTAATAACATTTGTTGATGGTTCTGGCAGTTTTCCAATTCCCGTTTCAATACCAGCAATGATTTCTACAACATCGTCTTTTTGTGACTGTATACCGAATTTTACCCTTTGTTTAGGAGGTCGATCTCCTCTTTATTAAATGACTGTGAAGAAAGATTTGCTACAAGGTAAATTTTTGGAGGAACTGGTTTTTCGTTTTTCATTTGACATTTAATCAGTCGTTTAATTTTTTTATTGTGTATATTAATTTTCTTAACCACTTTCGTGTTAATGACTACAAACATTTTCCTCTGAAAATTACACCATTCTTCATATTCTAACTTGTCTAACTTAAAGGTTAATTTTTTAAACAAACTATATGCCTCTATTTATAAGATACTACGTTTTGAGTACATATATTGTATTTCTGGATCCAGCCATTTTTGTTTAGCAAAATTTTCTACCTTTTGCCGTACTTTTGTGTTGTTAGAAATTTGTAAATTAAAATTAATGAAATTCGGAAAAACTGATTTTCGTTTACAAGATTTTAAAAAAGCGATATTGGTACATATTAGAACAATCATTCTGTGACAGTTCATTCTGCTTCTACATACATACTACTACACTACATGTTTTAACGAGTGTCACAGTTTTATTTTCCTCGTGATTTTTGCAAAGAAGTAATTATAATAGGCAGACCCGTACTTAGATGGTCGTAGATTTTTATTAGGGATATTTATTATATTTGTGCTAGAGGAAACGAATTTTTTTTATTAAAATCCGATCTATTCCTGATCTGAAATTTTAATCAATTTCTCAGCACGAATAATCCGCACATGAATAATCGAGAGTATACTTACTGTAAAGTTAGTTCGCCTCCCCGTGGTGCACCCTGGATAGCGTCTACTATTAGACGTGAACTAAATGAACTAACTAAACTGTAACCCTTCCTAGTCATGTCTTAGGAGGGCCGGGAATGCTTGCCTTAATTGGCCGGCATTGCGAGAAGAGTCCTCTATAAAAAACCCACATCGCAAGGTCGTTGGCGGGTTGGTGCCGAAGCGATGATGCTTCTGGCCGAAATGGCCGGGCATTGGCAGGATGGTAATTCTGTCGCTAACGTTAACCCTCCCCAGGGAAACCGGGCGACCTCCCTGTGTAAAATGCCTCTTCATGGGATGCGGAGCTCTTCCACGGAGGTTTATTTTCCCTTGCTGCTCGTGGGACCAAACATGGACACGACTTACACAGACCCAATAGAGGAGGTGGCAGGATTCAACCTTCCACTGGAACCTCCAGAGGGAAACAACAGGGGAAAGGAAAGTCCACCCCTAGGACGACTACCAAAGGTAGACCCTCCTATAGGAAGCTTGGTAATCGAGCTTCTAAAAAGGAGGAGGAACCTGCACCATAATTCCCTTTCCTTTCGAGCTCCTTAACCTACTCCTTTATCCTCTATACACTCCTATATTTCTACCCCCATGCCCACCAACATAAGGTGCATCCAAGCTAATTTGCATCATGCTAAGGCTGCAACATACCTCCTTAGCATGAAATTAAAGGAAGAGCAAATAGATATTGCTCTTCTCCAAGAGCCCTGGACCGCCAATTCGGAACGAACTAAAGGGCTGGGTAACACTTCTGGTAAGATAGTAGAGATGGGCACTGGTACCAACCCCAGAGCCTGTATCTGGATCAGAAACAACTTGCAGTATTTTACACTGTCAGAGTACTGCACCAAGGACATGGCATCCATCCATCTCGTGATCACATCTGGGGGGACCAGGCTGGAAGTAGTGGCCTGTTCGGCCTATTTCCCTGGAGACAGAGATGCAGAACAACCACCTCTAGCAGAGGTGCGGAAATTGATCGCCTTCTGCAAGAGGAACAACTATCACCTCGCAATAGGGTGTGATGCGAACTCCCATCACTTAGCTTGGGGGAGCACGGACACTAACAGACGAGGTGAATCACTATTTGAATACATTTTCGGGGAGGAGCTGGTTGTCAACAACATAGGCTCGGAACCCACCTTTCTTACAGCTAATCGTAGAGAGGTTTTAGATCTCACGATCAGCTCAAGACTTTTGAGCTCAAAAATTCGCAAATGGAGGGTGTCGTCTGAACCCTCATGTTCTGACCATGCCCATATCCTATTTGAGATTGTAACAGGCCCTAGACCTGTGGTGGAGTATCGCGATCCGAGAAGGACGGATTGGGAGGGGTACAAACAGTCCCTCGCCGCAGGTCTTGGGTCCGCTATCCCCACAGTGAGGGATCGTGATGAGATTGAGATTGCGGCGGAACAAGTTAGGGAAGCTGTTGTCTCTGCATATTACGAAAACTGTCCACTAAGGTCAAAGAAAGACAGTCGGGGGTCTACTTGGTGAAATAATAACCTCGATAAACTACGAAGGGAAGTTAGACGTCTCTTCAATCGTGCTAAGACTACAGGCAACTGGGAGCAATATAAAACCGCTCTAACACACTATAACAAAGAGATTAGGAACGCTAAGAGGGAGTCCTGGAGGAGGTTCTGCGGGGACATTAATAATATGCCCAGCAGCGCCAGAATCCACAGGATTCTCTCACGCGACCGTGTTCAGGAGCTGGGATCGAAACAGCAGAGCACGTGCTGTGTTCCTGTCCGGCAGCGGATAGGACTAGACACCTGCTCTTTGGCAAGGTAAAGCTTGCTCCAGAGGATCTGGATCGACTTTTGCCCACAAAGGTTATCGACCTCTGCAGGAGGCTGGCTTTGTTGGGCGAAATATAGACTATTAAGCGTGAGCCACAATAGACCTTATGGTCGCGTTGGAGGGACCGGTATGGCCCACTCACAAACAAACCTAACCTAACCTACTGTATTTAGTTTGCTGTTTTCGCGTTTGCCAAAAAAAGGTTCAAACAGTACTAACATATAAAAGGCTTACCTAGCTGTACATAATGTATGTATAAAGATTTCCCCACCATGTGCTGCAAGTAGATGGCTGGTTATTTTTCCACCTGTCTTTCGTGGCATCTCCAACATGACTGACCTGCCGTTTAACAGAAAGTTAATTAGGCACAATGAAGGTCTGGAGTTGACATCCACTGGTGTTATACGGTGCAATGACGTACAGTTCTGTAGTTCGTTACCAGTACATCCTCTTGGGGTACACCATTTCAAAGTCACCTACATAAACAAATACCATAATAGATTGTTTATAAACATAACTTTTTTCCTTATGATTGAATTTATTCACCAAATAAAAATAATAATAAAAATAATAGAAGATTTTTCCTGGTTACAATGTATCACCTGGGGGAATTTTATTATCATTTTCATATGGAATATATGAAAAATAAGTAAACAGTAATAGGTTGTGAATTTCTGACACAATTAAACAAAACGTTGTCTGTAAAATTCAAGTAGTAGCACTATTAAAAACTCTGGACGCCACAAGTGCGTTATGGTAGCGAATTTTCATAGAAACATTTTTTTATTAAATGCTTATAACCCTTTTTTTTCTTATAATATAGTGTGTAGTTCACTTTTTGTAGCGTAAACCTACATATCAAATTTGGTTACCATAGCTTTGTTCTTTTTGGAAATAAGAATTTTTTTCCAAAGAAAATCCAAAATTTTCACGGAAAAGTTGTCCAAGTCACTCACAAAAGAAAGCTTATATATATATATATATATATATATATATATATATATATATATATATATATATATATATATATATATATATATATATATATATATATATATATATATATATATATATATATATATATATATATATATATAATATATATAAACATATAAAACTGAAAACTGACCCGGGATATTGGTTCTAGGGAGCCTATTTTGCGCTCATTTGAAACATTTTTTTTTAAATTCAAGTCGGGAGCTCCACATTAGTGAATTTTTTTCTACGAAAATTCACTAATATAACTGACAGCTGATCCTAATAATTATTATTTATATTGTAAAACATGTGAAACAAAACAAACTTTATATGAGCGATGGAATAATGGGTCTTTTTAAGTGTAAGAGTTTTTTTTTGTACAAGTGAAAAATTAAAAACAAATCTAAATCAGGAAAAAAGAAAAAGCAGGTTAATAATATTAACGAATTTGTTTAACAAACTACCATACAAACAGGATTTCTTATTTTACTGATCCTTAGAAATTTAATTTGTTGTTACTTTTTATAAAAACCCAAAGTTTTATGTCATTAAAATTAAAGAAATATATATATATATATATATATATATATATATATATATATATATATATATATATATATATATACACATTATTTCACTTAAATACATTTTTTCCCTTTCACACAATTTTTTACAATTAATAATAATTATTGAGTGCCAGCTGCTGGTATTATTTTATTTTTATTACTACCTGATTATGACAGAAAACATTTTGTCAGAGTCCACTTACTATTTCACTTTACCTCCCTCATGTGATACATTCACCATAATCTTTGGCTTATTACTTAATTTCAATCTCAAACACAAAAAAGTACCGTTTCATACTCCAACTCATCTTTGATTGTCCTAATAGCAGCCGAATCAGAAGCATTGCCTTTTAAAATTGCTGTGTGTGCCAAACTGGCATGGTATATCTCAACATCATAGTTGGCCGATGAACTGGCATTCTGCTCCTCTTTCATGGGAATTCCAGTGACAGTGGTACTGGCCAGATCATAATGTTCCAGTATCAGAGTCGACAGTTTACCAGGTATAAGTGGTGCTTTGATAGAGTGCACTTCAGTTGTTAGGATCGGTGAAAGCTGTATGAATAAAAAAGTCAAATAAAAAGTCAGATAGATTTGATTATAAAAGGTTCATTCTTTCTTACCCTTTTTGGTGGATGATTGTTCACTTGAGATTCTATATTCATTGGGAATGTGTTTATTATCACCAGGTGACAGTGGTCAATGGTTAACAACCTATATAAAAACAAAAACAAAATTTAGTTTTTTGAAATGAATGCATGTTTGTAAAATAAGGTCTCCAAGGCCCTGAAGTTGCTAGGAATATTTTTAAGCAAGATCGGGCAACACTATCGTGTAGCCTGGTACCCCTCCTACAGAACCCTACCACTCTGAGCTGTCTATGACGCTTAGTCTCGGTTTGGCAGCCGTTCGCAATGGAGCTTCCTTCTTACTCCAGCCAGGTATGAGTTAAGTTTTGTGATTCGTTTTTCGTGCGCTAAGGATACTACGCCTATAGAAATGCATCGTCAGTTATGTGAAGTATATGGACATCAAAAACGTGTAAAAACGGTGCAGAGTTTAAAGAACAACATAAGGACCGAACGGCCATCGGTTTTGGAAGAAACGATTGCACAAGTGGAGAGGGCAAGGCTTAAAGATCGACGGGTAATGATCGGGAGCTGTGCCAATTAATCCCTGATGTCAGTAAGACTACTATTGACAAGATTTCGACAAAACATTTGCATTATCACAAGATTTCTGCAAGGTGGGTCCCCAAAATGCTCGCCGAAAATCACAAACGGCCACAGGTTGAACCGGCCCGCGAATTCATTGAGTGTTACGCACAAAAGGGCGAGACCACACCAGATTGTGTTTTGAGATAGACAAGGGTATTGTTGTGCGAGTTTATGCCTACTGAGACAACAATAAACGCTGATCGCCCCTGTCAGACTTTGAAGAACCTTCACAGTGCAATTCAAAACAAAAGAAGGAGAATCCTGATGAAGGTAGTGCGTTTTCATCAGGATAACCGCCTGTGCAACAACCGATCTCTTCAACCAACTTGGACGGGACGTCACACACCCCTCTTACAGCCCGGACTTAGCACCACGTGATTATCATCTCTTTCCTGCATTGAAGTCATACCTGGGTGGAACGAATTTGAAGACCGACGAGGGGCTGGAAGAATAGGTCATGTGCTACCTGCACGACACGGCAGGAGAGTTCTATGATACAGGCATACGAGAAATGCCAGAACGCATGCAAATATTCATCGGTGATGACAGGGAGTATGTAGAAAAATAGTAGAAAGTCCACGCTTTTCAACAATGTATAATTCATTGCAAATAAACTTGTGTTTCTTTGTGAAAGAAAATTGGAGACCCTATTTTACGGTCATGCCTTGTATATTGTTTAAAATAGATATATTTTTCACTCTGGCATAATCTCTTGTTGCCTTCTGTTTATTGACACTCTTTCTCTTGTTTCAATTCTTTGATAATATTAGGCAATACATGTTGCGAGGGAACTCAGAAGTAGCAAAGAAATAAATAATAAAACAGCTTCTAAATCTATATTTAAAGAGCAATGATTTCACCAGGTAGTGACTGCCAAAATCAATAAACTTATTACATTTACTTTACAATATAATAAAACAGTAATAAATTTCCGGTAATTCCTAGACATTAAAGGACATTTATATATCTGATTACTTTGTACTTCTTCAATACACCAATTATAGGTGATCCAATCTGTGCTCATTTGAAGAAAATTATTGAACATTCAAAAGTCGTTACCTGTTTTATGTTTTTTTTTTAAATGAAAATTCACAAAAAGATTATTTTGTGTATTGATTCCTTACTTTGTGGTTAAAATGCTCTAGTTTTGTAATAATAAATTTAATCATAAATACTATTTATATATTGATAAGTACACTTGCAGAATCCTGATCACATTAAAAAAAACCTGATCATCGTTTCACTAATCAAGTTAGCGTCATCAGAGGATAAATAATTCTAAGTATGTTACATCTACAGCTCTGCTTATATTCTTGCGCAGGTAGTCGGCGCATAACGATAGTGGGTGGTCCAACAACACAAAAACTAACATATTTCGTTTGGCGGAAATATCTAAATTATTTTATTATCTATCAGACATGCTTCTGTCAGTCTTTCCTGTGAAATGATCTATCAACCGACTTACCACAGGCGGCGGTGTGAAGTTCATACACTTTTTATTATTACTATATTTAGTAATATATATACTTTCGAAAGCACTTAGCTCTCCCGGCTGTCTAACATTTTTAATCAATTTTAGATTATCCTTATCTACGTGGTAATTATTATCCCAAATATGCCGGGCAATGGAATATTTATCTCTAGTACCGTATCTTAATTGTGCTAAGTGTTCATTAAAGCTAATTTCAATAGATCTTTTTGTTTGTCCGACGTATTTAAGATCACAGTTTTTACAACTTATTTCATAAATTCCCGATATTTTAGCGGTACTATCGGGAATTTATGTAATAAGCTGTAAAGACTGTGATCTTAAATACATCGGACATACGAAAGATACTGCAGCCTGTTGCACTGCCGTACCTACGAGGGTTAATTCAACCCCTTCTCCAACAAGACAACACACGTCCTCATTCAGCAAGGGTTACTACAAGGCTCTTACAAGAAAATCGTCACCCTGCTTCGATGGCCTTCTCGCTCCCCAGAGTTGTCACCAGTCAAACATGTGTGGGATATGATTAGCAAACGACTGGCAAACCAACAAATAACCTAGCTGATCTTTGTCACCGAATTCAAGAAGCCTGTGATGACATTTCTTAGGATACCATATATCATTTAATTTCAAGCATGCCTCAAAGAATCATCAAATGCACAACAAACTGCAGCGGATCCACTCATTATTAAATAACTCTGTTATTTTTTATATTTTAGTTTGATAATGTAATCATTTTTTAGGTTTGATTAAACACACATTATATATACATTTTATTAAAATTGATTAACTCCTACTGGATGTTTGTATTTTTTTGAAATTCAGTATATATTATCTAACACAATGATTTTCTGGTAGCATAATGCTAAATCAATATAAAAATATTTATTATCCCCAGTAATTTAAACTACTTTGTATTTACTATACCTATTGGAAGTAGACACAAGCTTATTCTGCTGTTGCAGCACAGTTAGGAATATCTCCTCCAGTCTCTTCATACTGTCATTATCTCTGGCTGAAGTAATACATATCACTCTGCACCTATTCACCAATTTACTTTGGGTCTCCCCATATGTGTAGGCACTCTGTTTCTCCATCTGTAGATCTGTGTACTCGCTTAAGGCTTCAATAGCAGCCCGTAGTCCATGAAGAACAGTATAGTCCAGAGTTTGGTTTACTGAACGGATAGGGGCCGGCGGTGGAGGGATGCTGATTAAGGACATGGCATTCATTATCTGAAAAAGACATATAAAATAGTATAGAGATACATACATAGCCAATCATCTATAGGTAGCCCATCATTATGGGATTATCCAAAATCTGTTATTCAGTATAAGATTTTTGATATAAAAGTATCTATATCTAACTCTACATCAGACTGATTATATATATATATATATATATATATATATATATATATATATATATATATATATATATATATATATATATATATATATATATATATATATATATATATATATATATATATATATATAGTGTGTTTATAGACAGAGTGAGCGCATGAGGATCAGCCTTGCTTGGTCTTAAACTAAGATGTCTTATTTGCAATTCATTTATGATTTTAATAAGGTGAAACCATTTAATGCTGAATTTATACACACGTTGGAAGAAAATGAAGAGGCAAAACGATAAGCTTTTTGTTTGTCGCAAAATGATTAATATTTTCAAAATCAAAGTTTTGATAATGGTTAGATGGTCAATTTTCTGGGTGGTGGATAGGGAAAAAATAGCCCAATCCCTTGGCCTCCTAGCACCCCTGATCTAACTGTCATGGACTTTTACTTATGGGACTATCTTAAGCAGAAAGTCTATGTGGTTTCATTAAATAACGATTTAAATCAGTCAAAATGAAGAATAAGAGATGCATATCAAGCCATTCCAAACTGCCTGCACAGCATTTATCAAGCGCGTTGAATAATGTGTAAAGGATCCCACAGACCGGCGCGAAACATCCGCTGCGGCGACTGATGCGATATCGCAGCGGACAAACAGAAACGGCGACTTATGGACATATTCAGATCAGTAGGCGCGATTTCCGTTATAGTCGCGGCAGTGCAGCGTTAAACGTTAGGAACGTTGCATGCAAGTTTTTTCCGTAGACGCTATGATTCCTCGTATGGAAGACAATGGCCGTTACAGAGAAATTCATAGAAATAGTAAAAAAGTATCCTATATTGTATGATTTGGCAGATGTTTTCAAAAAACACAAAGTTCCTATAACAAATCTGCACTGCAGTACTTTAAAAAAAGGAATTAGTTACAATTTATTAGTAGGTTTATATTTTATAGGTTACTTACTTATCTCTGCTTTTATTCAACAACCTTGCTTACCATGTCATTTTCCTATTCATTCAAGGTCTCTTCTTAAATAACATATAGCCACATGACATAACCACAAATACAGCAACTTCCTTTGTTAGTTTTTATAATAATATAGTCAACATGGTGATCAACAATCTATCCATGCCAAGCATCTACTTACACTTTCCAATGGGATGGAAGTGTATATTATGACTTTTACTTGCACAAGTAAATGCCCAATTTGGCCAAGTAAAGTGAGTAGCCTTCTACATAACGAGGTAATTTTATGCCACTCTGATTTTAATCTCATACATAAATACATATTTCTGAACATTACCAATAAAATTCAACAAGTAAAACAATGAATTCTAAGGTTTGAAATTCTGTTGTATTTGATAATTGTTCTACTATGGTCAAACTCACTTGATAGATATATACATCATTCACAAAATGGTAATCTAGTGTTTTGAACCACAGTAAAAAACTTTCTTCAGTGAATTTGCAGACAACTTCCCGAATAGTTTTAGATAAAACAACTGCAGATACAGTTTGGTATCTTACATGCATGCCGACACTATTTATATCTTTTGTTCTCTTGCCTTTGCTGAGTTGTTTACATTTAAAGTTTTTTACACATTACACTTTTTAAACAGTTTCCCAGTATGGTTCTGTTCCCTGAGACCCCTTCCCTTCCATTACCTTAACATTTAACATTAACTTCAATGAATCCATTATGGGATTTGCTGGAAAATCCCAGACCCGGAAGTTTGGACTATATTACCGCTTGTACCAGATCACTTTTCACGTATTGCTGTAATCAGGTCATGTCTTCCAAGGCCTTCTTCTTAAATTGTGCATCTTCACCTTCTTGCAGTGGTTTGGGCGTGCGCGTGCCGCGAGTTAGTGATCTGTGACATATTATTTGTATCCTACATTGTTTTTGTAATGAGGAAAATGCGAAGTTGCAGGTTGTTTGCACCCAAGTGCCGGACCTACCTCATTTGGGTGAGACGAAAAAGGTAAGTGTTATGTAAATTTTCAGTTCTTTTTTAAATTTTGGACCTTTGACAGTATTTGCTATGACATTAGCTGTAAAAACTAGTGTACTTATATTGTAACATGGGTTTCTCTTCCCCCCTCGCATGTATACAACCACCCTTGTTGCATAAACCACAAGACAAATTTCCTAAGCATGTTTATGGTTTTTTTTCTTCGAAAAACCCTTCGGGAGGTTGTTGACAAATTTATCCCTTATTCAAAGTCACGATATCTTATTAGAAGACATGTACATTGTTGCCATATATAGCTTTAAAAAGAAACAGCCCATCGGTCAACCCCTTCCCTCACTGTTTCTCTCCTTAAGACAACCGTTTACTTAATTGAAAAGTTAGGTGAAGGGAAAACCATGGGCAACAACGTTGACATTCTTATGTCATATGTACTCATATGTAAACTTGACCTATGCTAGTGTTTTAAACACAATATTACCCAAAAAATATGCTTATTGCCTTCTTCAGCCTGCTCAAACAAGTTTAATCAAATTACTATAACTAGCCAATAGCAATGTTGTGCAAAATGTCTAGACTCCAGCTAACATGTTATGCTAAATTGGGTTTCACAATAATGTAGTTTTCAATAGAGATGAGCAAAACATCATTACCTGTGATTTATTCACTGTGAATGAAATATCACATTCACAACCTGCTAATGATTTGAAAATAAACTGTGAATGGTTAAAGAGTGAATAAGAAAATTTCTCGCTGTCGCAGTCACTGTTAGCTTATCTTTGATAGAATGAACTCACATGACTGCAACTTGTGCTTACCTGCATTCGGAATGTTGTATACCTTTACACGCTACACATTAAACAAAATACCATAAATATTATTTCATCATGTAATCTTAGGTATCTATTTTAAATTCGAATATCATGTCTGCCAAGTCGACATGCTTTATTTATGTTAAAAGCAAATCCACAACTTATATTACAGCGAAAAATAATGTGCTTTTATTACGATTTTTTTCTAAATTGGCAAGTTTGTAAAGATCACAAAAGTTTAGGTTTTACCAACGGCTATACTTAATACATAAAATACTATAAGACTGCTACATTGCATGTGAACACGATGATAGACTTTAATAATTATTAAAACTTGCTTAACCTGTCACAATGTCGTGAAATCGCATTCACAGTGAATAAAAAATTATGTTCGCAGTTATACCTGTGAATATCAATTCACGATTTAGCTCATCTTTAGTTTTCAATGCTCCCATTAGTGTCAAACTGCTGATTATAAAAAAATTAATACTTACATGAGTTAGATTTTGCTGATTTGGACTCCATGTATTCAAAATATGAGCCACAGTATCACTGGCTATAAACCTGACCTAAAAAAGGTTTGTTTTTATTTACACTCTTAGAAACTTGAGGTAAGTACTCTTAACTTACCAACTTTCCTTGTGGAAATAAATCCCATACAATCCTACAATATTCTATTGCAGATTCCACGCTACAGGTCCACAATGACTTAGAAATAGGAGATAATGGAATATAACCCGGTGATGAAGATCTCGCTTTTAAAAAATCAAATTCTATAGGATTTTCACTGGATATACCAAAATATGGCGTATGATCTAGTACAAAAATTGTTTTATGGTTTGCAGGAAACACTTTACTTTGCATTGAGAAAGCCATTTTTTTTTCTACATTTATTTTTGTTTAGAAATTACTACTTATTTTCTTGTTTCTTATTTGAGGTTAAATTAACATAACCTCCAAATATTTCACTCTTACTTTTTGATTCGAGTTTACTTTTTAGGACTACTCTCTTTCTGCCGTTTTAGTATGCTCTACTGTGATTATAAATATATAATATAAAACGGCAATTATAAAAATAGTGCTGCAAATGGAATCACAACTTCCAAATTCTCTTCAGAAAGACATTCTCATAGAATGCATTTAGGGCCCATGACTTGACCACAGAGAAAATATCTGTATTCCTGCACCCATAAACTTTGAAATATTACTCCTGTTTTATTGAAAAAATGTCAATTTTCACAAAATCACCCCTTATTTACCGCCTACCTTTGAAGCGGTCTTTCCCAAAAACAATTCGAATCTTTCTTTTGTCGGGTGCTAACTAGATACCAAATTTGAAGATGATATCTCAATTCGTTAGAAAGTTATTGCACCTATTAACAGACAGACGTACTTGCGACAGACCAACCGACAAACAAATTTTTGTTCCAGAATCAAGTTTTATATATGATTTGAGACTTTTTACGACGTTTTAGCACAAAAAAAATCGAAATTTTTGTTAACAATGTTCCACCTGTACACATTGAACCCTTAACTTCATTTCAGCACGGAATACCAGATGTTTGACGAAATAAAAAGTTTTCTAATAAATAAACCCTAAACCGTTATATTACTTGAGTTGTAACAAAAAAAGGTCAATTTTTACCAAATGATTTCATCCCCTACCGTCTAAAGCAATTTCACCCAAATACAATCCGAATCGTTCGTTTCTCGAGTGCTAACTGTATACCAAATTTGAAGACGATATCTCAGTTCGTTCTAAAGTTATCGTGACTACAAACAGGCAGACATACAGACCGACAGACAAATCAATTTTCGTTCTCAAATCATGATTTATATATGTTTTGATACTTTTTACGACGCTTAAGCGAAAAAAATTGAAATTTTTGTCGCCGATGCGGTACTTCACTGGTTATAACGATGTGGAAGGAATAATAAAATACTACATAGCTCTTGGATAACTGTATGCCTTCATTTTATTTATTATCCTATTTAGTTTATAAGGCGGTGTAAAATATCTATGGGCTATTCAACATATTTATGGATAAATGTATGTGAGATGTGCTTGGAGTTCTACTATACGCTGACAATGCAGTACTACCCAGTGAACCCGAAGAACAATGCAGTAAGTGTAAAGTGCTAGAAAGAGGGAAGAAGATGTGATGAGGGCACCTAAAAAACTTCCGTGGTGAAGTAAATGCATGTTCGGCTGCTGGATGTAGTGCCTGGGTTCGATTCCAAGTAGTGGCAGTTTCTGTCACTGTGTGTTGAGTGTCTTTTCAATATAACTTTCTCCGTTCGGTATTTCTGGATTGGAGGGCGTCATTTATTATGTAGTATAATTGATTTGAAAAAAGCAGGGTTACAGACCTGAAATGTATTAGGAACTATAACCGCTCTAGCTAAGTGCATATATCTAAAGACGCCGAAGTCGCTGTGTATAATAGTGACTAAGTAGTGAATATCTGAATATTGGGTGTGTTAGGCAAAGCGGCTAAGAAAATTGAATGCTGTCAAAATCATAGCATAGTTATTATAACCAGCAGGGTACTCTGTGAAATCCTTTCAGACAGTTAGATTTAATGGTAGTCTAGTGCCAGCCTACAATCTGTTAGTAGACCTAGCAAGGGCGTACTCAGGATCAAAACTAGGGGGGGGGGCAAGCCATGGTCGTTCAGGTTGTAACATATTATCGCGGAAAAGGTGAATGAAACCAGAATTTTAAGAAAATTATGTATAATTATAGCAGTGCTTTATCAACTAAGTTATTACAATTATTTGCTTGAAAAAAATATATTTTAGTTGCATGTCTTATAGTACCGTAAAACGGGGTTATTTGGGAATTGGCGGGTAACTAGGGAATTCTCCAATTATTATATATTTGGCAACACTGTAAGGAACTAAGCCGTCTCACAACAGCTGAATCGCTAGCAGTGTGTGAGCAACATATGGCAGATAGTGTTGTGCAATAAAGGTAAGCATATCACGTGTAAGTAACGTCACACAATAATATCAAAATTTATGTACAAAATTGTCCCAATAATTTGGGTGTCCAACTTTCACATGTAGAGCCGTTTAAGTGAACACGAGACATAACTTTAGTATAGTAGGAAAAAGTTGTATGTTAGGTTATGTCAACTTACAAGTTTTATTGTTTTTTTTTAAATACGTTATTTTTTCGCGATTTTTTTTTGAAAAAGGGGCTATTTGGGACACCAATTCGGGGTTACTTGGGAACTTTTTTTAATTTGCTAAAAACCTGTTTTAGGTAGCCAGTATGGTGCGTAAATACAAAAGAACGCTCACAAATTGTCGAAATGGGAAGAACTATCGACCTTATATGTCTTATTCAAAAGAAAAATTAGAGCAGGCCGTCCAAGCAGTAAAACAAAAGAGACTAACTATTTTACAAGCTGCCGAGCGATATTCGGTACCAAAATCCACTATTGGCCGACGAGTCCTCGATCAAAATATTGACTACAAACAACCTGGACGCCCCACTCTATTTTCAGAGGATGAAGAGCAAATAATAATTCATCATCTTAATATGGTGGCATCATGGGGGTTTCCCTTTGATTCACTGGATCTACGACTGTTGATGAAAACTTACCTTGACAAGAAGGGAGTTCAGGAAGGGCGTCTAAGGGATAATTTACCAGGGAAGGATTGGGTTGCAGGATTTCTTAATCGTCATAAGGATCAAGTATCTAATAGACTATCAGCGAATATATCTTCAAAACGGGCTGCACTCTCCCATTACACCATTGATCGTTTTTTTGAAAATGCTGAACAAGTTTTAAAAACAGCAGATTCTTCTTTACTGATAAACTACGACGAGACGAATCTAACAGACAATCCTGGAACCAAAAAATATATTGTGAAACGTGGCAGTAAATATCCAGAACGTGTCATAAATTCGACGAAAACTGCCATCAGCCTGATGTATGCCGGCACAGCAGATGGTCAACTATTGCCTATCTATGTAGTATATAAGGCAGAACATCTGTGGGATAGTTGGACCACGGGAGGTCCTTCCGGTACCAGGTACAATCGCTCACGAAGTGGCTGGTTCGACTCCGTTTGTTTCGAGGACTGGTTTTTTTCCATAGTTGTTCCATTTTGCAAAGACAAAGAAGGTCAGAAAATATTAGTGGGTGATAATTTGTCGTCGCATTTCTCACAAAAAGTCCTGAATGCCTGTAAAGAACTGAATATAAAGTTTATTTGCTTACCAAGCAATGCGACCCACGTCTTACAACCTCTCGACGTAGCGTTTTACGCCCCTTTGAAAAAATATTGGAGATCAATCCTTACCAATTGGAAAAAAACAGCAGGAAGACGCTCGACGACACTAACTAAAGATGCATTTCCAAAATTGTTGACGGAACTTCAGCAAGCACTAGATGAAAATGGAAAGGGTTCCCAAAACATAATTTCCGGTTTTAACAAAACTGGTCTTTATCCATTAAATCCAAATAGACCCAAGGAACGACTGCCTCAAAAGGAAACAGGAGACAACGCATCTCTAGTGTCAGATTCTGTTATATCACTGCTCAGTGAAATGAGGGGCAATACTCCTGACCTCGCTAGCACTTCAAAACCAGCCAGGCGCAAAAGGATCTCCGTAGAGCCAGGAAAAAGCATCGGAGCCGAAGATATTGCTTCACCATCAACTTTGAAGCAAACGAAAGGAAAGACAGCAAAAAAGAGACGGGTGATCGATGATTCTTCTTCAAGTGAAGCTGAAGAAAACAACGACCCTAATATATTCACCCTTGATGACGACACTGATTCACTTGAAGAAGGTATAGAACGTTACCCAATAGAACTTGAAGATGATGGATTTGAAGCAGAAGAACGAGAAGTTGGAGAATCTCAATTCGACTCTGATAGTAGCGACGACTTACCCTTGGCCCAGCTAGATATGAACAGGTTGCCTGAAGAAATCCCAGCGGTTGGTCAGTGGGTCGTAGTAGAGTACCAAACGAAGAAGAAAACTCGCCACTACGTGGGACAAATTGAGGCCGTCGAAGAAGGCGAGGAAGGCCAAACGTTCCTAGTCGATTTTTTGAAGAAATCTAGTAAGACTGATAATTTTAAAAAACCTCCATCCAAAGATTCCGATGTGATTTCATTAGACATGATTGTTAAGAAATTACAAGAACCCAAAGTAGATGGATCTGATAGCCGACGATTTTATGTGTTTCGTGAAAATTTGTCACGATTTACGTTCATTTGAGTTTTTTTTAAAGTTTTTAGGTGCTTAAAAAGTGCAATATTTTTTTTAGTTTTTTTCTACCAAAAGAATTGTTTTAATTTTCACAAAAAACGTTTATATGTATTTTTTATATGTATTTCTTTTATAAAGAATGATGGTAAATAAAAAACCATCGAGTATTTTGTTTTTTTAAAAGTTCAATTTGCTTCCCAAATATCCCAACAGACAGCGTTATTCGGTTAATGCATGTTTTAGAGGCAATTCCCAAATATCACCACCGCATGGGGTTATTTGGGAAAATACTTTTAAAAAATATATAGACCCCCACCGTGATAGTAGGGGTGTCATAATTGCAGTGAAGGTAGCCTATACCTATGTCTTTCCAAAATAAATCAGAAAGCAAATATCGCTGCATGCACCTGGAATCTACAACCAGAAAACCTTAAAAAATTTCCCAAATAACCCCGTTTTACGGTAGTATAATTTTTCTTGGATTTGTACAAAACTTGTTCAAAACTCTCGTTTCAATCCAGTCCTGATTTTCCTTGAAGAATTTCCGATGGACGCTCATCAAACACGACCCAGTTAGTCTGTCTTCTCCCATTGTACTTCTCAGTCAGGTCTTTACCCTTCGAAGGGTACTGAAAGATCGTTAAACAGTAGCCGTATTTGATGGGAAGGCACTTAAAACGAGGAGTGCATGCCTTGTTGCAGGGAAAAAATATTAGCCTCCTCCAAAAGTGCAGCCACTTCAATATCCTTTAATTTGTCTCCTGCTAAATCCTTCTTTTTCCACAGATTATACCACAAATCTAATTCTGCAGAGATATCACCCAACTCATAAAACTCCATGAAAAATTTTGCATTTTTCTCCAAATCTTTTGAAGTCATTTTTAGCAGGTATGAAGGACGAGGATGGGATAAGGCAAAAGCAGGTGTATTTTCGTGTGAGAATCTAACATTCAATGATAAAGTTAAAGAGTCAAGATAAGGGATGATCAACGACCGTCTCCAATATTCAGTCGCAGTTTCAGATGGCGGATTACTTCTGTGTATTTGCTTTTGAACAATTCGTGGGATCGCCGACTTTCTCCGCGATATCATGTGATTTTTCAAGTAATTCATCAGAAACATGTTCAATTTCTTGTCGATCCTTCTTGATGACATCAAGGATTGCACCAATATGTTTCCTCACCATAATCAAATCCATATTTTTACTTTGTAGAGCGTTCACAACGGGTTCCAAAATCGTAGAGTACTTTGCAATCATGACTAAACCTACGATGAAAATTGGTTTAGTAACTGCACAGTGCAATTGATAGGAAAATTTTCTTGTAGCATAGTTTCCTTCGACAGAGAGATGTTCTAGCGCATTGACGATTTCATGGAAGCTGCCTGAAAACTTTCTAATGCTCTTGTATTTCTCAGACCATCTGGTCTCATTGAGCCTTGATAGATTAGGAGCCGAATTCCTGCGGGCTGGCGACTCACGAAAGAAGGATATTGTATCCTTAACTGTTGCAATTAAGTTTCTCATTTCCGGTAGTTTGCTAGCATCACTGACCACAAGATTTAGTTTGTGGCTTGAGCAATGGAAAAATAAAGATTTATTGCACTTTTTCTTTAAAATGGCCTGTACACCACCTCCTTTTCCACCCATCGTAGAACATCCGTCAAATCCAAATCCAACACAATTCTCTGCTGAAATATTCTGATCATTTAAAAAACTCTGAATTGTGCTAGCGATTGTAGGGGCATCTTGAGATTTCAGCTCAACATAGCCTACAAATTCCTCTCTGATTTTTTCTTGATTCTCATCATAAAACCGCAATCCGATAGAAAGCTGTTCTTTTCCAGCGATATCTCCTGTTTCATCGGCCATTACAGCGTAAGCTTTTGCTTGTTTACAATCTTCAATAATTCTTTCTTTGACAACTTCACCACATAATCTTATAATCTCTGAATTTTTGGTGAAGTGTAGACTGCATTTTTCGACATGTATCCAAATGATTCTTTAGCTTCACATCACCACAGTCAATTCTCAAATTTAAAAGGTCAAAGAAAACCCACTCATCTCCTTCCTTTCCTCTAAGTGGCAAATCATGCGAGTTCCACAAAATATGATACAAGAAATAATTGATGACAATATTTGTTTGTTTTCTTCCATCATCTTCTGGTGACCACTTTGCAACTGTACATCAACTGGAACATTTTCAAGGAACGCTTTTGCAGCAGCTGTTGAAGTTTTGTGGTAGTGACTGCCGACCTGTTTTCTACAATCTTCATGTATATCTTTAAACTTCACGTATGACCTTACCATGAATGACCCCAAAACTCCTTTAACTGAAGCAATACTAGGAGGAAAAAGAACACAGTGCATAGATAGAGCACCTTTCAAACGACTTGAGTACACCAACCAAGGAGTATATTGATCTAACCAGCGGTGGTTAAATTTTCTTTTCAAATGGCTGGCATCAGAACCAAAATCGCAATTTGATGGTTGATTTGATGGTTGATGGTTGTAAGCAAATCCTTCCTTTTTTCTGATGGCAATTTAAGGGCATGACCAACATAACGACCAATGTCATTTTCATGGTAGCCATCGTATTCTTCAATCGTTTTAGATGTCCCAGGAACAGCTACGTGTAGAGGTGAAGAATTACTAGACCCTTGTTCCATAATAGATACAGAATCCGATGGTTCGGTCAGTTTAGTTCCATCTTCATCACCATCACTGCTTCCACTTCCACTACTGTCATCTTGATCCTTTTTCCGTTTGAGAGGTTTTCTGCCTGAAAATAATAGAAATTGACATAATTCAAATTTCAATAAAACAGGCTTATCCGTTAGTTGAAGACAATATGAAATTCACTGCTTTAACCTATATCAATAAATTCAGCAATAGATTGAAATCATTTTTATAAAATTTTAATTTAAATATTGCATTCAGAACAAACGACAAACAATAATCTCAGTAAATACATTAAGAACAATAAAGCAAGGAGTTTGAAAAAAAAAACTCAGGTGTCTATCAACTAAATTGCGGCAGTTGCGATAAATTTTATATCGGAAAAACTTTTTAAACTCGTATTTCAGAGCACAAAAGAAGTTTTGATTTGGATAATGGTATTTCACATTACGCGACTCATTTATGAAATGAAAATAATAATTTTGATAAAGTGTAAATCTCATTTTGAAGTAATTTTCATTATATTATATGATACATTTAATTTAAAATTTTATTTTCTACATAAATTGAGAAATTACTTAACTTACCTTTTTGAAACCAGTTTCTTATATCCATTTAGGCAGCCTCAGTGTTCTCCAAACGTAAATAAGAAGGTAAACTAATAAACTATAATAATTGGTTGTTTAAAAAACTACTTAGTAGTAAACACCAACATACAAATACTGATCAAGTAGCGGCGGGCGGGTCAGTTTATATAGTGATGCGGACATGCGGAACTCTCTAGATCGAAGGGGAAGGCGGAGACCTTTCTAGAAGATTTCCTTTTCTCTCATTGGCTGCCGCCTGTAGACTCTAGCGATCTCTCAGTCTTTCTCGAATCCTACTAACTGACTGACAGATTTCGCTACCAGTCGCTAGATGGCTCTAGATCAGTGTAAAGCTTTGCGAGATGTACGATAATTATCCTATTTGTTTGTGGTATTATTTTTTTATAAGGATTTATTTTTTTGCTTCCAGGCTTCAAGGGGGGGGGGGGGCGCAGCTGCCCCCCTTTCCCCTCGCTGGGTACGCCTTTGAGACCTAAGCGTTTAGTGTGCGTATTCGGCTTATTTTAAAAACTAAAATTACGTGCTTTGCTAAATCTGGACACACTAGCAGACCTTTAGAAATGGTAAATCAGTATATCAGTATACATACCTGGACCTTGGTGTCCTGTTTTTCTCTCATTCTCATTTTCGGAGAATCACCCATACATACTTTGGCGTCGGATTCTTTTCTTGTTCCCTGTTTCTTTTCAGAAGGCGCCCTAATTTATCTATTTGCCCGCACAAAAATGGTTAATTATTTGTCAAGGGTGCGGCTATACGATTCAATTATTGTGTGCAATATACGTCACTGTTTTGGTGTCTGGAGCACTTGATATTGCAAATCGCTTGAGAGAGTGTAGGTTTGTTTTATTAAGTACTTGTTCCACCTTCGGCAATCTACCGCTGACGCAGTGGTCAGGTTTTAATTTGGAGCAACTCATATACTCTACACTGCTGCTAGTCTGGCTATTGGTTGGATGTCAAAGGTTTATGCGAAAGCTTATAGTCGTTTACCTTAAATTTGTCTCAAACGTATGTTATATCTTAGAGATGCCCCTGTTAAATATCACTGGTGTGCTCAGGTTATCGAATTGCTGTGAAATGTAGACATAAACTTTACTTGGAAAAATATATCTCTCTTATGGTTGCATTCAAATCGGGCTACAATTTTGGAAACGTTACATGTTAAGTTACTTCAAAACGACCATTTAAAAGTTGAGGGGTCCTCTTATACAATTCTGTACACTCGACTTATATTTGCAGCACACAGTTTTCAGCCTTACCTCATGTTGGGATTGCCGTCTAGCTCGGTGTGTATCCTGGCTCAGTTACGAACCTCTTTGAGTAGATTTTTTAAGTTAACAGTCAACGGTAGTGATCACAATCAATTTTGATAATTTGTGTACCGTCTGCAAAATGAATAAGCCAGAATCTTTAGTGCACATCATGTTAGAGTGCCCTGTCTAGAACCAGTAAGAAATTAAACAGTAAAAACCTTAAAGGATTACGATAGCCTGACCTACCTCCTGCTGGGTACAGCTAGGCTCAGATTAAGGACGCTTTACGCGTATATTTATTTATTTTATTTATTTGGTATTATTTATACAGCGTGTCACACAAAGAAGCATTTGCTTGTACTTGTATAGTACACAATTTAGAAACTCTAATTTCAATCAAACATCAAAATACATTGAAACTGTCACTTTCAATTGGGCTGTAGCTTCAGCATTCTAGAAGGTTTTACTCCTCACCTCTATTTCCATAAGATCTTCACATACCATTATTCAATGACTTCAAACTTTATTATGCATGAGTGAGGTGGATGGAGGACCAGCTGGTTTCTGGTTATAAAAATAGTTTTTTTTTGAACTGTTAATATTTGTATTAACATGAATCGATAAATCCTTTGTTCAGTTCTTTGTTTTCATGTTCACTTGTTTTTTGTTCTTGAATATGAAAAATATTTGTCTTTTTGGATTTATTATTTAGGTAAAGTCAATCAAACACTTCTAACAACTACTGTCTTTTTTTTTTGTTCCCTCAGGGCTCGTCCGCGGCCTTGCCGCCCCGATAGCACCGCAACCCTTGGTTGATTGTGCATACCCCTAGTCTTACTCCACCCATTCCAAAATCACTGTGCCTTGAACTAGTCTGCACAGCGATTGGTAGGGTGAAGTTTTATATTGCTCTGTCTCCGGTCTAGAGTGACCGTAGATCAGTTGTCTTTTCCGGTCCAGAGCTATACACTCGCACAAGATGTGCTGGGCTGATTCCTCCCCCTCGCCGCAGAGTCTGCATGCGAGGTCCCCTTCGAACCGCCCCATTTTAAGTAGGTGTTTCTTGACGGCCATGTGTCCCGTCAAGAGACCTGTTGTGTTTCTGAGCTGTCCTCTGCTAAGGTTTAGCAGCTCCACAGCTCTCTTTGAACCGGGTCCGTCAATTATTGACTTCCCATGTCTGAGCCCTGGACAGTCCGCCCAGTACACCTTGTGTTGGTTTCTGACCCAGGACTTAATGGCTCCCCTGGCAGTGCTCTTTGACACGCCCAGAGCCGGTTCTGGTCCCATAAATGGTTCTGCTGACCCTCTCTTCGCGAGACTGTCAGCTTCTTCATTGCCTTTGACCCCCGAGTGACCCGGCACCCAGATGAGGGTCACCTCATTCTGCCCAGCCAGGTCGCTCGTCTCGTCTCGGCACTCACTCACCAGCCAGGAATTTACCCGTGGGCTACTTAGTGCCTTAAGGGCTGCCTGGCTGTCTGTGGCTATGAGGATCCGCTTGTTGGTGTAGCCCCTCCTCTTGTTCTCCCGCACACAGTGCAGGATGGCGTACATCTCGGCCTGAAACACCGTTGCATGGGCTCCGAGGGAAATACTGTGACTTACCCTCGGTCCTTCCGAGTAAACACCTGCCCCCGTCCCACGCTCCCCGCCAGATCCGTCCGCGAACCAGACGAGCGCGCCCCGTGGTATGCCCGGCGTCTCCTCCCGCAATGCCCCGCGATCAGGGATTTCCACTGTGAAGTTGTTTTCCCTGCACATTCGCGGGCTCGCGAAGTCTGACCTCATTTCAAGCATGGGTTCCTTCACGATCTCCTGAATTTTGCAGTGGCCCCTTAAGCCTGGGTTGATCTTCAGTCTACCATTGCAGGCTAGTCTGTATAGTCCTAGCCTGGCCTCTCCCATAATAACGAAGTGTAGGGGGGGTAGATCCAGAAACACCTCCATGGCGGCTGTTGGGGTTGAAGACATGGCCCCTGTGATGCCTAGGCAAGCCATCCTTTGGATCTTGCCTAGTTTTTGTTTGGCACTGGATTGTGTCACCTTAGGCCACCAGACCAGTGCCGCATATGTTAACGATGGTCTGACCACCCTTGTGTACAGCCAGTGGGCCATACTAGGTCTTAGTCCCCACGTTTTCCCATATAGCCGCCTAGTGACGGCTAAGTTCATGACTGCCTTACGCAGTATTTTTCCAATGTGACCATTCCAGGTTAGCTTAGAGTCCAATACGACCCCAAGATATTTTACCTCCCTGGCCATTGGAACGCTCCTACCATATAGACTGAGAGTTCTGTGGCTTTCACACTTCCTCCTCCTCGTAAACGGCACGACGGTTGCTTTCTCGGGGCTCACCCCGAGCCCTTGATCAACCGTCCACCCTTCCACCACTTTCAGTGCAGTCTGCATACGCTCCCACACTGCCTGTGTGACCTTTCCTCGGACTATGATGACAATGTCGTCCGCATAGCCCTGTACCTCATACCCCCCTCCCGAGAGCCTCCCCAGCAGGCCGTCCACGACTAGACACCACAGCAAGGGAGACAGAACGCTCCCCTGCGGACACCCCGCCGCGACCCCCGCCAGCAGAGTCCCTCCCGCGAGTGAGGTGAACACCGCCCTGTCCCTGAGCATGGAACCGATCCACCTGCAGCAGGTCTCCTCTATTCCACGCTCCCGGGCAGCTGCCAGAACCGATCCGAACGAGGTGTTGCTAAAGGCCCCCTCTATGTCTAGGAAGGCCCCCAGCGCCACCTCCTTGTTCTCCAGCGTATTCTCCAGTTTCAGCACCAGTTGGTGCAGTGCTGTTTCTGTTGAGAATCCTGCTCTGTATGCATATTGTCCGCAGTGTAGAGGATATGCTTCCAGTACACCGCCCCTAATGTGCCGGTCGAGCAGTTTTTCCACTGTTTTCAGCAAGAAGGACATGAGACTTATTGGCCTCAGGGACTTTGCCTGGTCTGTTGGACGCCCAGGTTTAGGAATAAATACAACCCTGGCCAGTCTCCATGCCCTCGGAATGTACCCCAGAGCCAGGCTGGCCCTCATAATGAGGGTAAGCACCGGCGCCAGTATATCTATCCCCTGTTGGAGCATGATGGGCATTATTCCATCAAATCCCGGCGATTTGTATGGCTTAAAGCTGTTAATGGCCCATCTGATTTTGCTCCAGGTAACCACCTCTTTAGCGACTGTCCAGTCTACTCTAGATGCCCGCCTATAAGGCGCCTCTATTTCTGAGTGTTCCCAGTCCGGAGGTGATTGGTTTATTATGTTACAGCCGGGGAAGTGCGTCTGGAGTAAAATTTCCATAGTTTCCTCCCCCGAGCTTGTAAAGCCTCCCGTGGGTGTTCTAAGGGAGCCTATGTTAGCCTGCGGGCCCTTAGACAGGATCTTGTGTAGTCGAGCACTCTCGGACGTGTTTTCCACTTCTTCGCAGTGCCTCCTCCACGACTCCTTCTTGGCGTCCCTCAGTCTTTTGTTATAGGTCGATAGGGCCTGTCTATATTCATCCCATGCTCCCGACCTTTTGGCCGCGTTAAACAGCTTACGAACCTGCGTCCTCCTTTGCCTGAGGTCCTCGTTCCACCATGGGACGTTCCTGGTGGACACCCTCATTTTCAGGGGGCAGTTGGCGTTATAGGCCGAGGTAATTGCGTCTCGCAATTGGACTGCTGCAATCTCGAGGTCTATTGAATCCCTTATGGCACTCTCAACCCCCCGCAGTTCCACAGCTAGGTCTGCCCTGTAGGCTTCCCAGTCCGCCTTGCGGGGGTCCCGGTACCATACCGTTTCTCTTTCGACTTTGGCGATTTCAAACCGGATGTATCTGTGGTCTGAGCTACTCACTTCCCCAGACACAGCCCAGCTTTTAACAAAGTCACCCAGAAACTGGGTGGAAACTGTTAGGTCTAAAACTTCCTCACGCCGTGTTGTGACGAATGTCGGTTTATTACCTCTATTCAATATGTCTAAATTAAATTTCATAAAGAATTGTAAAAGTGCCTCACCCCTAGAGTTTGTGTCCGAGCTACCCCACAACTCATGGTGCGCATTCGCATCCATGCCGATGATGGTCTGCCATCCACCTGCTCTGCTACCCACCATCAGCTGCTCCAATTCGTTGGGTGGAGGAGGGTCCGTGCTGTCCCCTGGCAGATAGGCTGACGCGACAGTAATGTCCCTCAGCCCATCCGCTCCTCCACATCGGATTTTGATCGTTGCCAGGTCCCTAGAACAGAAATTCATTAGAGGGAGAAACTCTATCCCTTCCCTGACAAAAATGCAGGCCCTCGGATTCTCGCTGGACCTGCTGTAGATGAGCTTTCCAGTAGCTCCGCCGAGTCCCTTGATCTCTCCTTTGTAGGAGTACGGTTCCTGGATGAGGGCCACATCCGTGTTCCTCAGAGCCATTAGTAGTCCGGCCGTGGCTGCCCTACTGTGTTGGAGGTTGACCTGAAGGAACCTAAGTCCCATTAACCCTTAGTTGCTTCCCCAGTGGGCGGAAGCTAACCCTTCCCATGCCCCAGAATGCCTTGAAGGAGGTTCCTTCAAGGGCTCTGTAAGATGTTGGGTCGATCGAGAAGGCGAGCGTCTGTCCATTCTCCTCTGCCTTCCTGCTTAGAACCGACTAGTGTTGCGTCCCCAGTTCAGGGTTCTGGATCTTAAGTCTGCTGATCACCGTCTCATGCGGGACGGTGTCAGGGATCCGTACGAGGACCTTGCTTCTCTTTGGGAGTTCCTTGGGCTCGACGGCTGTCAAGTCCGCCCCCTCCCAAATCTGACCGAGGCCCCCGATCGTTTTCCGCAGCCAGTCCCGCGACTGGGGGCCGGCACAGGTTGTCCAGAGGATGCCCCCCGTCAGGCGCGTCCGGTGGAACTGAGGCGGGCTCTCCCCTTCCTGAAGAGAGTCCACTGCAGCTACCACCGCAGCCTGGATCAGGTCCGCCTTCCCCTGGTCTAGCGTGACCTCAGGATGGCGTCTGTCAATCACCGCCATCCCGAGGCCCTCCGCAGCCTCCCTGTAAGAGCCAGTCTGCGTCGGTGTTCCGGCCTTGGTTCCTTTGGGAGGTCTGTCTGTAGTAGGCGTGCTAGAGCCAGAGCGCGGCGTCTTCCGACTCGCACTCTCCTCTTCCGCCTTTACATGCACCCTGGCCCTTTTGGAACGTCTGTCTGTAGTGGGCGTGCTAGAGTTCGAGCGCGTCCTCTTCTGACCCGCACTCCCCTCTTGCGCCTTTACAGGTTTCTCGACCGTCCAGGTCCCGGCCGCCATTTTTTGCGCCCTCCGGAGCTTCTTTCTTTGCGCCCCGGAAAGACGCTTGGACTGCCGGGGCAGTCCCTCTACTCTAACAGTAGATTCCTCACTGGTGGAGGGGCCCCCGGAGTCCGCGGAGCTCGCCGCCCCCCGGTGGGACCTAGCCTCCAGCTTGGGTGTCGGTGACAGGTCTCTGGCCGAAGCTACCTCCTGATCCCCCGTATCTACTCCGGTCGTGGGACCTCCAGAGTCCGCTGCCGCCCCCTGGCTCGTCTCCGTTTCCGGGATAGACTCAAGGCACAAGTCTGTAGCCGGAGCCACTCCTCGAGCCTCGTTGGTTTTGGTTTTGTATGTGTTTATTATCATCATGTTGTTCCCACGAGAATGGGGGAAATACTGTCCACACCATCAGAACCCCCTGTGTGGTGCAAGGCGGGTTACTCTGGAGGGTTGCCTGGTACTCCAGAGGTTCCGTTCACGACACCATCGCCCTGGTGCCATCCATCCATAGGCACGGGTCACGTGACACCGTAGATTGGGGGAGTTTAGTTCGACCTCCTTGTCTAGATCCGTCATGTTTAGTTATTAGCAGGGTCACCTCGTGCAGGATGCGGATTTTTACCGCGCATGACGGTCTTGGGGAAAGCTTCATCGGGAGTTTATGTTGTTATTTCCACTTCCTCAGCTTGCCCCCTGGAGTCCTTTGGCCCGCGACTTCTTAACCCCAACTACTGTCTTACAATTTGATTAAACACCTTTCAAAATTCTTCGTAGATGACACAGATATACCGAACCGAATCAATTTTAATGTGCCTGAAAATAAGACAAAATATTACTTTCACCTATAATTCTGTCACATCCGTCTCTATGAGAACTAAAATTATGAACTTTGTTGCTTCAATGGTCACAGGCAGGTTGTAAAGGGTCTTGGTAACAGCGAATAATCTAGAGTTATATTTCGAGAATAAACTAGAAAGGGCAAATATTGAGCAATCTAGACAGGTCTAGAACTACTCTATGGACAATATAAATAGGCGCGCCCAAGATAGAGTGAGTCAGTCAGTAGCGAGTTAGTGTTGGTGTATAATAAGGGATCATAGAAGGCGTATTATGAAATATATTTCTATGGACATTTAGTATTAGAGAGAAGTATTTTAGCTGATGGTGGTGTTGGAAAATAGTTGGTTGTAATAATTGAGTAGTTTGAAAAGCGGTGTATATTATCAGTCAAAAACCTTATGTCATTTCAATTTAGTAATAAACTCTCTTTGTACAATAATATAGTCAATAAAATTTAAACCTTTTGCAAATAATTTCAGAATAAACTTAAAACTCTAGACAAGTTTCATCTATCTTACGATACGGCATATTATCCTGGGGATCAGCTTATCAGGCAACACTTGCTCCACTGCAAGTGACGCAAAACTTCATTCTTAGGACACTATTTAACAAACTACTTGATAATTACACAAATTTATTGTAAGTATAACGAAAACACGAATTGTTTTGTACTGCATGTATTGGGATTTTATGTGGATTGTATGTGGTATCTGTGATTGAGTATACGCAGAGAATATCATACGCATACAAGTCACAAATATTTGACAAGGCAGCAGTTAAAGTCCTTGCTATTTGCACATACAGTGGCTATATAAAGAAAGTGTGACCATGCTTTCGTGGCCGCCATGTTTCATCATTTTTATACAGTCTTATGGGAGAAACAGAGAAATCGAAGCCTTTATGTTTTAATCGACGGATCAGTGAGAAAAAATGGACACAGGTCGCAAGTAATAATGATGAAGAAATGACATCTGATATTTTATTGTCCTGGCCCAGCAACTTTCTTGGAGGTTGTTTGCAAGAAGTTTTTCTTGTGGTTTATGCATTCAATGGGGGGGGGGGGGGGGGCTTCCTAGGCATGTTTCTAATTTTTTTCAAAAAACTCTTTTTGAGCTTAGCTTATCTGCAAATTTACCGTATAATTGAGTAGGTTTTCACTTTTCAGCAGGTAATCAGTCAAATGAACCGATCTAAATACGGAGGACGGAAGAACGATTCTAAACTCAAAAACTACCCCAACAAAACTTCAAGCAACGTTCTCGTCAACATTCTGTGAAATATTCACAAGTGCATACATTTCTCCGCACAATTTTCAAGAATTCTGCCAGCATTCCTTTTACTTATTACTTTTCAAGTGATGTAAACTCTCAAACTAATATGAAAATTAACATTACAGTCGATTTGAAATATTGCGGGAATCGAGAAAGAGAAGTCAATTTACATTTTCTAATAAAAAGACACTCCGGCAATGAAATATCACATGAGACATTTCTTCATCATTATTACTTGTGACTCCTCTCCATTTTTGTCGTGACAACATACTGCTTGGTTCCGCAACTTGGTGGCGGCAAGTTGCTTCGTGTCTCACCACTCACTTAGTGCTGGAAGGCTGGCTATCATAGCCGTTTTACTTTATAGGTGTATTTTCGCTACAATTAGTATGCCGTACTGAAGAGCTCTAATTAGAGCGAAACCGGTCTACGGTTCTAATTGTGGCGAGAATACATCTATCCTTACATACTTTGAACTTTGTCCCTATATTAGGGTAGAAATGGGCCAGGGCTGACAATTTACTAAATTTTTAGTTGGTTGTATACGGTCTCTATTTTTTAACACTTTGTGTTATTTGGAGCTGTCGTGACAACATACTACTTGGTTCCGCAACTAGGTGGCGGCACGTTGCTTCGTGTCTCACGACTCACTTAGTGTTGGACGGCTGGCTACTATAGCCGTTTTACTTTATAGGTGTATTTTTGCTACAACTGGTATGTCGTACTGAAGAGCTTTATTAGAGCGAAACCGGTCTACGGTTCTAATTCTGGCGAGAGTACATCTAGCCTTACATACTTTGTCCCTATATTAAGGTAGAAATGGGTCAGGGCTGACAATTTACTAAATTGTTAGTTGGTTGTATGCAGTCTCTATTTTTTAACACTTTGTGTTATTTGGAGCTGGCGTGACAACATACTACTTGGTTCCGCAACTAGGTGGCGGCACGTTGCTTCGTGTCTCACCACCTACTTAGTGTTGGAAGGCTGGCTATCATAGGCGTTTTACTTCATAGGTGTATTTTCGCTACAATTAGAATGCCGTACTAAAGAGCTCTAATTAGAGCGAAACCGATCTATGATTCTAATTGTGGCAAGAATACATCTAGCCTTACATACAGGATACTCCTATGCCTTAGCATTGGTAATATTTGTGACAAGTGACAAGCACACTAGCGCTACCTCGCTTGAAGTACTGCCAACTGAGCTAATTTGAATTGTATATTTACCTGAATATTCTTAATTTAGAAAATTGGTTTATTATAGATGAATATAAAAACTTGTACATGACAAAACTAAAAATTTTCTGATTGTACAGTTATAAGTAGAATTTGCATCAGCAATAATAAGCTCGAAACCTAAATGAATTCAGCATGAATAATTGTGCAAATTTCTCTTACACTAATCTGATTTCATCATAATTTAAAGTACTACCTTGAAACCGCCGTTAAACTGCTATTTCAAGGGGATGTATAGGAATATACAGAAAGCAGTTTCCGACAATATTGTTACAATCTGTACTTGCCTATAAATAATTGTCCTAGGTATAAATGGTAGCAAAGTACTCAATTTTCTATATCTCTACATGAAATCTGTCTTACTAATCTAATATTTTGAAATGTATAACTGACTTAGTACATAATTAGTATGTCTCAAATAAATGAGTCTTGAACGTTTTATTTGAAGAAATTGTGCAGATTAAAGGGGCGACCTTACTTCCGTGTATAAATCTATTCTAGGGCTGAATATGATATTTATACTATTCTCTTTAAAAACTTGTCTTAGGAAGATAATTAAAACCATTACCAAGTAAAATAATTTTAAACGTAAAAAATGTGACAATTATGCCATATTGAAATAAAAAATGACACAGAATAAGATAGAAAAAAAGTTGTCTTATATCATTTCTTATCAATGCAACACTTTTCTTGGTTTCATATTTCTTTTCTTTGATGCACTGAAAGACAGTGTATGATTGAAACCTTTCAACCATCCGTTTATGAAGTTTATCTATAAATACGTGATGGCAAATATTACACAATAAATTGTCTTCTGTGAACTGTACATATTGGCATAAAAGTGATTCTGAATTTGTCTTCTGCTTCAAGAAATTAATTCTTTTGGAGGTGACATTGGAATGTCAAATGCACCTTGTGTCTTCAATACTATATCCAAATCAGTTATTTATGATAATAGTACCCTTTTCTTGCATCTATAATACAAAACTATCGTCAATCCATGCTATAGTTATTTTTAATTTTTTAATTTTTAATGTATATTAATTATTAGGCAAATTTGTGAAGAAATTCGCTGGTAACAAAAGAAAACACAAAAAATCATACTCACGTTTCGGGATCCTTTGGAAACCTATGATGTCTTTGATAGATTTAGCACGTTATAATTCGAAACATTATAGATTGCACAATTGCACACAACCTACCACTGACAATCATTGTCAAAAACACAGCTCAAACGTAATTATACACAGTTAAACACCAGCAATCGCTAGTGTTTACATATAAACACGTTCTCGAACGACGTAATATCAGTAGTATTCGTTAGGGGCGCCTATATTCCTGAAACACGAAATCATACGAAGTGTCCTGTATTGTCATTATATAGTATTTGATCAAACTGTCTGTGAAACGTGGTAATTAAAGGGAAGTTGTAAGTTGAATATAACACCCAAATCTGTTACTGTGTCGCTGTAACGTCGAATAATGACATCTGAGTATGCACCTATAGGCAAAAATTGTGGAATTTTTTTTCTGGAAAAACTCATTACCTTGCACCTAAAGCTGCCAGTGTCTAACTAAAGGGCACAGCAGTCCTGAACAGAACCAATCTGCGCATATAATTTAAGGTCATCTGCAAAGAGGAGCCGATCACATCAAAGATCATAGGACAGGTCGTTGATAAATATTATAAACAAAAGAGGCCCCATATTTGACCCCTGAGGTACACCCGAGATGGCAGTATACTCCTTACATATACACACCATATTGCTTTCTGCTCGACAGATATGACCAAAAAAGTTATAACTATGCAGTGGTTGAAATAGATCATTCGAGACGATATAAAGTTAGAGATACGTGGGTTTAATGCGCATGTGGGCGTGCACGTGTGCCTGCTTGCACGTGCGCAAATGTGAGTGAGATTAGTGGGTGAGTGTTTGTTGCTTGAGGCTTTTTCATCCCGAAGAGTCTTTTGTAGAAAGCGTTTCTAGGTATAAGCGTACTACGATGCAAAGGTTCAACAGTTTCGGCTAGGTTAGTCTATCCAAAATGGAAAGAACTTGTTGCCAAACTACCCATTTAATTCACCCTCTCATGAAGCCAGACTTGTTAGGGATATCATGCGACCTAAAACCGTATGGCGGTGGATAAGGTTGTTCGAAATGTACTTATTAGTGCTTCACAGGTTGCAGGTTTCATATATAGAAAACCTACGGTGCATCTATATTGCTAGTTTAATTGGTGGATAAAAAAAAAAACTCTGGACGCAGCAAGTGCGTTATGGTAGTGAATTTTCATAAAAATGTTTTTTTAAATAGCAAATATGTGTTTTTTTTTTCAGAAAGCAGGCATCAAATTTGGTTACCAGTATAACCTATATAGTAAAAACAATGTGCCATGTTTCATCAAAATAACTTTATTGTTTGAAAACGTACAGAAATTTCCGAAAGTAAACTTAAAATGTAACCGAAAAAATCCGTTTCTTGGTCAACCTTATAGGTTAATAGCAAATTGAGCTTTTCAAATATGAAGTATTTAACAAAATTCGATACTATAACGCACTTGCTGCGTCCAGAATTTCTTAACTTACAAACATGCATTATATTTCGATGGAAAATGCAAAAACATAAGGAGTTTTCCACTAAAAAAAATATTAATTGTATCACCAACGACTTATGGGCCACCCTGTGATGGTAGCAATAATTTTTTAAGGTGTAGCTCAAGACACCGTATAATTAATGTATACAATATTTTTTCATATCTTGTATAATAACGGAGATATTGAGCTTTATTGATTTTTTACGAAAATTCTAAAAAAATTATATACCATTAAACGATAAATTCTATAGCTAAGGCTACTGCCAAGCATTAGAGAAAGGGTCTATTTCAAATGAATTTTCTGGAAATATTTTAGTAAAATAAAGGACGATGACGGTTGAAACTAAGACTTCAGGGTTTGTAAAACATTCTTCTTAAGACATTTTCTTTCCAGAGCCCGTATTAGATTCAAGTTCTTTGCCTAAATGTTGCGAATTTCGACGTTTTAAATTGTCACTTTGACGTTTTGAGGAAACCCCCAATTTATTTTTCTTTAAATGCCCATAACTTTTTTGTCTTTTAATCTACAGAGCTAAATTTTGGTAGGTAGCTTACGTATAATGATATAAACCCGCGTACCGAACTTGGTTGCCCTTACCTTGTTAATTTTTGAGATATAATTTTTTTACATTTTTTTTTTCGAAAGAAAACTCAAAATTTTCCGGGAAAACCTGGGCCGATTTTCCTGACTAACGAACTTATCCAAGCCATTTGCAAAAGGAAGGTATTCACCAAATTTGATCAAAATCGGCCCATTATTTTTTGAGTTATCGGTGTGATACATATATATATATATATATATATATATATATATATATATATATATATATATATATATATATATATATATATATAAATATCTATATATATATATATAAACATATAAAAATTGAAACTGACCCCGGATATGTGTTCTGGGGGGCCTAATCAGCGCTCACTTGAAGAAATTTTTTCAAAATTCAAAAGTCGGGATCTCCTCATTAGTGATTTTTTTTTAAAGAAAATTCACTAATACCAAGGTCCTCGTGGTAAAACTTAATAATGGAGTCTGAATATGGAGAGCAATAATTTTTTAAATTTTTTAACTAAGCTATAATATATGAAGTTTTATAAATATACTGACTTCCAGAAAGTCCGAACGCCAAGTAAGAGTCGACCAATTGTAATGAAATTTTCTATACTACTCAATTTTGTTTTTGATATCAAATATGGACAAAAATTTTTAACAGGTGTATACTTTGAAAATTTTGTTTTATCAAAAAATTATCCCTTTAAATTTGTGTTTCCTTCAGTTTGAAGCAATATTTAGTAGCGATTTCTACTCAATTTAATAAGTCATCAGGCCTAAGGCGCTGTTTACGGAACAAATCCAATCAATTAGGTGAATTCGAAAGGGGGCGCAATCTTGGTATGCGGAAATCCGGTTTTTGAATCAGAAAAAATTCGGACCACATTGGAGTCTACAGTGTTGGACCAGCTAGTCTGAAGACGGAATCCATAACCGTCGTCATGGATCTGGATGACCTCGAGCAACAACAGCACGGAAAGATCGTCATTTAAGGATTGCGGGTTAGAAGACAGAGTTTCCACAACACGGTGGAAATGCTTGGTTAAGAGTTTAGTTTTACGAAAGAGAAATAGTCTTTATGGCCACGATATATCGCAGAATCCGCGCTTTTCGACTTCGTTCCTATATACCATTTTTATTCCTCCCACTGACACCTCGACACCGTGTTACTCGGCTTGAGTGGTGTAACGGCAGATAAAATTGGGATGGTGAATGGAATTGTGTTGTGTTCTTTAACAAGTCTCGATTCTGTCCTTGGGTCCACGATGGTCGCAGAAGACAACAACGTGGAAAACGCAGAAATTTAGAAGTTGTTGTGAAACGGCATACGGCCCTTGCACGAGAGGCGATGGTATGGGGCGCGATAACATACACGGTAGCAGGCCACCTCTAGTTTTTATGGACAGAAATCTGTATGCAAATGATTACATACAAAACGTATTGCAGCCTGTTGCATCGCTATACATACAAGGGTTAATTCAACCCCATTTCCAACAAGACAACGCACGTTCACATACAGCGAGGGCTACTACAAGGTTCAGGAAAATGACGTGACCCTGCTTCCATGGCCTTCTCGCTCCCCAGACTTCTCACCAATCGAACATGTGTGGGATGATTGGCAATCGACTGGGTAATTTACCCCAACTACTAAGTAACCTAGTTGACCTTCGTTACCGAATTCAAGAAGCCTGGTATGACACTCCTTAGGATGCCATAAATAATTGAATTTCAAGCATGCCTCGAAGAGTTATGGAATGCATAAGAAACGGCGGCCGACCTACTCGTTATTAAATAACTTTGTTATTTTTTAATATGAATCATTTTTTAAATTTTATTAAACAAACATTATGTATAAAGTTTATTAAAATTGATCAAATCTTGCTGGGTGTTCAGATTTTTTTGAACGTCGGTATGTTTAAAAAAATAAACGCACAGTTCTCATATATTTATATATTTTCAAGCATATTTTCTGACAAAAACATTTATAAACTAATTCAGTACAATCTGGCAATCATTCGCAATTAAGTATATATAAATAAAACGAACACATAAATAAATACAAATAAATTAATAATAAATACTGAATATTTCTTATATTTAAATAAATAAATAAATAAATAGCTACCTCATATAAATTACTTAAAAATTAATTTAAAATGAACGAAATTATATCACTATTTCACAAGAAAATTACAACTGTATTAAACAAACAAAAATCTGATTTTTAATTAGATAATTATGACTCCGATGGTGGAGGCTTCAACATTGATCTCGCAGCAGAAGACAGTTTTTGAGATACAAGCGACGCAATCTGAGCACTTCTTTTCCACATGTATTCTTTTGTTTTTTCATGGTTATCTTCACTATCTACTCTAACCTGTAACCAAATAACATGATATAATTTATTTGTGATCAAAATATATTTTTTTTTTCGGAAAATGTTTATATTTTCGAACATTTTTTGTAAAATTATGAACAGAAGTTGTCTTTATAGAAACTAGTGAACAGCAAATTTTTAGTTTCAGGCTTTATAAAAAATTGAGTTTTTGGCATTTATTTTCAGTGAATGTTCTTAAAAAAAATTCAGCAATGAGGAGATAGCGAATTTTAAATTATTTTTTTTTCAAGGGGTCAGTTTCAGTTTCAGTTTTTTATATGTTTTTATATATGTATATATATATATATATATATATATATATATATATATATATATATATATATATATATATATATCATACCAAGAACTCCTTCCCCTTCCTTTTGCAAGTATCTTAGGTAATGTTGTGTTTTCTTTAGGAAAATTTTTATATCTCCGGAAATAACAAAGTAATGGCAACCAAATTTGGTAAGCTGATTTACGTTATTAAAAGTAAACTAGGTACCTAAAATTAGATCTGTAAGTTAAAAGACAAAAGTGTTATAGACATTTAAAGAAAAAAATGGGTGCCACTCATGACCACAGAAGCGCACAAAAACAGAATATTTTGTGTGGATAACAAAATCGATCGTATATTACAGACAAAGATTAGGTTTTTTGGCGCAAAAAAACCAAGAAATGCCAGAAAAAGTACTTTGAAAATTTTATAGTTTTTCCTCTTGAAACTCGATTTTAAACGTCAAAATTGGCAACTTTTAGACAAAAAACCTGAAACAAATACGGGGTGTGTATATGAAATGTCGCAAGAAGTGTTTTACAAACCCTCAAGTTTCAGCTTTAAGCGTCATTGTACTTCATTTTACTAAAATATTTACAGAAAATTCACTTCAAAAGGAACCTTTTCCTGATGCTTTGTCAGTAGTTTTAGTTATAGGGTGAATAGAGAAGTTTGTACATCTTTTTAAGCACATTGCGCGCACGGAGGAGTGTGAGACTTGGCATAGTTAAAGTTCACATGGGGAAGGAGTGTAGAAAGAAAAAAAAAACGTATGTACAATATGTGTTACAAATAGATTAAACCATTCCGTTTTAATTAGACAATCGGATTCCCCGGTCTCAGCTGGCCGTTGATGAATACGTGAAATGTCAAACACATAGCACTGAGATTGTAGAGGTATAGGTACTATATGACAGAAGAACATCAATAACGTTCAAGCTTTTTGTGAATAATTATATCTTGGTAGATGGGTAAATAGCTTTAAGTTCGTTGGCTAGTAAAATCGGACCAGTTTTTCTGGGAACATTTGAAGTTTCTTTTCGTAGATTCTTTGTACTTTTTCAAACACTAAAGTTATTTTGATGAAATTCGGTACATTGTTTTTACTATATAAAGGTTATACTAGTAACCAAATTTGATGCCTGATTTCATTAAAAAAAAGACATATTTCCTAATAAAAATATTTTTATGAAAATTCACTACCATAACGCGCTTGCTATGTCCAGACTTTAGTTCTTTCATGAGACCAAGACAGGCAAGATTAAAAGTTTTTGTAGGATATAAAAAATTTACTCAACTTCACTGGTCCAGAAAAAAATGTTCAACGCAAATTCACACAAAACAATTTCTACAGACATTCGCTAAAAATGTTTTCCTCCGCCTATTACCCGGTAAATAAAATATGATCTGAAAACTATTACGAAGAATGTGTTGTGTTTAAAATCGGAAATACTTCGAAAACATTTAATGTTAATAACATTCCTCAACATGTGTACCCTTTTTGTAAAGAAAATACCTACATATTATTTTCTAATCAAAGGTTTCCTACCGACGCTATGAGAAAAATGTAAGTATTTTTATGACTTGAAGCGCACGGCAAACGGCGCTTGGAAATGGACAATCTTTCGTTAAAACTCGAGTAGTTCGTTTATTTATCAGAAAACTTTAAATTTCATTAAACATCTGGTATGCTGTGCTGAAATTAAATTAGGGGTTGAATGTGTGAGGTGGGAATATCGGTGTTAAAAATTTCGATTTTTTTTCTAAAACGGCGTAAAAAAATCTCAAAACACATAGAAAACTTCATTTTGGAATGGAAATGTTTTTGTCTGTCGTGTGTCGGTCGGTTTGTCGGCCTGTACTTCTTCTGTTAGTAGGCGCAATAACTCTCGAACGAATTGAGATATCATCTTCAACTTTGGTATCCAGTTAGCAACCGACAAAGGAACGCTTAAATTGTTTTTGTGTAAAATCGCTCCAAGGGGTTGTGGATGAATGGGGGGTGATTTCGTGAAAATTGACATTTTTTCGTTAAAACTCAAGTAACATGACGTTTAAGGGTTTATTTATTAGAAAACTTCCAATTTCATCAAACATTTGGTATTTTGTGCTGAATTTAAATTATAGGTTGAATGTGTGAGGGTGGAACATCGGTGTCGGAAATCTCGAAATATGTTTTTGCTAAAACGGCGTAAAAAGTCTTAAAACACATAGAAAACTTGACTCTGGGACGAATATTATTTGTTTGTCGGTCGGTCAAGAATGATAATATTTTTCTGAGGAGAGTAAATTATCACAGCCATGTGGAAGTTATAACTCAATTTACAGCACTATTTTTTATCACTATCAAAACTCGATCTGTGCCAATGTTCGAGACAATACGTTAAATACTTTTCCAGATTGCATACAGACTTGGAGAATACTTCTCTGGCTTCACTGTTGGTTTTTAGTGGTGAAGGACGTAGCCAGCGCGTGAGCTAACTGGAGCAAGTGGCCCTTCGAATTCTGGAAGTTCTAGGATGTTCTTCAATGCTTCTGTGACTATAGTTTCGCTGCTTGACAGCATTTTCAGACAGATTAAAATTGAATTAGTACGAAATCGTGACAACTACAAATAAATATCTGTTGCTATGTTATGATATGATGTTTTGATCAAAAAATTTTATCAAATTGAAAATAAAATGAAACACAGAATTCGAAGGGCCACTTGCTCCAGTTAGCTCACGCGCTGGCTACGTCCTTCACCACTAAAAACCAACAGTGAAGCCAGAGAAGTATTCTCCAAGTCTGTATGCAGTATGGACAAGTTTCACCAAGTAAGGGCAACAACAATCAATGAACTTTTCCAGATATCAAGGAAAATCAAAAATCAATTTCTCATTTTAACAGCCTGTATCTCTTTTATTTTTGCCTTTTGGACTGGTGTAAGTTGGAATGATGCGTAATATTGTGATGTCCAGAATCCACTGCTACTACATTATTGCTTTTGGACCACCTGTATACTATGGGTTCTTGTGATCCTAGTTCACGCTTTTAAAAAAGTATTTAGCCTTGAAGTCGTAATTTAGTTATAAGCGAATTTTTTTACAAAAATTCATTAATGATATATTCCAAGTACATATATTCAGCAATCAATAGTTTGCGCAAGAAACAGGTTATCGATAAATATGGTTTTCTTTTGTGATTTTAACGTCGGTGTATTTTCGCGACCGACGCCAGGGAGCAGGTTCACCTTACTATCCTGGAAATTTTGCATCGCCTCTCTGCAAGGAGGGTAGGGATCTTTAACGTGCCCAACATCCCATGGACACGGGATTGACAGCTTTACGTCCCCTCCGAAGGCTGAACGTGCAGTCATTCAACTTGCTCAAATACAATGCCACAACCTCGGTTGATATTAATTTTACGAAAAAGTGAAAGATGAACCCTGGGAATCGAACCCAGTACCCTTCGGTACTGGGTTCAATACATACAATAATTAGTTCATTATAATGCACCGCAGGCACACGTTCTTACCCCTAGACCATAGAGGCTCTAAAAAATATGTTTAATACAAAAACTAAGTCGCAATCACATTTTAGAATTTGCTGGTAATTTACCCGAATTTACAAATATAATAAAAGATAAAAGATGTGCGTCCCATTCGATATTGTCGAATGGCTAAATACTAAATACCTGCATTTGACATTTTGAGCGGTAGCGCAGTTCATGCAATTTGGCCGCGACAATTCGGGACGAATGTGTTGGTGCGTTATCGTGGTGAAACAGCACTTTTTTCTTTGCCAAATGGGACCGTATCTCCTGGAATTTCTTATGGAATCGGTCAAATAATTCACCGTAGTACTACCCCGTGATCGTTCTTCCTTTCTGCAAAAAGTCCGTGAGGATTATTTCCCTCGAATCCCAAAAAACTCACGGCAATGACCTCTCCGACCAATGGGACCGTCGTTGCCTTCTTTAGAGCAGATCCACCTAGAAAAATCCATTGTTTTGACTGTCGTTTGATCTCTGGCGTATAATGATGTATCCAGGTTTCGTCAAAGGGGACGACTCGGCGCAAAAGTGGGACATATGGCGGCCAGTGTTTAGTGATGTAGCTGAAAACGGAATTGTAGAAGGTTTGGTGGTACGAGATAAGCGCCAAAATTTTCCGGCCTAACATAGATCCAGGGTATCGCAGCCTATCAAATTTTGGCAAGATATTGGTTCAATTCTTATTAGCCTAGGAAAAAACAAAGATGGATTTTATGTCAATTAGTTTTCTTATAACTGACACTTGTTTATCACTATGTAAGACGTCACGAAACTTGAGTATAGAGCTGTTATTAAATTCCTTTCTTAGGAAGGTCTTCCATCTCAAAGCATCAAAGATCGGCTGGATAGGTTGTACGGGGAAAATTCTTCGTCTTATTATGTAGTAAAAGGTTGGTCAAAACGATTTGGAATGAGACAGGAATTCTTGGAAAATGACGCAAAAATAGGAATAACGGTGGAAGCGGTGAAGGACAGCACGATTGCCCTTGTTGAGTATCTTGTAATAAGCGATCGACGCTTGAGAGTGAAAGAATTATCAAACATGTCAGGGCTTTCAGATACAAGCGTTCTCCGAATCCTCCAACATCATTTAAACATGAATAAAGTTAGTGCAAGGTGGGTCCCCGAAAGTCTTTCAGCAGTTCAGCGCCAGCGTCGTGTTTAATGTGCTCGATCCTTTTTAGTCCTCTGTGAGAAAACCCCGTGGGCGTGTTGAAGACAATTGTCACAGGGGATGAAACTAGGGGTCTTTACTATGAGCCTTTGTGCAAAAAGGAGTCGATGCAATGGAGGCGTAGAGGAAAAGCAACACCAAGAAAGTTCAAGGTCTGTCAGTCCACAAAAATGTGTGGCTACGATTTTTTGATTTGTGATGGTATGCTTTTCATAGACTTTAAAGAGCGCAACCACAGTCAATATTATGCAACACTCCTGCATAAATTATGACAACATATTTGGGAGAGTAAACGTATAAAAAAGTCATGGAGCAAATGACAATGTACCTGTGCACACTGCTGGAATTGCACAAGCCGCAAATCGTGATTGCGGTTTCAAACAAATTAACCACGCTCCGTGAAGTCCAGATATGGCCCCCAGTGACTACTACCTATTTGGAAATTTGAAAAAGACTTTCGCGGGCGCCATTTCAGTGACGACGAAATGGTAAAAGTTGTAGTTTGGGCACATTTTGAGGACAAACCGAAATAGAATTTTTTAGCGCTATCAAATTGTTGCTGAAAAGATGTAATAAAAGTATTGATGTTAGGGGGGGGGGGGGGTATATATTGAAAAATAAAATTTCTTTGTGAATCTACGGCATTTCTCTAAGAGTCAGGCTGGGAAATTTTGGCGCTTACCTCGTATGTGTAGAATTGGGGTTCCACTAACTAAAGTCGACTTAAACTTATGATTGAAGGGTTATTTAGATCGTTATAAACATATTCGCTCACAATTTTTCAGGAGACGAATGTTGCAGTTTTTTGCAACATCACCAAGTGCTGAGAAAGAGGTTTGGATAAATTATAAAACGCGTTCATGAGGAAGTGATTTCTGAAACGATTAACATATTTTGATGAGTTATAAGTTTCGTTGGAGACTGTGCGTCCCGAAAGCCTTATAAACTATGAGGTTTTCCGGGAAAATTTTGAGTTTCCCTTTGAAAAAAAATTTTTTCTCCGAAAGTTACAAAGGCATTTTAATGAAATTTGGTGGTTATGTTGCCTTGGAAAGACCTTACTACATACCAAAATTCAACTTTCTAAGCTTATAGAAAATTGAGTTATTCAAATTTGAAGCATTTAATGAAAATTCACTACCATAACGCACTTGTGCGTCCCGAACTTTTTTTACCTCTATGTTTACTTAAATTACATGATTTAACCTTTAAAAATATTGATGTTCTATGAAAAAACGATACCGTTGAAGGGTCCTGAATAATTTTTAAATTGACACCTTAAACTGCCAATTAGCCATAATTGACAGTGTATTCTGTATTTGTTAACGCTAATTGATAGCATCTTTTGCCCGTTATAAATAATTGGCATTTCAAATTGGATTTAATTAACACTTTAAACGGTAAATTATGTTAATACTAGTACTAGAGTCGCGCATAGGGGTTTTTGTAATATAAAGTTGCGCAAAATTACTCAATATGTGATAATTAAGACATTATATGTCAGTTGTGATGTGAGTTTTAAAAATTAAATGTGCTGTATAGATGCAATTCTCATTCCTCGCAAAATTTCCAGTTTTAAACTGTAACAATTAGAACCGTCTTACATACTTTGTCCCTATATTGGGGTAGAAATGGGCCAGGGCTAACAATTTTTTAAATTGTTAGTTAGTTGTATACTGTCTCTATTTTTAACACTCTGTGTTATTTGGAGCGGGCGTGACAACATAGTACTTGGTTCCGAACTAGGTGGCGACACGTTCACCACTCACTTAGTGTTTTAAGACTGGCTACACGATAGCCGTGTTATTTTTGGTACATTTTTGCTACAATTAGTATGCTGTACTGAAGAGCTCTAATGAGAGCGAAACCGGTCTACGGTTCTAATTGTTGCGAGAATGCATCTAGTGTTACATACTTTGTCCCTATATTGGGGTAGAAATGGGCCAGGGCTAACAATTTTTTAAATTGTTAGTTAGTTGTATACTGTCTCTATTTTTAACACTCTGTGTTATTTGGAGCGGGCGTGACAACATAGTACTTGGTTCTGAACTAGGTGGGACACGTTCACCACTCACTTAGTGTTTTAAGACTGGCTATACGATAGCCGTGTTATTTTTGGTGCATTTTTGCTACAATTAGTATGCTGTACTGAAGAGCTCTAATGAGAGCGAAGCCGGTCTACGGTTCTAATTGTTGCGAGAATGCATCTAGTCTTAGGATAGCTTTTACTTTCAATGCAATTTCGGTGGCTATAAAAAGATTTCAAGCTCTACGAAGATTAGAGACGTGATAAGAAAATTTTAAATTGTTATCTATTATGAGACCAAGATTTTTTGCAGATTGTTTTACTTCTAAGCGACTCCCATCTATCAAAATATTAATATTTTGAGAGCAAACCTTATTCCTACTGACCTTTCTGCCAAAATAAAGGACGCCAGACTTACTGATATTTATCGCAAGATCATGCTCCTTTGCTGTCGCGACTAACTTATCAAGATCTGTATTTAAACTTGCTATAGCGTCTAAGGAATTTTTGACAGGAAAGGATTTGTAAAGCTGGGTATCATCAGCATTGAAGTGCACTTTACTCGAAATTATTTGTTCTTGAAAATCAAACGTAGAAATATTGAATAAAAGGGGGCCTAAGATAGAGCTCTGTGGAACACCTTTTAATAAACTGGAAGAAGCTGACACATCCGACCCGTAGACAACCCTCTATGCCCTATCTGAAAAGTAACTCTCTATAAACTGAACGGCGTCATGATTGAAACCAATATATTGTAACTTCGAGCACAATAGTTCATGACCGATTGTATAATGATAATAATAATAATAATAATAATAATAATAATAATAATAATAATAATAATAATAATAATAATAATAATAATAATAATAATAATAATAATAATAATAATAATAATAATAATAATAATAATAATAATAATAATAATAATAATAATAATAAAGTTTATTCAATTCAATTTCATTCAATTTAGTATCATGATGACAATAATAACAATAATAAACCTATAATATTATAGTCGCGAAAGGTAATACCTTGTGTGCGACTTTACAAATAGTAATAAAGCACATCAACACAATTAGCACTTTGCATCTTTCCAATATTAGTAGCCTATAAGGAGGATATACAGTCCTAAATTAATTTACAATACTTCTCACTCTCTCACATACACATCCATGCACGCACTCATATGCTCTTTACTTTTATACACACTATCTCTCTTATTCACCCCACACATACAACCACCTCACACTTACAATACTTCTTTCTCTCTCTCTTTCTCATACACACACACACACACACATACATACCCGCACTCATATAAGCGCACAGCAACACACACGCGTGCACGTAAAAACCTGATTTCTGATTTCATTCTATGTCTCTACATTAACAAACGAATGAATCTCCTGCCTAGGAGTCCCCATAATATATTCCCTCACTTCTCTCTTGAACCGTCTCAATGTGTCAACAGTACGTATTCTTTCTGGAAGTTTATTGAACATTCGAGGTTTTTGATATATATACGACCTCTGATTTACTGCCTTCTGCATACGAGGGACAGGTTATATCCTATGTGTATTTCTCATGTTGTATGCATACCTGGAATACCCTTTTCCTTCTGTCTTGTCACACATCTAAAGAAGAACATTTGTCTAGCATCCATTATGTTCGATTCCGCGTAAATTGCATCACTTGGGTATGTATATGGCTTATGCCCAATTATCTTAAGTATATGCTTCTGTGCCACATTTAGACTACTCAAATGAACATCTCTTACACCTCCCCAACCTATAATTCCATATGTGATATGTGGTTCTACTAACGCACGGTAAACTTGTCTCAGTGTGTTAAAATCTAATACCCTTGATAGATGTCGAAATGTACTGTACTGTGAACGAATCTTCTTTGTAATAAAATTCATCTGGTCGTGCCACCTCATATTGTTATCAATTCTAACACCCAGATATTCAACTGTTTCCGCTCTCAGCACTTTTAAGGATGTACTCCTGTCATTTGTCGCTATCTCCGCGAACTGTGGCAGCCCCGTCACGTAGGAGGAAAATGGAACGAAAACTGTCTTATCGGCATTAATTTTTAATTTTCTACTGTCCAAAAATATTTTCATCTTTCCCAGATCCTCGGCTATCTTTCCCTTGGCCTCCCCCCAAGTCTCGCTCCTACAAACTAAAACGATATCATCGGCATATCCATAGACCTTTCCCCGAAAATCAAGTGCATACAGCGCATTCGCATACAGGTTAAACAGTAGTGGTCCCAGTATGGTGCCCTGTGGGATACCATGTGCTGTATATTCAAACTCACTTTTAACAGCATCCATCTCTACGCATTGTTTCCTCTCATTCAAGTAACTCCGAAGCAACTCCAACGGCAATCCCCGAATGCCCATGCCCTCTAAAACATCAACCAATATCTTTCTCGATACCGTGTCGAAAGCTCTAGACAGATCCAGGAATACTGCTATCGAAGGTTTACTTTCGTTCAATGATGCATAAATTTCGCCTGTCACTGTCTATATATATATAAATTGATTAAATCAATATTTTATCCTTTTTGGTAATTTCTATTGTTCAAGATAATATGTCTGATTGACTCCAAGTTGAGTTATCTCATCAGAAATTACACAACTAGGTAGTACTAACACTATTTTTGTTTTCACTTGCACTTGTAGGAGGTCTAATTACTAGATATTCTGCATCCAAATGCGTTAAAGAATGAGTTTCTATTTAACTTCCTCTTAAGTCGCGAGATAAATGGAGCCCAAACAATGGCCCATTATAATACAATGTCGCCTTCCCACGGTAAGAACCGCTGAGTCAGCCGCCGTCTTCACGGAGCCAAGAACTTGCAGGTTCAAAGTGCAAGTAGAACGGAATATCACTGTGAGAATCAACATCAGCAGATTCCTTGTTATCCAGAGACAATAGTGCCACGCCTGGAGAGAAGACTATAAAGAGGCTAATCACAGAGGTAGAACCGTTCATTCTTGTTCCGAGTTAGTCATTAGCACACCGAGTGCAGAGACTTTAGATCACATGTAGGTTGATCGTCTTATTTTAGTATATTATATTATTCATTTTTCTTGTAACTAAATAATTAAGTATTGATTGTTCAAAGTATTAAATAAATTGTTTTAAAAAGTCAAACGTCTTAACCGTGAAGTCAAGTGGCGCAGTCGTTAGTATTGGTTAGAAAACCGAAAGCATATCGATTTTTAAGCGTATCGACGCCTAATAACCAATTCGAGCCAAGCAGAGCCAAGTTAAAGCAGAAATAGTGGCCAAGCAGAGCCAAATGGAAGCAGCAACCATCGTATTATGGTAAGTTTACTGCTATCCCATTTTACATTTCCAATTTTTTATATGTGTTGTATTGAGACGTTATATGTCTGATTCAGAGGAAGAATCACAAAGTTTATGTAACATAGAGTATAGATTCAGATCAATCAGCATTAGCGACAATAACATAACAGTAAATCATTCAAATATTAATAAGAGTAGTAATAGTAGCAACATGACAGACCAATTCAAAGAATTTTTTCTGAAAGCTATTGCCGAGTTCGACGGGCAACCAGCCAACGTAGGCAACTTTTTAAAAGCATGTGACTTGGTCATGAACCAGTTCTACGTGCCAAATGAGAATCTGTATATGAATCACTTCTTGCTAAATTATGTTCAAACTAAACTAACGGGAACAGCCCGGCTTATAGTAAATACAAAGATAATTAATACGTGGGCAGACCTGAGAGAGGCCATTGTTCAGAATTTCAGCGATCAAAGAGATGATCACAGTTTACTAGCGGAGATGTTAACCTTGAAACAGCGTAATGCTGAGGACGCACTGTCGTTCGCGAACAGATGCCGTCATATAGAGCAATTGCTCATCTCAAGTTTAATAGCTAACGAACAAAATGAAGGCGTGCGCTTAATTAAGAAAGACATATACCAGAATCAAACATTAAAAGCGTTCTTAGGAGGGCTACGCAATCCGTTAGGGCTCGTCTTGCGTAGTCAAGGACCTTCGAGCATAGAACAAGCCTTGAAATTCGTATTCGCAGAGGAAAATTTCGATTATAGAGATAAAACAATAAATAAGAATTTCAGTAATAGTAATAAATTAGAAGGACAAAACCGTACGTTCTTTCAGAGACAAAATAACCCACCTTTTCAGAATGTACAATTTCAGAGACCTTTCCAAACAAACTTTAGACCATTTCAACAACATAATAACCAAAACAATCACACAAATTCCCAGCCTAGACAAAATCAACACTTTGTACCAAGGCAAAATTTTTCGAGTCAATTTAGGAGACCCAACTTCAATAATCAACCGGGTCGACCCAATATAAATCATAATGCTAACAGAAATTATCACGAACCAATGGAAGTAGATAGTTCTAACACTAGACTGTCATTACCAAGGAGAGCAGCTCACGTAAATAATATAGAATTTAATGAAAACGAAGTAAATGAAACAAATTACGATTTAAATTATGTAAACGAAGAATTAAATTACGAAAATTCGCCAGCCGAGGAATACGATATCCAACAGCGAAATTTTCCCACTGCAGGGCCCTCAACGAGAGAACCGTGATAGATATAAATAATATGAATACATTATGTAAGTTACCATATATAGAATTAAACGAAATATCAGGTAAATTTTTGTTAGACTCAGGATCTTCAAAAAATCTTTTGAATCCTGCTGTAGCATATTATAAGTTCCCTAAAAACATATTTACGCATCATTTTACCATACGCACCGTACATGGCATTTCGAAGCACTGTAAGCGTGCACGTATTAAACTTAAATCGATTTCAGAGGAAACACAAGAGTTCTGCCTGTTTAACTTTAACACATTTTTTTCGGGATTGATTGGGATGGAATTTCTGAAACGAAACGAAGCTAAAATAGATTTTAAGGAGCACAAACTGTATATAGGCAAGAATATTATACCAATAAAATTCACAGATCTTGGCGTAAGTCAATCGGGACGAACAGAAGCCAACGCAGATGGTTTAAAGCTACCCGAGACTCGTTTAAATTTAAACAATATAATAACCCAGCAGTATTTCATACGTAATGAAGAACTTGAGACAATTAATCACGTACTAAATAATAACCAAGCTTATAATGTAAGAGATAGGCCATTCAGCAGATTAAATAAACAATATGCATCTGAAACCAGATACAGCCACAGGAGAAGTCCGTTTGCACCAGTAGTTATACAAAATAACAATTCTAGTACAACTCATATTAATAATTTAAACACTTACGATACGGGGCGTAATCAAAAACAGATTAATAATGAGAATGTCTTAATTGAACAAATAGATACAGGAGAATTAAATGACGAGGAAAAACAATTGTTATTTAGTTTATTATCAGAATATCAGGACATATTTTTAAATAAAAACGAACCATTGACGCACACAAATGCGATAAAACATAGAATAAGGACAACAGACGATATACCTGTCCATTCTAAATTATATAGATACCCGTACGTACATAAACCGGAAGTAGACAGACAAATAAATGACATGTTAAGACAAAAAATCATTAGAAAAAGCCACAGCCCATATAGCTCACCTATTTGGGTTATATCAAAGAAAATGGACAAATCAAATAAACAAAAATGGAGAATTGTGGTGGACTATAGGAAACTAAATGAAAAAACAATACCGGACAGACACCCAATTCCCAAAATTGATGAAATACTGGACAAAATTGGGCGAGCCCAATATTTTTCGACGATCGATTTGATCTCTGGGTATCACCAAATTGAAATGGACCCCAGGGACATAGAAAAAACAGCGTTTACCACCGATACAGGCCATTGGGAGTACACCAGGATGCCGTTCGGGTTATCTGGGGCTCCAGCGACCTTTTCTAGGCTCATGCAGAACGTATTAGAAGGCCTAATTGGACAAACATGCCTTGTATATATGGATGACGTCATAGTTTTTTCCACATCTTTACAGGAACACCTTGAGAAACTAAAACTAGTATTCGAGCGCTTCAGGCAAAGCAACTTAAAGATCCAGCTAGACAAAAGCGATTTCCTAAGGAAGGAAGCCGAGTTTTTAGGACACGTGGCCAGCCCAGACGGGATTCGTCCGAATCCAAGGAAACTGGAAGCAATAAGGAAATTCCCGATACCTAAAACCCCAAAGGAAATAAAATCATTCCTAGGATTAGTTGGATACTATCGTAAATTCATAGAAAACTTCGCACACGTTACGAAACCACTAACAAAATGTTTAAGGAAAAACTCGAAGATAAACGTGAACGACGAAGAATACATTGCTGCCTTTAACACATGTAAAGACATATTAATGAATTCACCTGTACTTATATCACCGGATTTTTCTAAAGACTTTATATTAACAACCGACGCTTCAAACGTAGCGATAGCCGGAATATTAAGCCAGGGCGAACCCAATGCGGATCACCCGATAGCTTACGCCAGCCGGACATTAAACGACACCGAATCCAGGTACAGCACAATCGAGAAAGAATTATTAGCCATCGTGTGGGCAACTAACTATTTTAGACCATACTTATACGGAAGGAAATTCACTATATACACGGACCATAAACCTTTAAAATGGTTATTTTCGTTGAAACAACCAAATTCAAAATTGCTCCGTTGGAGATTAAAATTAGAAGAATATGAATTTAAAATTGAATACAAAAAAGGAAAGCTAAACTGGGCGGCAGATGCACTGTCCAGAGTAGAAATAAACCCACTAGACATAGATAATCAGTCAATGGCGAATAATATCGACGAAGAGGAAGAAATCATAGAAATTGACGATGACGACACAGCAAACTCGAATGCGGACTCGTATTCGGCACCAGGCATACCAATACTCGAGGAAGAAATCGTTAACAGCAAAACCAATCAGATAGTTTTTAAAAATACGGATAAACCGGACATATTCTCAGTCAGAAGAGATAAAAGAAATTTCATCTATGCAAACTTCAATTTAAATAAACCCGATCAGATAGAGAAATTTATAAAAAAATACTGTTTACCACAAAGGAAATATTATTGCATTTTTGTAAATGAACAAGATTACGAACTAGTAAGTTCGGCAATCAATAAAAACTTTAATAACGTAGAATCACCCAAATTTTATAGATGTCTGGAAATTAGGAATGAAATTAACGAGGACGAATTAACCGAGACTATAACGAAATATCACGAGGGGAAGAGTAACCATCGCGGGGCTGATGAGACTTACCTAAGAATGAAGAAAATATACTACTATCCCAACTTAAAGAAACATATAGAGGAATATGTACGAAATTGCGAATTATGCAAAACGTGCAAATACAATAGGAACCCGGTACAAATAGCATTGGAGCACACCCCCACAGCATCTAAGCCATTAGAGATATTACACATTGACACATTCCAAATTGAACAAGCTATCTTCCTAACAATTATAGATCCATTTAGTAAATTTGGCCAAGCATTTCCAATAAAAAGTAAAAGTGCTACAGAAATTGCAAAAAACTTGATCAAGTACTTTTCACAGTATGGAGCGTGTAAAATAATAATCGCAGACCCAGGTACGGAGTTTTCAAACCAGGTAATTAAAGAGCATATCAGATAGAGTTACATATAACAACACCGCAAAACCCAACATCCAATGGACCTATCGAAAGATTTCACAGCACGATTATTGAACATTATCGATTATTCAAAATGAAATTTAAAAATATGAAACCCATAGACTTAATACCATATTGTATATTCGCTTACAACTCGACAATACACTCACAGACACTAAAACCACCTTTTGATTTAATATTTGGCTACATACCCGAAATGTTTAACTATGACCCGGAAGTCATAATTACACAGGAATACAACGTACAACATAAAGATTTAATGCAAATTATTTACGAGATAGTCAGAAGCAGGATAGAGAATTCAAAAATAAAAACGTTACAACGGACAAATAAAAACACGAACCAACCGTTCAAGGAAGGTGATATTGTCTATAAAAAGATACCACCAGGCTTTCATAAAAAACATAAAAACCCATTTTCAGGACCGTACTCAATAATATCCCTATTAGAACATAACAAAGCTATTTTAATAAATCATAAAAATGACGAACAGACGATAGCACATTTAAGAAATTTACGTATTGCAGGTTCCTTGCCACGGGAATAACAGCCCAAATACAAGACTTGACAGACAACCCAGGCATGTTACCAAAGAAATTAGGCACAGCATACACTGAGACTAGCAACTGGAATCTGATACACATACATGACTTGACACAATTACATAGAGACTACAACCAAATAAAAAGACACTACGCAAATACAGTTACCTTCATGACAAAAGATTACCATTCTGAATATCATATTTTCATATTGACATTGAATTTCACCATAGATAATGTAGACGATATATTTTATAGGATTTTTCCGAATAACAATATTATTAATAGACGAAAACGTGGCCTAATAAACGGACTAGGTTCTATATTTAAGTCAATCACGGGGAATCTCGATTCACAAGATGGGGAACGCATTCAACAAGCATTAGAAGTCTTAACGACAGATCAAAATAAAATTCATGAACTTTTTAGGTCTCAAAATTCAATCATGATCGAGGCAATAGTCGAGTTTAATAACACGATAGTAGGATTGAGTCATAACCAAGGCACGATAGTAAATAGGATAAATGAATTAGGTAATACAGTAGAAAGCCTGCGAAGTGAACAATTAACTCACTATCATCGCATTAAGATCCTAGAGTTACTCATACAGCTAGGACAATTATTAAACAATATTCAAGAAATAGCACTAACAACAGAAAATGCCATCACTTTTGCAAAATTAGGAATCTTTCACACATCCATACTAAAACCAACATTTATAATAAAAGAAATCAATAAAATCCAAAATTATGCAACTAATGCTAAAGTAATAACAACCACTGATCTAAATCTATACGAAAAAGTCTTTAAAATAAAAGCCGTCCAAAACAATTTCAAAATTATATTTCAAATAGAAATACCTCTGGTAGATGAATCAGAATATGATTATTATCAATTATATACATTACCTGTCCCTAGAAAAACACACCTTTTTACCATGATAATTCCTAGAACCAAATACCTTATCCTAAGCAGTAAACAATATGCCTATCGTAATGAAGAATGTCAAAATTTAAAGAACCAAATATATTTTTGCAAAGACGACAATCCAACAACCATGAATGATCAAAACCCATGTGAAATAAAGCTAATAAAATTTCAAAAACCTATTAACAATTGTAATCAAGAATTAGTCAAAATTAATAGAACCGCAGTTTCGAGATATGGAACCAGTCAGTATATAGTTATAGCACCCGAAGAAACTAACGCCAGAATAACTTGCAAGGAACAGGAGTGGACCAACATCATCAAGGGTACAAAATTAATCAACCTGCAACCAAATTGCCAATTAACCATAGGCAACAAAATTTACAAGACCGGCCCAGCAACAGCAGAAACACAACAACTATTCAACCTGCCTACACTAGAAACCCCCATTCAAGAAGATCAACCAAATCCAGGACCAGTACCCGAAATATCATTAGAAAACGTAGAGCTACACAACATTAATCAAATCCAACACCAACTTCAAAAAATTAAACAAAATATACCAGGACCTATAACAATACCAATCCATCACCTGAGTATATGGACAATATTACTGTACATAGCTGTCTTAATAACCATCACAACGATAGCCGTCCGAATGGCGTTGAAGAAACGAAGAACCCGCAAAGAAGATAAAGGAACAAAAACAGGAACCACCGAGTCCGGATTTCCGTTGAAAATCCGGAACGAACCATAGCTTCGTCTTTAAAAAGGGGAGGAGATAAATGGAGCCCAAACAATGGCCCATTATAATACAATGTCGCCTTCCCACGGTAAGAACCGCTGAGTCAGCCGCCGTCTTCACGGAGCCAAGAACTTGCAGGTTCAAAGTGCAAGTAGAACGGAATATCACTGTGAGAATCAACATCAGCAGATTCCTTGTTATCCAGAGACAATAGTGCCACGCCTGGAGGGAAGACTATAAAGAGGCTAATCACAGAGGTAGAACCGTTCATTCTTGTTCCGAGTTAGTCATTAGCACACCGAGTGCAGAGACTTTAGATCACATGTAGGTTGATCGTCTTATTTTAGTATATTATATTATTCATTTTTCTTGTAACTAAATAATTAAGTATTGATTGTTCAAAGTATTAAATAAATTGTTTTAAAAAGTCAAACGTCTTAACCGTGAAGTTAAGTCGCGACTTTCTCGGCTTCTTTCAACGGAAATTTTTATATCCATACTCATACTACATTGATTTACTTAATGGTTATCCGTTACACAATTCAAAATAGTTAAAATATTACAAAAGGAGAAAGCAAGAAAGTGTACGATAACGAGACTTTAGGGCATGTGTTCAATTTGTGGCTAGTTTTAAGGTTGGGCATTACTCTTGTTGTTATTCGCGCTTTTTTTGGCCATGTTCCGTGTGTGAGTAGTCATTCGGTGCGTTGTCGATTGATCGTCATCATCCATCTTTGCAGATCACATTGTTGGCTGATGTGTCTGTGATGAGAGGGAACTTGTTGTGCTTGGTGTCTGGTTATAGTTTTCAGAAGGCTGACTACCCTGGGTTGTATGCTGACTTGCAGTTGGTTGGCTGGTCGTTTTGGGACTTTTACAGATGTTGACCGTGCAGTGGATGAATTTTATGGTGTAATCTTTTCTGTTTTTGATAGATATATCCCCATGGTACACGAGAATTATTGTTTCAAAGATAGAGAGAAGTGGAAAATATGGGAAAAATTTAAAAGACCGCGAGATCCTGACGACGAGCGGTTCTGCGTTTTTAGGGCTGAGGTTAAGAGGGATGTACATGCAGCGCACTCTGACTATCGTCGGAAGTTGGAAGATAGATTTCAAATAGGTCGTTCTTTTCTTGTGTTAACGCCAGAAAAGCTTCGGGATCGATCCCAAATATGGTTGGACACGTTGGGCGTGTGTTTACAACTACACCGGATATAGCTGACGCTCTTGCTGATTTCTTTGGCTCCAATTATATTGCCTTCACTGGTTTTGAAGGCTCCTCGGGGTATTGTGCAAGCGCTGCATGTTACTTCGGGTCGGAACTGGATGCCCTTGAGGCAATCAAACATATAAAACGGAAGATGTCATGTGGTCCAGATGGCATACCTGCGTTTACCATTAGGGACTGCGCTTCCTCATTTTTTGCGGCACCTCTTTCTGTGACTTTCTCTCTGGGTTTGGGGACACGCGTTTTCCCGGTGCGGTGAAGGACATCGGTGGGGTGTCCGATACACACGGATAGAAACGTTGATTTGGTGTAGAGATACAGGCAGATCTCCCTAATTTCGGGGTTTGCTAAAGTGTTCGAACTTGTGCTGGCGAATGTTATATCGAGCCACATATCTGCAGCTATTTAGGAGAGTCAACATGGCTTCGTTAGACATCAATCGGCGGTCACCAACCTTATTTCTATTACACAGTATGTGGCCGAGGTGCTTGACAGGTCCGGATACGTGGATGTTATCTACCTGGACTTTTCCAACGCATTCGACCAGGTGGATCATGACGTGCTGATGTAGAAGTTGAATGCCTGTGGTTTCTCTCCGTCTCTTGTGCGCCTGTGTCAATCGTATCTCAGCGAGATAATTCAGTATGTGAGGGTAAATAGGCATAGATCATCTGATTTTGCTGTGAGATCCATTCCTCAGGGGTTTGGGTCCTTGCTCTTTTCTATATTTGTTAATGACATCATATCGAATCTGATAGTGTCTTATGTATGCGGATGATCTAAAGATATTTGGTACGGCGGGTGATACTCCCGATTGTGATAGGCTTCAGGGAGGTGTTGTTTGCTTGGAGGGGTGGTGCGGTAGGAATAGATTACAGCTCAACCTCAAAAATGTAGCGTTGTCACATTTATTTAAAAGATACAACCGATTGTATTTCCCTACTCAATTGGGTGTTATCCGTTGTGGCGCTTAAATAGTATCAGAGAACTCGGTGTCGTTTTAGATTCAAAGCTCACGTTTACGGATCATCTTTCTCAAATGGTCTCTGCGGCATATAGGATGCTGGGGTTTGTGTTACGGAGTTCACGGAGTTTTACGTCTCCAGCTAGACAATTGTTGGATTCAGTTAAATTTAGGGCTGATATAATGTGTCACTGACCCAGTTGTTCTTTTTCGACTGTGGGTATGTGTGTGGATGATTGTGCACTATTGTCTTATTTTGTACTTTATTATTGTCTTACCTTGTAGTTTTTATAGCCGGTGTTTGGGTGGATGATTTGTGTGTGTGTGTGTGTGTGTGTGCGAGCGTGTGGTTGCGTGCGTGGGGATTGTGCATTATTATCTTATTTTATACCTTTTTATTGTCTTATTTTATAGTTTTGACATATATCGTGTAATACTTTGTGTTTTATATAATTTACTTGAGATTATGTTGCATGTTAGATACTGTGCTCATTTTGTATATTATATCTTTGTGATTTTTGTTTGGTTTTCCACATTCCATGTAATTGGGGAGACCTGTTTGGCAGTGTATCATTATGTCTTCATAAAAGAGCGAGGTTGCACAATTTGGTTGAAAACTGAAACAAAAAACAGAGTGACCCCAAAAACCACAAAATAATAACAGAGAGTCATGCGTTAGACACGTATTACGACAACGAAGTTGTCTTCATCAGTAAGTGTCGCTAAACTAAACGTATGGGCAAAATTAACCTATATTAGTAATAGTAATCTTAAATTATTGAAAGCAAATTTTTGCATGTTCGATGCTTTGGAAATTTTAGAAAGCTGTAAAATTTAATGAATTCAGAAATGGGCCGGTCAATTCAACACTTTTTGAAAAAGCGCAAATAATCCATTGACACAACAATGGTCCTTGGATTGCGTCACCTGGTATTACGTCATCCCGTGTTATGAAATCCCGTGTTGCATCGTGCGGTGTTGCATCACTCGTATTATATCATTTTTAGTGTATATAATATTATATAATATTGTTGTGTCAATGGATTATTTGCGCTTTTTCAAAAAGTGTTGAATTGACCGGCCCATTTCTGAATTCATTAAATTTTACAGCTTTCTAAACTTTCCAAATCATCGAACTTGCAAAAATTTGCTTTCAATAATTTAAGATTACTATTGCCTACCTTATGAAATCCATCATATGTTGGGCAACGCTGAAATAAGCTATGTGCTCTTTGAATCTTGTTATTGATTTCCGCGTTTGCCTAATATAGATTTTCTCGCAATTATTACAAGATATTTGATAGTTGCCAATTTATTTTTAAATCAATGGCCCACCCAAAAAGGTATTCAGATGCCAACTTTATAAACAACGCTGAAGTCATTATCTTTGAATATTTTCTCTAACCTTTTTGTAAGAAATGGATAGAATGGAAGTACAGCGCACTTTTTGTGTGGCTCATCGGTTTCAGGCTTTAATGTCGTAATATTACTTATCGACATTTTCCAACTATGCTTAGTAACTAATATATAGACAAATGATACTATTGAGTTTCGATACATCTATAAAATATCTTGTAATAATTGCGAGAAAATCTATATTGGGCAAACGCCGAGATCAATAACAACAAGATTAAAAGACCACATAGCACATTTCAGATTCAATAGAGCATAAAAATCTAGCGTTGCCCAACATATGATTGACTCGGGACATAAGGCAGGAATTAGCATTCTTAATTTACTGAAAGTAACCACGGATATATGCTTAGTAACTAACATACAGACAAAGGATACTATTGACTTCCGACACAAATCGGGCATCTATGAAATATCTTGTATTAACTCCGAGAAAATCTATATTTGACAAACGCGGAGATCAATAACAACAAGATTCAAAGAGCACAAAGCTAATTTCAGATTCAATAGAGCAGAAAAATTTAGCATTTCCCAACACATTATTGACCCGGGACATAAGGCAGGAATTAGCATTCTTAAATTACTGATAACCACGGATTATCGCAAGTTAGATGCTTTGGTAAGTCTAAAAATTCGCTAGGTGAATCCATTAAATTTAATACATCGGTCCGGCTAGTTCAATACTTTTTAAAATAGCACGAAATAATCCAGGGTTAAGTATAATTTTGCAACTATAGTTAGTTTAGGGACAGTTACTGATGAAGACAATTTAGTTGCAAAATACGTATTTAGCGCGTAACTCTCTGTTATTATTTTGTGGTTTTTGAAGTGATTCTGCATTTTTTTTTATTATGTCGTCATATTGTTTTTGCTGAATTATCTATATACGGGATGGCGCATTAAAAACGAAACAGACCGATTTGCGTACAGAGAATCTTTTTTAAGAAACGCTGTAACACGTCAATTTTAATATTGAGGGGGACATGTCTTGACATAAAACTCAACTTTATCACATCAACCCCTTAAGGTTGGTGATAACAACCCTTATATTTTAAATAGGGAACATGGATCAAGTGTTACATCATTTGAAAGCTCTTTCTTTTCTGAATTCAGCACACAAATTTTTGTGGAAGTTTTATCAACTCGTTTAAAAATTATTCACAGTTGGATTTGCAAGAACGCATTTCATTCATTGTGATAAGGAATGCACTAATTAGTCAATTTTTCGTTAAAAAAACTAAAAAACAAAACCAAACGTTCAAAAATGTTTATTCAGTTAAGTAAGTGTTCAAATTGTTGACCACCAGTACAAATTTTGTTCAAAACGAGCTCTGATATTCTGGAGCATTTGTGGAGTTATTGGACGGCATTCTTGAACAATGCGTTGTCGTAGTTCTTCCAGAGACTCCGGTTCTGTTGCGAAAATTCGACTCTTTAAATGGCCCCATAGAAAGAAGTCTAAAAGAGTTAAATCCGGTGATCTAGGGGGCCACTCAATAGCACCTCTACGCCCAATCCATTTCTCTGGAAACTCTCTGTTCAAAAACTCCCTAACACGTTGTGAAAAATGCGGAGGAGCTTAATCTTGTTGAAACACTAATTGATTTTCTTGATAGCGATCATCATTTTCAACAATGTCAATTAGTAGAGGGTAAACGATATCTTCTAGTAACTCCAAATACGTTTGTCCACTCAAATTGCCACCAAGAAAAATTGGTCCGATTAAACGGTCTCCAAAAATTCCAGTCCAGACATTCAATTTCTGTGGAGTTTGAGTGTGGACTTCGTGAAAATTTCTTGGATTATTATCTGCCCAATAACGACAATTATGACGATTGACTGTAGAGTTTAATAAAAACGTACAATCGTCTGAAAAACATATATTGAACAGAAAGTTCCCGTTATCAGCTATTCGTGAAGTCATAACTTCACAACACTCCAGCCGCCGATCAAAATCATCTTCATTCAGTTGTTGTACAAGATGAATTTTATACGGGTGAAATTTATGATGCTTCGATATTCGCTGAATAGTTCTTCTTTTGATGTTTGAAACAGTGGCCAATTTTCTCGTGCTCAAAGTTGGGTCCGCAGCAATTTGTCCTAAAATTTCAATCTCAGTAGTCTCATTTCTAATGGGAAATTCACGTTCAGGATCCCGTTTTTTGTTGGCTACTGACCCACTTTGTCGAAACTTTGCAACTAACTCCAAAATGTATTTTCTGTTAACATGTCTGTTTGGATGTCGTTCATTAAACAAATTTGCGGTACGTTTGGCACAGTCATCGTTTCTGAAAAAAGAGTAATTATTTAAACTCTTTCTTTTACAGAATACACCATTGTAAAATTAATTTTCGGTTGTACTATCAAGTATCAAACCGACCGATAAACTGAAATACTAAACCGCATTTCTCTTATTCCGATAAGAAATGTTCTGATAGTCAATTTTTGTTTACAAACCAACAAAACATTGACTATCAGCACATTTATTATCGGAATGAGCAAAATGCGTTTTTGCATCTTCAACTGTGAATAATTTTTAAACGAGTTGATAAAACTTCCAAAAAAATTATTGTGCTGAATTCAGAAAAGAAAGAGCTTTCAAATGATGTAACACTCGACCCATGTTCCCTATTTAAAATATAAGGGTTGTTATCACCACCCTTAAGGGGTTGATGTGACAAAGTTGAGTTTTACAAAACATGTCCCCCTCGATATTAAAATTGACGTGTTTCAGCGTTTCTTAAAAAAAATTCTCTGGACGCAAATCGGTCTGTTTCGTTTTCAATGCGCCACCCTATATATATTTTCTTCAAACGTTTGTTAGCTATGCGAAACACCCAGTCTGTGGGCATGTACGAATGCACAAAAGTTGAGGAATTTACTTCAACAGTTTTTATTCACTATTCACATTCGCTCTCCCAGCCATCTGCGAATAAATGCACGATATTCGTGCTCTTTTCCAAATAGAATATCTTCATGAACTGCAGAGGCGATAGCGTTGGAATCTTTCGTTGCAACAGTTTTCAACCAACGATACAAAAAAAAACACGGCAAGGGTCCAAGTTTTTCGTAGTTGAATAGTCAAATTATAATAGTTGTCTTGTTGGGTAAAGTAGCAGGCTTGGTCAGGTGATTTCGGTAGAGCCAGGTTTTCTGACAGTCAAACAAAAAGTTCTTTACGTTTTGAAACTTAATTTTTAGTAGGTAAAAAATATTAGTTTATGCCACTAACTAATAGCTACAATGGCTACATTGTAAAAATTCACATGTAGTGAGATATATTTATGTTAATTTTTATATTTCTTGTATAGAGTTTTGCATCTATACATCTCAATTACAAAATTGATTGGCAATTTACCATACCTAAGAAATATACTTAAAAGTCTATTACATTTGGTACCTGTTTTGGTTGCAGCACTCTGATAGAATGTAACGTTGCAGCTCCTCCATGTATGATTCGCAGATTGAGTCGTCCAAACATCTCAGCTGTTGTGGCAGTGGCACTCTTCAGTTCTCTTTTGGCTCCTCTGCTGATCTAAAATTCGAATAATTTAATAGTATTTAGGAACATATAAAACAGAGCTCTTATAGCTATGAAATAAAAATAGGTACGGATAAACATGTTCTTCTAAATGACAATACGGCTTTCGCCAAAAATAGACGCACGGGTGATACTCTCACATACGTCACTTATTTCTGGACTTCTGTTCCTGAAAATTTTGAAGAGGGTCATGCAGCATTTGGTTTAATTTATTGTCCTACACTCCTTCATAAAATTTTATCGTATGGAATGCCTTCCAAACTCTGTCTATGGATGTCTAGTTGTGTAAAAGGTCGCTACCAACATCTGGTAGTTGATGGTGTTTATCGGACAAATTAGAAAATAATGTGAGCGTTCCAGAGAGTTCAGTTTTAACCTCCACTCTTTTCCTTCTGCTTCTAAATGACTTTCTGTCAATCACCATTGATCAAATCCACAGTTACCGTGATGATAGTACATTCACAGTACGTTCCCACTGACTCTGCAAATATCTGCCTCTAGGTCCCTATTAATGAAAACTGAAGACATCAGCTTATATTGTATATATTATTCTTATTATAAATTGTAATTATTACAATTTTTTATATAATTATTATAAAGACAGATGTCGAGACTTCTTTTCTGACTCACAATTGCTTGTTTTTCTCTGTAAGCGACATCGTCATACAGGAGAAAATTAAATTTATTCATAAGCATTTATGATAACTATAAATGAAAATCCATTGCCACGTTAGGGTATTTTGATCAAAAAATTCTTTATAAAATAAATTAAAATAAAAAATGACAGATGACGTGTTTAAAATGTATATGTGATGTAATTCAATATTTAACATGAAAATAAAATCAACTTATAACAGTAATGACCATAATAACAACAACAGTAATAAATTAACTAATTAATAATAACAGCATGGAAGCAGGTTCTATATAACGGAAATATCGAGATACATCAACTTATTACATTATTACAAATATTCTCAATGCAGTTAGATGTATTCTGTTTGATAAAATTAATCAAAAAGAAGAGTTTCCAGGAAAGCAAATCCATCAAACCAATTCTCATCTAAAACAAGGCAGTTATTTTTGTGTATGTGCTTCTTTATATCTAATGCTTCAAAAAAGTCAAGTTGTTTTTCAAAAGTGGATTTATCAGCGTGGTTATTTCCAAGTTTGACCTATATAGATGCGTTACAATATGTACAAGCTAATTTATAAATTCCAGCTTATGTCAAGGAACATGACTTTTCTTTCTCGTTAAACACCAGATCACGCGTCGTGATGTAAGATTTAGAATCTACATTTGTTATCTTATGTTTTTTTTAATGTTTCCAGTCAGTTATCGAAACATATTCGGTATCCTTTTTGTCTCTAATATTTGGATAAATTAAATTAAGTGCTAATGGGCATTCTTTACTATCTATAATCTTATATACTACTATTTTAACAGAGTAACCATTATTAAATGCTATTTGCTTGATTATTGAAATTTCCTTTTCAAAATTGGTTTTAGACAGAGTTACTGAAAATGTGCGATGTATGAAAATGGCTTTTGTGAAAAATATTGACATAAATGTTGTATTAAAGAACAAACATGGAAAGTGCTTTATCTTTTCAAATTCGAATTAAGCTCGCGCGCAACTGAGCAGATGATCATGCACACATAGCTGTGCGCCGCACACATTTTTGCCAATCCTAACGAGTTCAGTTATTGCCTTGAAAATTTGATTGGTTGTAAATTGCATTGGCGCTTTAGCTAAGCAGAACCCTTCCTCCCTGGCCTTTCTGACCTGCTCTGGACGTCAATTTGCCTCATTAAAACGCTGGTGGAAGGAAAACCGTGAGGTAATTAACCCTGGCATATATCAAGGTCATGTGAGCATAATGTATACATTACCTCATGGTTTTCCTTCCCCAGCGTTTTAATTAGGCAAACTGATTGCTAGGGCAGGTGAGAAAGATCAAGGAGAAAGGGTTCTGCTAAGTTAAAGCGCCAGTGCAATTTACAACCAATCAAATTTTCAAGGCAATAACTGAACTCATTAGGGTTGACAAAAATGTCTGCGGCGCACAGCTATGTGTGCATGATCATCTGCGCAGTTGCGCACGAACTTAATTCGAATTTGAATAAAGTACTTTCTATGTTTGTTCTTTAATACAAAATTACGTAAAAATGGTTTTATTTGCATGAAGTTTTTATTTCGGTTGCCTATAAACCGGCGTGCGAAATCGCTTAGTTCTACCGTTCAGAGCCCTTGTTTTTTTCCCGTGGAAACAAAAAGGGCACATTGTTTGGTTGAATGGCTCGAGTCGGCACTGATTGCTGGCTTCTTCTAAAGAAAATTTGATATTGGTATGTAGATCCTAATGAATGGTCAGCTAGATCTCCAGATCTGAATCTGCTAGGCTTTTTTATGGGGATATTTAAAACACAAGGTCTTTCAAACTCAACTACAGAATCTGCAGGAACTGAGAAAGGAACTTACTACTGAATGTCATAGAATAACCCCGGTGATGGTGAAAAATTTCACAAGAGGTTTGATCACGGACTGTATTATTGTATGGAAGCCATTGTTAAATTAAAAATACAATTTTTTTCGTAAAAGGTAACAAATGGAATTCAATATTGGTGGAGCTACACATCCTAAATAGAGCTGTAGTTTCGGTTTAAAACGATGAAATTGTAATTGCAGCCTTAAACACAAAATTGATACAATTATTTTTGACATTTTGTTTTAAAGTTTTGAAAGAATATTTAAAGAACCAATCGGCGGGTCTTAAAATACCAGTTTTAATTTTGAAAGCTAACATTTAAAAAACTAATCGGTAGATTTTTAAATTGCAACGTTAAATAGAGAACCAAAAAGCTTTCCAAAATTCCAAAAAAGTGCCACTCGACCTACCTTCCCTAATCAAAAAGCCTTAATGCAGCAAGTGCGTTAAAGTAGTGAATTTTCATAGAAATAACCTGGCACAAAATATTTTATTATAACTTTTTTTTCTTGTAACATAGAAATCTAAATTTTGGTGCATCGTTTACTTTTTATATAGCAAACCTACCTACCAAATTTGGTTATCATAGATTTTTTATTTTTTAAGATAAAAATTTTTTTGAAATGAAAACTCAAAATTTTTCCGGAAAACCTCGTCCGATTTTTTCTATTAACGAACTTATCAAAGCCATTTACAAAGGAAAGGTACATGCCAAATTTTATCAAAATCGGCCCATTATTCTTTGAGATAAAAACTTTTTTCGAATAAAAACTCAAAATTTTTCCGGAAAACCTCGTCCGATTTTCCTGACTAATAAATTTGTCAAAGCCATTTACAAAGGGAAGGTACATGCCAAATTTTATTAAAATCGGCCCATTATTTTTTGAGATAAGAATTTTTTTCGAATGAAAACTCAAAATTTTCCCGGAAAACCTCGTCCGATTTTCCTGACTAACGAACTTATCCAAGCCATTGACAAAAGAAAGGTACCTGCCAAATTTTATCAAAATCGGTCCATTATTTTTTGAGTTATCGGTGTGATACATACATACATACATACATATATACAGGCTGTTTCAAAAAACATGCACCATCGCTCGTGGGGCAATTCCTTACTAAAAAATAAGAAAAAAAGTTACTGTGCACATGGGCCCGGAAACGCATAGTTTCCAATATACAGGGAGTTGAATTTTAATTTTTTTTTTAATTTGTTATAAATAATTTCAAAACCACTGGATTGATTTTAATGAAACTTGGAACTTGAAAGTGTATTATGAAAGTGCATATTTTCAAGTGAGAATCTGCTTACAACTGCGTCAGTGGCGTGCGTACGGGGCAACTGTAAAAATTCATTTGGGGAAAAATATGTGCGCCACTGTCTTTTTCCAATTTTGATACATCAGTTATGAAGCTTATTACATAAGCCACAAAAGCTACCTCTTGGTATTTTTTCGTTCAGGGTATCCCCTAGGAGATATGATTAATTTTATAAAAAGGGGCAAAGTACCGATTAGTCGGCGTAATAATAATAATAATAATAATAATAATATATGTTTACTGCAACCATAAGAATATGAAAAACAAAACATACAGTAAACATTACAGCAATAAACGTGCAAATAACTAACCTATGTAAAACTTATTGGTGATAAACATTGAAATGAATATTACAAACATTGATAAAAAATGATAAATCAAAATTAAAAATAAAAAAAGTAATCGTAAAGACACCATGATTTTTCCAAACTCTTGTTTTTTGTATATTACTCAATTGACTTTAATAACAAAGCTAAAGAAAATGTTGAAAGTGACCACCATTAGCGTCGTTACAATTATTTAACCTTCTGCGCAAAGATCTTCTTACTCTTCTGCAAATATTTTGATCTTCTCTAATGCTGTCAAATGCATATTCTATTCTTCCCAACAATTCTTCTCGTGTATTTACTGGTTTTTTATACACTATTTCTTTTAAATGACCCCACAAATAAAAATCGAGAGGATTCAGGTCCGGAGATCGAGGTGGCCATGACACCGGACCTCCACGACCAATCCATCGGTGACCGTATGTGTTGGCTAAATATGTTCTTACAACTGCTGCAAAATGTGCGGGCGCACCATTATGCTGGAAACACATTGTACAATTTCTTATAAAAAGCGGTAGTAACAACGGCAAATCATTTTGTAAAAAGTTTAAATATGATTCATGGTCAAGACGATTCGGTAGAACAACAGGACCAATTATGTGATTTTCAATAATAGCAGCCCAAATATTGAATTGATACTGCGAATATGCAACTCTTAGAGAGTGTGGGTTTTCATCGGCCCATGTATGTAAATTGTGAAAATTTACGATACCTTTTCGCGCAAATGACGCCTCATCAGTAAATAGTACACGTTTAGAAAAATGTTGGTCGTGCCTAAGTTTGTTTAAGAACCACTGACAAAACATTACCCTTGGTTGAAAGTCTCTAGGTAGAAGTTCCTGGACACGTGTAAAATGATAGGGATATAAACTTTGATCCTTCAGAGTTCTGTGAACTGATCATGCCGAAATATTACCCAGTTCGGTGGCAATAATTCTCGTACTTGTACTAGGATCACGTTCAACTCTATTTAATATTGCCTCTTCAACTCGTACAGTTCGGCGGTATCTTCTGCGTCCAGAGTCAGCTTTTAAATGTTTTAAAGAACCAGTTTCTCTCAAATGTCTTACAATACGTGGGAAAATATTTTTGTCAGGAATTCTTCTTTGCGGATAAGTTTCCTGATAAACTCGCACAGCTTGTCTAGCATTTTGATTTGTTTGTCCATAAATTAACAACATATCAGTCAAATCCGCTGAAGTGTACTTAATGAAAACCATCTTGAGATGAGGAAATAATATTAATGAGCAGCTCAGTATCAACAAATAACTAAAAACGAAAATACTGCACCGTATCAAAATTTAGAGAATAGCACGAAAACTCTTTTGACGCCTACAAAGCACTTCAAAATTGTAGAATTTAGAGAACTGTCAAAAATTATAGTTTCATGGCACTTTACGATTACTGTTTTCATTACTCCAACTAATCGGTACTTTGCCCCTTTTTATAAAATTAATCATATCTCCTAGGGGATACCCTGAACGAAAAAATACCAAGAGGTAGCGTTTGTGGCTTATGTAATAAGCTTCATAACTGATGTATCAAAATTGGAAAAAGACAGTGGCGCACATATTTTTTCCCCAAATGAATTTTTACAGTTGCCCCGTACGCACGCCACTGACGCAGTTGTAAGCAGATTCTCACTTGAAAATATGCACTTTCATAATACACTTTTAAGTTCCAAGTTTCATTAAAATCAATCCAGTGGTTTTGAAATTATTTATAAAAAAAATTAAAAAAAATTAAAATTCAACTCTCTGTATATTGGAAACTATGCGTTTCCGGGCCCATGTGCACAGGGACTTTTTTTCTTATTTTTTAGTAAGGAATTGCCCCACGAGCGATGGTGCATGTTTTTTTAAACAGCCTGTATATATATATATATATATATATATATATATATATATATATATATATATATATATATATATATATATATATATATATATATATATATATATAAATTGAAACTGACCTCGGATATGGGTTCTAGGGGTCCTAGTTCGCGCTCATTTGCAATTTTTTTTTCAAAATTCAAAAGTCGGGATCTCCCCAATAGTAAATTTTTTCTACGAAAATTCACTAATAAAGGTAGTGTGAGTCACCGCTGTTAGCGGTTGAATGCTACAAATTCTGTAAATTCTGTTAGGGTTCAAAAAATTGTCCCACTCGCAAGCAAAATAGACCTGTTTTAGGTTTTCTCGAAGTTCTCGGGAGTTCTCGAAAACCCTAGTGCAAACTTTTACAATTGACACCCTGAATATTTAAATATCTACATATAAATATCCAGACTCACATTGTCATTAGCTTCCGGGGCCTAGCCCACACTCATTTAAAGAAATTTGTTCAAAATTCGAAAGTTGCGACCGCAACCACTTCATTGGCGAATTTTTTTCAATTAAAATTCACTACAAAGAGCTAAAACGGTAAAATGTACAAGGTTGCTCACCCCTATGGAAATTTAAAATCAAGTGAGCGGTTCTAAAAGTAACAGTAACAATTTTGTTTTGGACTATCAAAGTTTCTTGCTTGTAGATTAGAAGTCCAAGGGATATACCATTACAGGAGAGTACTGCGCGGACAATGGCCTCATTTCGCGAATATTAAAACCATACTACATAACATTGTATTGATAAAATCAAAGCCACTTACCTCTCTTTCGACTCGTAGCGTCAGTGGTCCCAAAACAAAGTTGGATTTGACAGTTGTGTGATCTGACATCATATTGACTGTGACGTCACCGTCTCTTTTAAGTGTGCTCAAACCAAACAGAGTCGCTCTTGCCTTGGGAGCCTTCTTTGTGCTTGCTTTCGTTTTAGTTTTATTACTTTTCTTCTTATTTTTATTAGTGGAGTTTTTATTTGCACCCCTAGTGTTATTATTTTTACGCTTCTTAGTCGTGTGTGCGTGAGTATTTCGTCTTGTGAGGACATTAACTGTAACGTTACGTACTTTAGGACCAGTGTCACCAGCTCTTGATATTAAAACAAACGCTGGCTCTCTAGCTTCACTTTCTGTCGATCTTCCTATAGATATCTCTTCCATTTTGTTCCTGGCTATGTTGATTTCTCCCATTTTGTTCGTCATGGGTGGATTTGCTTTTATTGTAGCTGTTTTTGTTTTCGTTTTGGTTTTAGTTGTTGAGGTACGCCTTTTCGTGTTGTTTTTGTTCTTATTCTTTTTGCTTGATTCACTTGAAGTTGGTAATTTGACTCTGACGGGATCGTATGATTTTCCAAGGATCCTGTTGATGCGGCCGACAATGTTATCGACAAAACGATTGTATTTGGAAATGTAGATCGCCGGCATTTTTGGTGAACCAGTCTGAAGTGCACCTGTACAACATTGTTTAAAATTAAATTATAATGAGATGCTGAAAATGATTCACACTACATTATTTTGTATTTACTACATTCCATTGTTCCCAAATTGATTCCAGTGAAAGTAAATCAAGATATTTTATTGTCATTTCGTGACTCTTATTAAAATTATGGTGCTTATGTTAATTTAATTGTTTTATTAACAACCCATTGTTTTCAATTTATATAACAATGCTTACACGCGACAAGTACTAGATGAAGCAAAACTAGTAAGGTTATTTTTAACGAACAAATTATTATATATTTTTGATCTAAATAAGCTATGACATCCCTTTTCACAGTCGGATACTACTGTACTGACATACCAACAGTATTATCAACTTCAATCAATTAATAATTTTTTTAGAGCTTTCTAGTCCCAATATGTACATACAGGGTTGGTAAAAAGTATGGAAAGGCGCTTATATTTCTCGGTATTTAAAAAAATGTTTTAACACACGTTTTTCGACATATTTTTTTGCTACAAACTGGCTATATTCAATTTTACCTAGTGTAAACAACTTCGTTGCCATGGCATCTAAATATTTTTTTTTAAATAGCAATATATGATTTTCTTTGCATTTTCGGAAAAAACGTTTCTTTCTTGATACGGTACTATAAAATTTTTATCGGATTCCATCGAAAAAAAAAAGATCAAAATTAACTTTCTTAAAAATGACCTCCTTCATTATCAATTTCTTATTAAGTTAGCCATTGAAAAAAGGTTATAGTATTTGTATCTGCCATATTCAAACATTGCTTGTTGTCAGTTATCTGCAGTTTGTAATACTTTAGAGAAATCCCCATCAGAAACTTAAGAATTTATACAGATTTATAATACTTATTATTATGGCAAAATTGAGCGAAAAGCTAAGAATTGAAATATTAATCAGGTTGGGCTATGGTGACGTAGTTATAAAGAAGTGTGCAAGTTATTGAAAAAATTTCACGAAACTGATAGTGTCAAAGATAAATCAAGAATAGGAAGACCAAAAACGACTGTAGCTGGCGATAAGGCTGTGCATGAAACCCCTCATTTGTCTCTAATTGAAGTTGCTACGTTACACAATGTTATAAAATATATAGTAAATTTGCTAAATAGAGAAAAATGTCACCAATACAAAGTACAGCTAACACAAGAAGCAGTAGATAGCGATTTTTAGAGACGCGTTGAATTTTGTAATATTATAATAGGCAAATTTAATGAGAATCCGGACTTTGGTACAAACACTATTTTCTCAGATGACGCTATGTTTACACTCCATGGATCTGTTAACAAACAAAATTATCGTTATTGGTCTGAGCAAAATCGACATTGGATGCTGAAGGCTCAAACCTAGCAGCCAAAATAAATTAATCTCTGCTTGAGTTTGAGGAAAACGCACATACTTTGAGTCGACAAGCAGCCACAACCTTGGTTGTTAGCAATTTATCGATTATCCGAATATGAAAAGATGATAAAATGCCTCCCTATAAATTGATACAAACTCAGAAGCTCGTTGAAAACGATTTTGATACAAAAACGCCTCTATGTGAACAAATGATGGAAATGTTAGATAAGAATGTTATCCAAGTAGAACATATTTTGTTTTATAAAGAGTGCAGTTTTATACTTCACGTCCACGTTTTTATTATTATAGATTAGGATAGACTGTGATACACGCTTCATGCCTTGGAAGGCTAACTGGCTAGTGCTTTAAAAGACACAAAAAAGACCCATGACAGAATAAGGAGACAATATGATCTTATACTCTAACACATGAGGTTATTACAAAATGCTTTTAGAATATACACATACATATGTACTCACACATACAAATTATCCTGTATTAGTTTATCTACTTTTCTTTCACCCAGTCAAAGGGAAAAATTGTAATATGTAACTCAAATGATTTTGCTCACAAAGTGCATATTAATGCATTTATTGTATTAAAATTTCGATAATTTTTGTGTGATAATGTTTGAAATTGAAAATATTATACCTATGGTTTAGTATTATTTTATAACATATATAATTTAGGAACAATGGAAACAATGCTCTGTGCCATAGTTTCAAAAATAAATAAAAGTAAATATATTTTAACTGTTCTAGTAACCTAAGTAGGGTTTTAATATATAAATTCAGCAAATACTTGCTCCTCTTATGCTCATCGATGATGGTCGCGAGACCGAAACACTGTGTCTGGGGTTAGTAAAGTATATCCTGTGCAGTTTTCCCAAGCGATTCTGTTTTTTTTTGTGTGCTTAAACAGATAATGCTGACGTAGGAGATGGTGGGCAAAGCCACCAACGAAGCTCGTCGTTGCAAGCCATCAAGAAGTAAATCGTCGCAAACTATAAGGTGGACGCCGGTAAGCTGGCGCCGTTTATCAGGAAATACTTGAAACCGGCCGTCGCCTCCGGGTTTCTGGTACAGACGAGGGGCAGGGGTGCTTCCGGTTCAGACTGGCATCGGGCTCTCCAGGACGGCGCGCTTCTTGCCTCCAACAAGTTGAAGAGAGTCGTCGCCGGCGATAAACCGAAGTCAGCGGCAGCCAAGAAACCAGCAACGAAACCCAAACAAGCCCCTTTCAGTCTCAAGGTGAAGAAGCTCGTCGGTGCCGGTGCCAGAAAAAAACTCGCTTCGGCCGCATGTAAATCGAAGTCACCATCCAAAGCGAAAAAAGGCGAAGCCGGTCACACAAAGAAACCGAAGGCACCCAAACCGAAAACGGGCAATGAGATGGAAACGGCTTCACCGAGAAAAAGTTATCGGTGTATGGTAGTTGTCTCCCATAAAAAAGCTACGTAAAAAAGTACGCGTAATAATAATAATAATATAAATAATAATAATAATAGTAATAATAATAATAATATTATTATTATTATTAATAATAATAATAATAATCGGTATAAAAACCAATAGCAGGGAGCAAATGAGGCTAAATCATCTGCTGTATATGGATGATCTTAAGCTGATGGCCTCCACAAAGAACCACCTCGAACAACTCCTTAAAATCGTGGAAGGGTTTTCCAGAGATATTGACATGCAGTTTGGGCTTGACAAATGTCGCACTTCATGTGTAGTCAGAGGGAAGATACAACCAGGTGTGTATGAAATGCAGAACGGCCAGCAAATTTTCTCGATGGATGTGGAGGAGTGTTATAAATACCTGGGAATACAGCAAGCTAGGAAAATAAGCCATTCTGACAAATGAGTTTACAAAGCGAGTAAAGCAGGAGGTGCGATCACACCTTAACGGCAAGAACCTGACTAAAGCTCTTAATACATATGCATGTTCTGCACTTAGATATTCATTTGGGATTGTGATCTGGAGTAAAAGGGACATCGAAAATCTACAACGGAAGGTGCGAACATTCCTAACAAAATGCAAAAACCATCACCAATCACCATAATCTTGCTACCAAACGAGTAACCCTACATAGACACCAAGGTGGAAGAGGAGTGTTGGATATTGGTAAACAGTTAGACCAGCAGATATTCCACCTACGTACATATTTCCAACAGCGGGCGGTTACTTCTGAACTTTACGGTGGCATATGCGTCGCAGTTTTTTTAATTTTTTTTTTATTTCAACAACACACCACGAGGGCTTACAGCCTAAATACTATCGTACCGTGGGCGTCGACAAGGAGGAAAGAGGCAACTTGTTAATTCTGAACTTGAAGGTTTGGAGGTTCGGGGGAGAAGGAAAAACATGTGCCGCCAAGGAATTCTACAACTTGGAAGTCTTCGGGACAAAAGAGCGGGCGAACGAGTTTTTTGCCTCAGAAAGAATGCGGACATAGCCGTTTCTTGCGTCGTTAAATGCTTGACAGGGATTGTGTAGAAGCTTTTTGTGAGCTTTGACCATTTCAAGTCTTGCCTTGTCAGATGATTTAGAGAACCAGGGTTTTTGAGTGGCTGCAAAGGTTTTCTGTGTGCGTGAAATAAATAATTCCATGCCAGCTTGGATAATTTCGGTGACGATATCAGAGGGGTCAGGATGAGAGAAGCAGACAGACGCCCGTGGGAATGAGGGAAAGTAATCTCGCATTTCGTACCAGTTCGCGGAGCTGTAGTGCCAAACGATACGTGGGTGTGATGACTTTGTGATCTCGGGTTGCATTGCGCAGGAAGCAGTGACCATGACGTGGTCTGAGCGACCCAGGTGACTGATATCTTATAGCAGTCAGGATTTGTAGTAAGAAGGAGATCCAAGAGATTTGAGCTGTGTGTTGGGGTGCGAGGAAAGTAAGTAGGTTGCTGAACCATATTGGCTAAAGAATTGCTGACTGCAAAGCCCTCCGCTGCTCTTCCTTGTGGATCGGTTTTTGAAGATCCTAGCCATTTCTTATTATGGACATGTCACCAAGAATAGTGACCTCGGAGGAAGGATATTCAGAAATGAGATGGTCGTTTTTTTCAGAAAGGTAGTCAAAGACAGTTGTTGTCAGAAGGTGACCGGTAAATGCAACAGATGAATTTAATTGCAGCTCTGAGAGAGAGTTTTATCCATAGTATGTCTTTTCTTCCAGCTTCTAAATTGGGGAGTCTGGTGCAGGACGGACGTACGCGCACACGCCTTCATGCAATCTAAAGGAAGTAAGGAGCTCATAGCCCGGGAAATTAAGGTGATTAGTGGCTGGTTTGGCACTGATTTGAGTTTCGGTGAGGAAGAGGAGTTGGGGCTTATTAGCCTGGAGGAAATGGTAGACGGAGTTCAGGTCAGAATTTAGGCCACATATATTCGAGAAGGATATGTTAAATTTTGATGCTGGCGCTCCCTGTACACCCCTATCCCGGAGATCCGTATGGAGGGGTATTATACCTCCTGAATTTTTTGTACAAGGAGGAGCCATCATCATTTTTGCTTATAAGGGAAACCGAGTCATACACCAGAACCGGAAAAGTCCGTTGGCACTTCACCGGCCGTTGATGTAAGTGGTGGTACCTCCTCGGGCGTGAAAAAATCCTTTACTATCACGTAAAGGAAAATTTCACTACCACCTACCGATGATTCAACACCGCTACAATTAAAAGAAAGCGAAAAACAAAGTCACCATCGGACTAATCAGGTCACTCTGCAATCTTGGATGCAGAAGCCTCTCCATGAGCGACATCTGAATCATACTTCCCAGACACATGTCGATAAGTTGGCGTCGAACTACTGGTCGGTGTCCAGACAGATATTTCCAGAGACAGGGGGGGTTTTCCTGGCCATACAAGACCAGACCATCCCAACAAGAAACTATCTGAAGTATATAGTTGGAGATAATTCGGTCCAAGATGACAAATGTAGATTTGGGTGTCAGTCATCACAGACTATCCAGCATGTCACCTGAGGATGTCAAGCGTTTGCTGTAACAGAATATAAAGAGAGGCACGACGCTGTTTCAGAAATACTTCATCAAGAACTGGCTCTGAAACTGGCACTTTTAAATCTTAGTAAGGTGCCCTACTATAGATACACTCCTGAACCTGTTCTACAGAACTCAGGATACAGGTTGTACTGGGATCAGACCGTGCTCACAGACCAACGAGTTGACCACAACAGGCCAGATATAATAATAGTGGATAAGTCCTGCAACCAAGTGACGCTGATTGATGTGGCCATCCCGAATATTAATAATTTAGAGATAAAGTACAACGAGGAGATGATTAAGCACAGAGAACTTGAGATACAAGTAAAGAGACAGTGGAGGGCAGATAGTGTCCGAGTGATTACAATAGCCATGTTGTTAACTGGAGTGGTTTCTAAAAATCTTCGCGAGAACATTAAGTTTATGAGGTTATGTAGAAGGCGGTAATACTTGCAACTGCCCACACCGTGCGGAGATTCCTGGGAAATGAGGATTTGTCGCGTTGTTGTTCAGTGGCCGATAACTTGGAAAGGGCTCCATCTGAGCTCAGTCCCTTTGGTAACTGAGATACCTGGGATGAGGGAATGTTCCCCTTTGAGGGAGTGTGAACGCTCTTCAGGCTAAAGTCGGTAATAATAGTAATAAGAACACCACAGTTGCCAAATTCCCAGAAGTCTTTGAATTGTGCGGAGCGAGCTTAGATATATATATATATATATATATATATATATATATATATATATATATATATATATATATATATATATATATATATATATATACCAAGGACATCACCATAACAATAAAAAAACCTGTGGTAACACACTTGTTGTATTTAATCGATCAGTTAGACAGCCTAACTGGTGTAGGTTGGTTTCACTATTTACATGGTAAAATACATTAATATTCTTAAATGTAATTTATATAGTTTGAATAATGCTGGATCTAAAATTACCTAAAAAATAAACATAATTGATATTTAAACTTGGCTATGACCCTTCCAAAAATTCCAAACTCTGATATGGTAACCTGTGCTTCAGCCTGAATGGTATATTGTTAGACTTGTACTGTTTATTACTGCCTAGAAGAGTATTATTGTTAGTTTTGTGTGGTAGAAATTGTTAGCGAGTGATTTAACATAATTCGTTATTAAAGGCATTTTAAGCGGTGTATGTAGATCTTGTAGTCTGGTGTAACTTGTAGTTTTGAAAATTTTATTGTTGAAATATCACACCAAACTCGAGCTGCATAAATAATGACTGGTCTAATGATTGTTTTATAGATATTTGTTTTGTTTTCAATAGTCAGATTACTGTTTCGGTCTCATAAGGGATACAGTATTCTGAGCTGGCCATCTGGTTTCTGTATGATGTTTTGTGCATATAAGTCGGCTGTCGAGGGTAACCCCCAAATATTTTACGAGTTTACTAATTGTTGTGTTCTGATTGTTTGTTTTAATAGGTTGGAAAATTTTGCTGTCTTTAAATTTCTCTGTAATGACAATACCTTCCAATTTTTGAGCATTAATTTTTATTTTACACTTGTCGAAGAATTTTTCTACCATACCTAAGGGTATGTAAGACACGTTTTTACACGTGTCGCCATTTCGTTGCGGAACCCATTAACGTAAAATGTGTCTTACATCTCACTTAGTTTTGGAAGGCTGGCTACCATAGCCGTATTACTTAACAGGTGTATTTTCGCTGCAATTATTATGCCATATTGACGAGCTTTAATTAAAGCGAAACCGGTCTACGGTTCTAATTGTAGTGAGAATACCTTACATACTTTGTCCCTATATTAGGGTATAAAGGGGCCAGGGCTGACAATTTAATAAATTGTTAGTTGGTTGTATAGAGTCTCCATTTTTTAACATTCTGTGTTATTTAAAACTGCCGTGACAACATACTTCCTTGTTCCGTAACTAGATGGCGACACGTGTAAAAATCGTGTCTTACATCTCACTTAATTATTAGGTATATTTAATTTTTTTAATAATAAGGTGTATGAATTCCGTACCGCCGCCTATGACCAGTTGATTGATTGACCAATTTGCGAGAAACACCGACAAAAGTACACACGATAGATAGTAACCGAATTCAGGTCAGGTCATATTTTCACCAAGCGGTAATTTTTGTTTTGTTGAACCACCCTCAATCGTTCTAGATCGCGACTACCCGCACAAAATATAAACAGAGATGCAAAATATTAACAATTGTTCATCCTGTAATGACGCTAATTTGGTTAGTGAAGCGAACGTCAGGTTTTTTAAATGTATTGTGGTGATTTGGGTTCTCCAAGTGTACCTATCAGTGCTCATCACAGGTTCCAATCTTCACTTATAGTGTTACCATTCCAAATTTATGGAGAATGTGATGAAACTTGAATTCCTTTGTCTTAATCTTGGTATTTTATGCTTTCTTACAATGTACAACCATTCTTTAATCAATGACTTTGTATATCATAGTCATGTTTAATCAATGATAAAATTCGGACAATGAATTATAAATTAGGTTGTAAATAAGTATAGAAAGCGACTATTACAACTAGTTTAACGCTATTTGATGATGCCACAGCATAATAATTGTTTCTTATGCTATGATGGTGGTATGGATCGACTATAATGAATAAATGAATGTCAGTTCTGTGAGGAGGTCAGTGTCCAGCAAGGGTCAGGGTCGGACTTTCTATATTACGAGTTGTATTGATGCAAGGTGAATCTCAAACTTGCCTTGTGACTTACTTTCTATCCCAAGGTGCTTGATTATCATAATCTCATATTTGTATACCTATAGATGGTTGAGTTACAACTTGATTTTTTTCTTGTTTGATGTAGTATGATCTCTATGGTACTGAATAAAAGAGATGTTTTAACTAGAATTGCTTTTCACATAGAGCTCAAGAAGTTTAATCATTCTACCTCATCTTATGCAGTATACAGTGCTTTCATTTCAAAACTAGCCACCCTTAATAATTTCTTTATTAAGGAAATCTGGTTTAAAAAAAAACAGGTCAATAGGAATTTCGAAGGGCACGTTCAAAAACAGTTTTTTCGGAATTTTACTTTTCACCCCCTAAGCTCCAGTCATCCCAACTTTATAATTTTAAATGACACCCCCTAGCTTGAGATACATAATTTTAAAGGTATTTAAAATCCTAATCCAACGGCTTACACGAAATTTAAATCCACCGCCAACTTTTGAATTTAGAAGAAAAAAACGGCATAAAATTCGGAATTAAAAATAAATAAATTATTTAACAGTTTAAGACAAAAACCTACTTTATTAAGTGCCCAAAGTGCCTTCCGTTCTTAGCTTAACAATAAGATAGTCGACTGTAGAATTTTTTTCTAAAATTTGAATTGTTTCTATCAGTAATTTTTCTGAGCGTAATGCTGTTGCAAATTTAGCTCCCCGGTGACATTTACAGCTATAAATTTTCCTGGTACGAGGTTATATGGGAACGATAACGCCCATGTCTAATTTAACGTTAAATTTCAGATAAAGTGAGCCAGTTTTACTTTCTTGATAACTTTGTCACTTATTCGCATTTAGTGTTCGATTTCTTGACGACTGCAACGAGTTAAAACCGAGTCTGTTGTGATTTTTAAATTTTGAAAACTTCAAACTCATTTAAATCATTTCAATTTATAATATTAAATTTAAATAAAACTAACAATCATGGTTTACACTACACAAGAAAGAGTTGAAATAATTTACTTGTATGGTGCTCAGAATAGGTGTTCTCGTAATACCGCCCGAGTTTTCAACGAAAGGCATCCTGAAAAAAATATGGGACACCACTATGTGCTAAGTCTTGCACGAAAATTTGAAGAAACTGGCACAGTATGTAACAAAGCAAATAAGCAACCACGAGTTCTTAACGAAGCTGCACAAATTGAGGTTTTAGGATGTTTCGCCGCTGAACCTACGACTTCAATTCCAAAAGTCGCTGCATTAACGAATATTTCCGTCAGATCCATACATAAAGTTTTAAAACTTTACAAGTTCTTTCCTTATAAATTTACCATTCTCCATGAACTCGGCGAGGATGATTATGATAGAAGAATTCAATTCTGTGAATTAATGACTGCCAGAATTCAAGACGATAGGAATTTGGTAAAGATTATTTGCTTTAGTGCTGAATCAACGTTCTTTCTGAATGGTGTTGTTAATACACACAACTGTAGATATTGGAATAATCAAAATCTACGTGTGTTCGTAGAGGGTCATACACAGTTTCCATAAAAAATTAATGTCTGGACGGTAGTTCTTGGAAATGAAATAATAGGCCCTTTGTTTATTGAAGAAAATTTAACTGGTGATTTGTATTTAAATTTTTTGGAAAATTATATTGACCCACTCATAACAGAGTCCTTAGAAAACCAACTTAATGAAGAAGGCAACCCACTGCTGGATTAACAAAAGTTGTACTATCAACAGGACGGTGCACCACCACACTATGCCTTACGTGTTCGCGAGTGGCTTAATCAAAGATTTCCCGACAAATGGATTGGCTCGCCAGATCTCCCGACAACACCACTGGACTTCTTCCTTTGTGTACCATAATCCTCCACCAGAGAATATTCGGGTTCTAAAAGATAGGATCACCCAAGCTTGCCGACAATTTACTACAGAAACATTTCAAAACGTTAGACGAGAATTCGTCGAGCGACTATTTTATTGTTTAGCTAACAACGGAGCGCACTTTGAGCACTTAATAAAGTAGGTTTTTGTCTTAAACTATTAATTTTTTTTTTAATATTCCGAATTTGATGACGTTTTTTCTATTATTTCTATTAAATACATTTTTTAAAAATATTCCGAATTTGATGACGCTTTCTTCTTCTAAATTCAAAAGTTGGCGGTAGATTAAAATTTCGTAAACGCCGTTGGATTAAGATTTTAAATACCTTTAAAATGATGTATCTCAAGCTAGGGGGTGTCATTTAAAATTATAATGTTGGGGTGACTGGGGCTTAGGGGGTGAAAAGTAAAATTCCAAAAATACGGTTTTTCAACGTGCCCCTCGAAATCCCAATTGACCTGTGTTTTTTAACCAGATTTCCTTGATAAAGAAATTATTAAGGGTGGCCAGTTTTGAAATGAAAGCACTGTGTAGTACATATTGTGGTACAGCTAAATAGAATAAATTCAGTATCTCAATCATTGTGCATATTTATAAAAAAATCTCAAGACAAGTCAATTTTAGATTAAGAAATGACACCATGTAACATGAAAACTTCCCCTCTAGATTCAACCCCGTTCGAGTGACAGTTCCAACCCCCAAATTTTTGAATAGTAGGGGGCTTGTGTACCTCATTTGAAAGATCTCTTAATTGTCTATTCAAAAATCCTATGGTTCAAAAATTTATTGTAAAAAGTGACAGTAAAAAAAGGAAATTCATCTGCTTGACGAACTTCGCTGCAATACGTTAAAAAATTAATAACTAATCGCGTTTCATTCTTGATAACGAAAAAGCAAGCAAAACAACTTCAGTGTCCTTTTTGAAAAGTATCAATTTAAAGTAAGATATCAGCATTCTTCATAGCAGGCAATGTTAGTTTTGTTTAAAATGCATTAGAAACTTGCTGTGTGATTGTAACCGCATGACAGTAGTTGTCAGTTGTTGACTTCAATTCAGAAACATGGTTTATTTAACAGAAATGCATAAAATAACAATTCTACAGATGGTTGGGCACGGAGAAAAGTGCTCGACTATTTTTTAAAATCCCGATTTGCCGCCTATATCCCAAGGGAGAATGAGTAAAATTAAAAACCAATTTCGCGAGCTTAGACATGCAAGGCAGGTAAAAAAAACACTTCTAATGTACTGAGTAATAATACCAAATTGGATTCAATCCTTGAGTTTGAGAAAAAACTAAATATTTCGAGTAGACGAGCAACCACAACATTGGCTATTAGCCATTAATCGATTATTCGAATATTAAAAGACATTAAAATTCATCCTAATACATTTATACAAACTCAAGGACCTCATGGAAAACCATCTTGACAGAATATCGTCTTTCTGTGAACAAATGATGGAATTGTTAAATAACAATATTGTCCAACTAGAACATGTTTTATTTTCTGACGAGTACAGTTTTACACTTCACGGCCATGCTAGTCGTCAAAATTGTTGCTACTGGTCTAAAGAAAATTCACACAGATTTTTTTATTTATTTTTTATTTTAACAACACACCACGGGGGCTTACAGCCTAAATATTATCGTACCGTGGGTGTCGACAAGGAGGAAAGAGGCAACTTGTTAATTCTGAACTTGAAGGTTTGGAGGTTCTGGGGAAAAGGAAAAACATGTGCCGGCAAGGAATTCCACAACTTGTAAGTCCTCGGGACAAAAGAGCGGGCAAACAAGATGTTCTATGTCTGGTGACCTGGAGAAAGGGTGCATTCGCTCTGTTCCCCTGGTAGATCTGTTGGAAAAAAGTTCCCCTGAGCAGTGCCCGTGCAGATATCTATAAAAGAGCGAGAGGTAACTAACGGCACGTCGGTGGGCAAGGGATGGCAGCCTTTGGGTGAAGGTAGGGTCACCGATGAGACGCATAGCTCTCTTCCGAATGGAGTCCAGGATAGCGAGTGTGGAAGCGGCAGCAGCACCCCAGAGGTGGGAGCAGTATTCGAGGTTTGGTCTTATTTGTGAGGTACATAAGATATAGAGATTAGCTGGTAAAAAGTATTTGCGAGCCCGGAAGAGGAAACCTAATTTCTTAGCAGCCGGTTCTGAAATTGATGTGATAGGTTGGTGCCAATTGAGATTTCGATCCACAGAAATGCCAACAAGTGAAAAGGACTCATTACTTTGAATAACTTGGTTGTGTATTGTGATGGGTCTAGGGCTGGTGTATCTCTTATGAGAAAGAAAGCAAGACTGTGATTTGGTGGGGTTTAATTGTACAAGATTTCTACTTCCCCAGTCTAACATTTTTTTGGAGATCCACGGAGGCAGAACCCTCCATGAGTCTGCGATTGTCATCTAATTGGGTTAAAGAGACAGGCCTAGAATATTGTATATTTGAGTGGAGGGTGCTGTCGTCCGCGTAACTGTGAACGGGGTTGGATGTACTAGAGAGGAGCTCATTGATGTGGAGAAGAAACAAAGTAGGGGCTAAAGCTGAACCTTGAGGAACTCCTGCATTAATTGGATACAGTTTAGAGGAATGGCCATTCACGACAACCGAAATGCTCCGGTTGGAGAGGAAATTTGCTGTCCACGTTCAGAGTTTTGGTGGTAGGCCATAGGCCGGTAGTTTATTAAGCAGCGCTGCGTGCCAGACCTGGTCGAATGCTTTGGATATGTCTAGAGCGACAATCTGGGATTCACCGTGTAGTTCCATAGACTTGTTCCAAGAATGGGTGACAAAGGAAAGGAGGTCGGCAGTTGATCTGCGCTGACGAAATCCATACTGCCTGTGGATTAGACTGTTTTTTTTCAAGAAATTTTAGTAATTCGGGGTTTATATACTTTTCCATCACTTTAGAGACGACCGAAAGGAGCGAAATAGGCCTGTAGTTGCTAGGAAGCGCTTTGGATCCTTTCTTGTGGATGGGTTGTACTCGAGCGGTTTTCCAGTTAATAGGGCATATACCTCAATTGTAAGATGTCTGAAACAGACGAGTCATGACAGGAGCAAGTTCTGGTGCGCATTTTTTGAGAACAATTGCTGGGATCTCGTTAAGGCCAGAGGCTTTCCTGGTGGTTGAACATTTGGAGGTGGGTTGAGAGTAGAATTGCCGGCGAACAACGAGGCAAGAAGTTCAGCCTCGCCCAGAGCGGTAAAAACAATTTCATCCCCTGAGACAAGAGGTGGGAACGTGCTCTTGCAGAAATGAGAAAAGAACATACGCAATACCCTGAGACGGTTAAAAGTGTATGTCGTGCCAACTTTGGCAAACTTATATCCTGATCGAGCAAACGCACAAGTTCCAACGAATGTGATATGGTTTCAGCAGAAAAGATCACTAGCACCTTACCAAATCAATGTCTTGCAGTACCTTGACTTAAATTTTAAAATCGGTGGATGTTGGACTTCTTATGGAGATATGTGAGAAGTATGTATACAAAACTCACGTTCAAGGCATGCGTTTTAAACATCTTCCACATAAAAATTGATGTGTTTTTTTATATATTTTTCCGTATTAGGAATAAAACGCGATTAATTATTAGTTTTTTTAGTGTGTTGTAGCGCAGTTAGTCTACCAGAAAAATATTTTTTTTGTACTGTTAGTTTTTAAAACGGCCGCATTTTTGAAAAAAGCACGAAGAGATCTTTCAAATGATGTATTAAACGCCACTACTTTCTATTTCAAGATTAGGGTTTGTTACTTTCACTCGAGGGGGTGGGGGTTTGTAGTGGTGGAGTTTTCACGTGGCAGGATGTCATTTTTAATCTAAAATCGACGTGTTTCGGTATTTTTTATTACTATGCACCATAATTGAGATACTGAATTTACTCCATTTGGCTATTCCATACTATAAATGTAGTATTTGATATAACAAAAAAACATTTACTTGAAGACATATATCACAAGTACGATCTTAAAATTTATTTATAACGAACTGTAGTATGTAGAGTGAAACGTCCCCGTTTGTGGGTCTGCTATAGCACATAAGTACAGGGAAATCTCCCCGTTTGCGGGTTTGCACTTCGCAGATTTGCGTTTTCGTGGTACCAATGTTGGTCTATTTTGCTTCGTTCTTAAGACAATAATTTTTTTTTTGAAAATATAATTTCGGAGGTAATTTTGGAATCCTATTACGTACTTAGTGTCCGATTTCCTAAAAATTGCGTTATTTAGCTTTTTCTAATCTACTAAGTTCATAACATAAACTAGTAGGTAAGCTTTTTCTTCACAATTTTTTCAACAAAGAGTATTTATAAGAGAGGCTGGTGATTCTCGTGATGCTCTATAGAAAAAACTCTGTTATTTTAAAAGAAACACCCAATGTGTTATTGCTTCTTTCAAATCCATAAACATTTGTTCTTATATTGAGAACATGGTTGTAGAGATATTGTGTGATGTAAAAATTAGAACAACCTGTTTACGTCCAGATATGTTTTCATTTTTTAGCAGTTGATTAGTTTGATCAATTAAGTGTAACAAACGACAACATTTTCATTGCAATCGCTTATTAACTATCAGCATCTTTTCAAATTAAAAAATGTATTGTTAATAACGAATTATTAGTAAACACCTGGGGTACATAAACTAACAGCGGAACTTTTAGAAAGTTCTCGTGAAAAAAATGAAAAAAGAATTTTTTGTTACCTTTCCAACCCAATCAGTTTCTTTATTATATAAAACAATAGTTTTAAATCCCCATTATCAAATGCTTTTTTTCAGATTTGCAAAAGCAATAAATGTATCTTCATTTTTCTCAATCTTCGTTTCTTCTACTGTTTCAAGTGCCAGCGTTGCTTATATAGTTCCTCGGCCGGGCCTAAACCCGAACTGATCTCCATCCAGGCAAGTCTCAATCTTCCTTCTTATTCTATTTTCACTATGATTAGTAGAATCTTCGTCACATGATTCTGTATATTTATTCATCTGTGCTGGTTGCGTTGTGTGTGTGTGTTTTGTTTCTTTAACGTCGGCCTATTTCCGCGACTATGGCTAATCACCGACGCCAGGGAGCAGTTTCACCTCACTATCCTGAAAATTTTTCCGAATCCCTACCTTTCTGTAAGGAGGGTAGGGATCTTTAACGTGCCCAACATCGCATGGACACGGGACCGACGGCTTTACGCCCCCTCCGAAGGGCGGAACGTGCAGACATTCAACTTGCTCAAATACAATGCCAGAACCTCGGTTGATGTTAATTTTACAGTTAGTACTGAATAAGGGAAAGGAGTGCCCTGGGATCGAACCCAGTACCCTTCGGTTCAGAGGCACACGTTCTTACCCCTGAACCACCGAGGTCCTTTGCTGGTTGCGTTTTGCACGTTCATTATCTTTTGAATAGTTTCAGTTTTCGTAAACTCACTGGAAAATTCTCCTGGTTTATAACATCTCGCTATCAGTTGAAAAACTTCCTACATTTTGGCGAGTCTCAATCTTCCTTCCTATTCTACTTTCAATATGATTAGTAGAATCTTCGCCACATGATTCTGTATATTTATTGTTCTGTACTGGTTGCGTTTTGGCACGTTCATTGTCTTTTGAATAGTAATACTGTCACTTTTTATAAACTCAGTGGAAAATTCTCCTGGTTTATAACATCTCGCGATCAGTTGAAAAACTTCCTGCATTTTTGCATCAGAATTTTTCTGAAAGTTTCGCTGTTAATTTGTTTACACCAAGAGTTCTCCCCTGTCCATGTTCTTTAAGGGCCTTTTTAAATTCTTCTCTTGAAATGGGCAAGACCAGATCACCTGTGTCTATCTTCCCTATCTCCTACTTATATATATATATATATATATATATATATATATATATATATATATATATATATATATATATATATATATATATATATATATATATATATATATATATATATATATATATATATATATATATATATATATATATATATATATATATATACATATACATATACATATACATATACATATACATATATAGAGGTGATCCATTAAGAGTGAGAAATCTGAAAGCTATAGATACTGCACGTCAAACTGTGATCATTGGCGCAAACATGCTTATCCGAAAGTTGATAGTTTCGGAAATACAGGGTGTTGAAAGTTAAAATTTAAATTGTTTTTTTGTTGTCATTATTCTGAAAATATCTACGTTAGGAACTTGTAAGTCTGCGAAGTTGTGTTTTTTAGGCGATGAATAAAACACGTGTTGAAAATAACGCGTTGTTCATGAAGGGCGCCACTTACGACCAATTTCACCCGTATAGAGTTAACAACTCTTCATCCTGTATGTCTAACATGAGATTTGATTCAAAACCACAAAGAGTATTCATTTTTTAATTAATCACGTATTCTTGTTTCATTTCGGTATCTCGATCCGTTTTCAAGAAATATCGATTTAACGAACATCGTGGTTTGATAATACGAGAAATTAAAAGTGAAACAAACCCAACTGCATTTAGTAGACTAATATCTGATAAAATACAATATCATCTTCTCCGCCAAAGAAACCGGTGAACAATGACGACTGCTGTCAACTGAATAATTTTTTGTGTAGTTTTGCTTGTAGTTATAATTATTTGTGATAAGATTGTATAAATTCAGCGTCACAACGAGTTTTTGAATAATGAAATGAAAGATATTGTCTGTGTTTTGGCGCAAGAAAATTACAATGGCCTTGCTTTAGCTTGGAGATATTCCAAATTGTATCCCAACCGAGGACAACCAAATCAAAAACTACATATTTAGAAATTTGTAGAATCGGCGGGGTTAAACAGGCTTCTTTTCGTCCGAAATATTATAACAGCGCTCCAAAAGTATTTAAATTTTGTCGATGAGGCGAAGTTTACTCGCCGTGGTGTCTAACTAGCGAAATAATCATTTGTGAGGCTTTGAGAGTCCCCATCGTGTAAAAGGAAGGCACTTTCAACACGAATTTAAATTGATTGTTTAGTGCTGTGTAATTGACAATTTTTGTTGTCGAACCTTTTGATTTTCCTCTCAATTTAAATAGCCAAATGTACTAAAATTTTCTTCAACTAAATTTGGCAGAATTGCTTGAAGAAGTTCAACTTTATTTAAGAAGAGACATGTGGTTCATGCACGTCGGGCGCCACCGTATTTTTCTCGGCCGGTGCGTGCATATTTGGATGCAGTTTTTCCAAATCGTTGGATTGGCCATGGAAGCATTTTTGCTTGGCCACCGGGAAGTCCGGACATCAATCCTCTCGATTTTTTTCATTGGTCTCCAATGAAAGATATAGTTTACAAAGAATCTATTGGTGTGCGTGAAGAGTTGTGGCGAAGAAAACAAATCGTTGCCAAAGAAGTCAGAGGCAATCCCAATATGCTGCTTCAAACTCGGAGGTCTCTCACAAAACGCTATGTAAAGTGTATCATTGTCAATGGTGGACACTTTGAACAATTACTTTAAATTATTATTACGTATTTCATTTGTTTTATCATTTGTGTTCAAGAAAATAATAATAATACACTAGGTTTGTTTCATTTTTAATTTCTCGTACTATCAAACCACAATATTCGTTAAATCTATTTTTCTCGAAGACGGATCGAGATATCGAAATGAAACAAGATTACCTGAATAATTAAAAAATCATTACTCTTTCTGGTTTTAAATCAAATCTTATGTTAGACATACAGGATGAAGAGTTGTTAACTCGAAATATCGGTGAATTTGTTCGTCAGTGGCTCCCTCTATGAGCAACGCGCTATTTGCAACATGTATCTTATCCGTCGCCTAAAAACAATAGCTTTACATGTTTTTACATTCCTAACAAAGATATTGTCAAAATAGTAACAAATAAACCAATTAAAATTTTAACTTCCAAACCCTATATCGTATTTCCGAAACTTTCTGATAAGGCATGTGTGAATTAATCGTCACAATTTGACGTGTAATATCTCCAGCTATAGAATTTCCCAATGTTAAGGAATCACACTGTATATACATATAACCAAATTTAGTACGTAGGTTTCTATTGTAAAATTTATATTATATATCAACATTCATATCTGCAAAAGAAAACAATTAAAGCATATTTTTATGAAAATTCGCAACAATAGCGCACTTGCTGCGTCGAAACTTTTTATTACCCTTTTAGTTTATATACATGGTGATGATAAAGTTGGAATAATAGGAATATATGTATACAGGTGAACTTAAAAGAGACGTATAGAACATCATACACGAAACATATCTAGAATTTTTCCAGGTATTTAAAAATGCAATAACATACAGGGTGTTCTATTTAAAAAAGGCAACGTTGACGTGATATTGCATTTATGCAACACCATGTATATACTAGTATTGTCTATAAAAATTCAGAATCAAAAATAAAAATTGATGTATGCAAACGTGTTTCTTTTAAGTTCACTTGAATACAGATATTCCTATTATTCCAAACTTTATCACCAGCCTGTACCTTGACTAGTCGTATAAGTTGTTATACAGATTTGTGTAACTTGATTGTCGACAAAAGTGTGATTTGATTTGATGTACAGGGTGATTATTTTTAATGTCGCCCCCCTTTAACTTTGTTATTTTAAGTGTCCCAAGAAAATTGAAAGTATGGTTATGTAGGTGCTAAAAATACTTTTTTTCTACGTATAAAAAATTTTGAAAAATGATCAGTATATAGGGAAAACCAAAAAGTTAAATTTTTTTCAATGGATCACCCTATATATGAATTTATTTTTCGATTTCGCGTAAATTCTAAGCATAATTTATATAACATACCGTATACTAAAAATGAATAATTTTTGAAATATTTGCATCTGAAACGTTATCATCAAATATTTTATTAAACAACTGTTACAAATCAAGAAGTCCTAGGATACCACGCTTTTAATTGAAAACAAATAACTGACAGTGACATTCTGTCAATATTGTTGTAGTCGTATTGTGTGGTAAGTAAAAATGCCGTACTCAGACAGAGAAAGAAGAGTTTTTAAGTTATTATATTAAACATAATTTAAATTGTCGCGCTGCCATAAGAAATATGATAGAAAATAATCCCGGTATATCCCAACTCGAAAAACGTTCACATCTATATATAGCAAGTTTCAAGAAACGTCAAATTTACAAAGGAGAAAAAGAACTGCTGTGAACGTATATGAAAATGCAGAATTGAATATTTTACTTGCTATAGAAGAGAATCCAAACATTTCTATAAGAAACATTTCAAAGACATTACGAGCAACACAAGAAAATATTCAGTGAACTTCACACAGTAAAGTCCAAAGAACGTTAAGAAAATGGAATCTAAAGCCATATAAGATTAAACCCACTACAAAGCTTACCCAAATGCAAAAAGATGATCGTGTCGCATTTTGTCAACTGATTCTAGACAGAATAAACATCAATAACAATTTTTTGAAAACAGTTCTATAGACTGACGAGTCTACCTTTCCTACTAGTGGCCTGTTTAACCGAAAAAATACCAGATAATGGGCAAGAGAGAATCCACATTCTTATAGGGAATTTAAGTTCCAAGGGCGACAATCCGTGAATGTGTGGTGTGGTATCCTGGGCGACCGAGTTATCAGTCCGTATTTTTTGGTACTGTTTTAAATGGAGGCCGCTATTTAGATTTCTTGAAAAACGATTTGCCTTATATATTACAAAATATAATTTTTCAACAGGATTATCATTATTAATACTGATCATTATTAAAAATTTTTATACGTAGAAAAAAAGTATTTTTTAGCACCTACATAACCATACTTTCAATTTTTTTTGGGGCGCTTAAAATAACAATGTTAAAGAGGGCGACATTATAAAGAATCAGCCTGTACCTACTATGAACTACAAAATTACCCCACACTGTATGACGTGTTTGAAATTTGAGTCAATACGACAAAGGTTAATGTGTGGTTAATGGATTGAAATTATTTTTACTTTAATAACATAAATGGTGTTTATCAAAACTTTTTTTACTGAAAGAGTTGTCAAGTTTAGGTAGTAATATTTTACATCTGTTCTTTAAACAACCAGTAAAAACAAACCAATATTATATTTAAGATAACTAGCTTTGGCAAAGTGATTTAATGGTATGTCATTACGGCTGGATGTTCTAATTTAAATTAAATTTGTTTAAAAAGAATCTATAAATACTCCCAACACACAAATAAAAAATTATAGTTTCCATTTTAATTATTATAGCTTTAAAAAAAGACCTTTATAGCTTTATACTCTACACCAGAACAAAAGTGTGTCATTTTCGGCATAATTCTGCTATGACATTAATTTAAAGAAGTTATTTATATAACTGGTATGAAACAATTTCTGTTAATTCACAAAAGTAACCAATTTAAAGTGGCAAATCATTGTAAATAATAAGTGACTTTACTTTTCTTTTAACAAGCTATAAAATACTAGTCCATCAATATTTAATTCTCAGAAAGTTACTGATCTACCCGATCGGTGAAATCACTGACTCAACAGTCTCCTAATTAACCATTCTGGTGTGTTTCTAACGTCACATGAAGATATCTTTAAAGTGAAACCTAAAAAAATAATTAACACAATTCGTCAACTAACTCTTAATGAACATAAAAAAGCCGAAGAGCCTGCTTGACCTTTAGGCAGGATTTAATATGAATGAAGGTCACTAGGTGACCTACTTGCACCGTCGACTGTTTTCAAGACGCGTACTCGGCACACTACGATGGATCTCCTAACTCGCATACCTGTGGCCGTTGTTCGTTTCCTTTTAACCAATTTGTAGCTTTAATTGACTGTATAAATGTTTAAATTGAACCTTTTAAATCATATGACATGAATACTTATGCTTCGTATAGTGCTTTCTTCCGGGCTAACAATGGTTATTAAAGTCATAACAGAACACAATCAGTTTCTATTTTAATAAAGGAGCGACTGTAAATTCTTTGAAAGTATGGCACAGAATAATTATGAAGAAAACATTTGAGAAATGTGGATATATTTGGTTAATCAGACTGTCGAATGCAATCAATTTTGTTATTTTACCAGCATTTAGATTCCATATCAGGCAATTTCGAATTGTTATTTTTAAATACGTCTACGCATTCTCATAAATGTTCTGTTCATGCTTTTTAAATTTTTTACTACAAACTACTGAAAATGAAAATAAAACTGACCTGAATTTTCACCTACACTCGACATCATAAAATTAAAGGTTTGAGTTGAATTTAACTTGGTCATTACTTACTATCTATTTTTCAGCAATATATTACTAGGACCAGAGTGTATATACTTTTGAGGCGCAGTAATAAATAAAATTTACTTATAATATTGGCATTTTTGTATGAAAGCAGCACTTGAATTCTTTACATAAAACCACGTTAAAGTTTATCTGATTGTGACAATGCGCTGCTTCTGAAATACAATGACAAACTTAGGTTGTCGGCCCAATGTTTATCCCTTTGAATAAATTTAATAACTCAAAATACTATTTAAGCAACGATATCAAGACATAAAGGGTTATCAGCATTCTTCATGTTAGCAATGTTCATTTTGTTTGAAACGCCTTAGCAACTTGCTGTGTAATTATTGTTACCGCATGGTAGTAGTTTTCAGTTATTAACTGCATAAAATAACATTTTTACAAATAATCGCTTACGGAGAGTAAACACGATTACAGATGCAAGTTGCTTGCCTATTTCAAGAAAAATTTTCCGATGTGCCGCCTGTAACCCAAGGGACAATTGGTAAAATTTTAAAACAATTTCGTGAGTTTGGACATGTGAGCCAGATGCAAAAAACTTTCTAACGCACATTGATACCAAATTGGATGTAATGTTTGAGTTTTAGGAAAACCCACATACTTCGATTCGATAAGCAGCCATAACATGGACTATTAGACATACATCGATTATTCGAATATTAAAATAAAATAAAATACATTATTGATACAAATTCAGGAGCTTATGCTAATCGTCAAAATTGTCGCTCCTCGTCTAAAGAAAATCCACACTGGATGAGAGAAGAACAGACGACGCAATAACCTGAAAAGGTTAATGTCTGGGCAGGAATAGTTGGAAACCATGTTATTGATCCCTTTTTCATCGATGGTATTTTGAATGGAAATCATCATTTAGGATTGCTTTAAAATAATGTTATGCCAACTTGCCGAATTCTACTTGAGCAAACTGACAAGTTCCAGCGAATGTGATGTGCTTCCAGCAGAATGGAGCAGCAGAACCTTATGAATTCAATATCTGGCAGTACCTCGACTTAATATTTGGATAGGTGGATAGAGAGGCGAGGATCCTTAAGATGGGCAGCATGATCAGCCGGTCTTACCGATTAGACTTCTTATGGGTATGTATGAAATGTATGGTATAAAAAACTAAACCACGCGATATAACTGACTTAAGAAGAAGAAGAATGATTGCGATTAAGTCGGTCACGCCTCAGATGTTGATTAACGTTAGAAGACATTTTTATTTAGGATAGGATGCTGAAAACGTTCAAGGCAGGCATTTTGGAAATCTCCTATATTAATATATATTGATGTGTTTTCTTTTTTTTTCTTTGTCAAGAATGACACGCGAGTGGTTATTACGATTTTAGTGTGTTGTAGCAAAGCTCGTCAATATCTCTTTCTGCTGTTAATTTGTATAATGAATTTTAAAACCATAACATTTTTGGATATACGATGAAGATATCTTTAAAATGAAGCAGCACAAGTCCCTAACGTTCTATTTGAAAATTTGGGGGTTGCAACTGTCACTCACAAGGAATTGAATGTAGGGGTGAAGTTTTCACGTTGTAGGATGTCATTTTTTAATCTAAAATTGACGTGTTTCGGGATTTTTTATAAGCATGCACAATAATTGAGATACTGAATTTATTCTATTTGGCTGTTACACACTGTATGCAAGTGGCAAATTAGTCGGCAATGCCCGATATAACCATTACTATACAAGACCACAAAAAAGTTATTTACACAAAATATAGACCGCCTCAAACTTTACGTTTTAAAACTTTGCCTGTATCATTAGGTGTTAGATGTCAAACACATTTAAGCCAACCTTTGCAAAATTATGTCAAAATACTCCACAAGTCATAAGACTTATTTGTATTGGCATATTGTACAATTTTAAACAATAGAGATTAAATATTAATATTAAATATGTATAATGTTACATATTTTCAAAGCACACCAAACTCACACTTTTTAAAAGAGAATACCTAATATATTATTCCATATTTCGATTCGAACATTTTTCTGTAGTCCAGATATAACGTTTTGTTTTGTCATATAGGGTAGGTTATTAATATTTATATATCGAAATCGCATTAGAATAAACACCCAGTATCTTGAAGAATAATAAACATTGTAATCTTTTTGCACACATACAATTGGATATCTAATGTCGACACTCACTGTAATATATTTTACAAAGTCTTCATTTTCTACAGGTGAGCCAAATTAAAATTGATATTTTTTTTAAATCGACATCCTCATATTTTATAAAAAATAGAATGTCCCTTCCTTTAACCTTTATTATGTATTTCGCATACCGACCTAAATTCATTCGTTTTTGAGTTATATTGATTTATTATTAAAAAATAGATTTAAATTATTTTTCAGTGAATCACGTTAGCCATGGACGATACAATGACACGTTCTTTCTTATTAAGTTATTAAAAAGTTTCATTATAAATATTTGTAGAAATTAATAGCTTAAAATTGCTAGTTGCAACAATGTTCCCAACGTGAAATATTGGACACATTCTTTGAGTAGGAATGTACTATGTACATACATCAAAAACATTCCACTGCAACTATAAAAAATAGTGCGGCAAATTAAATGATAACTTCCATATAGCTGTGGTAATCTACTTTCATCAGAAAGACATTCTCTAGAATGAATTTAGAGTCCATAACTTGACCACAAAGAAAATATTTGTATTCCTGTATCCATAAACACCTGAATTTTTATATTACTCGAATTTTAAAGAAAAAAAAATCTCAAATTTCACCAAATCAACCCCCTGCAGCAATCTTACCCAAAAACAATTCAAAGCGTTCCTTTGTCGGGTGCTGGATACCAAATTTGAAGATGATATCTCAATTCGTTTAAAAGTTATTGCGCCTACTAACAGACATACGTATAGGCCGGCAGACAAAAAAACTTTGTTTCCAAAATCGAGTTTGTTATATGTTTTGAGACTTTGCGTCGTTTTAGGAAAAATAGTTTCGAAATTTCTGTCACCGATATTCTACCCTCACACATTCAATCCCTAATTTAGTTTTAGCACAGAATGCGAGATCTTTGATCAAATTGAAAGTTGCGTTTAATGTTTAATAACTTATTCTAAAAATATGTTTTTGAATTATCGAGAAAAAATGATTAGCAAATTTTCGTAAAAAATATAATTTCCGTGTAGGTTAGGTTAGGTTTGTATGTGAGTGGTCCATATCGGTCTCTCCACCGCGACCATAAGGTCTATTGTGGCTCACACCTAATGTCTATATTTCGCCCAACAAATCCAGCCTCCTACAGAGGTCGATAACCTTTGTGGGCGAAAGTTGATCCAGATCCTCTGGAGCAAGCTTTACCTTGCCAAAGAGCAGGTGTCTAGTCCTGTCCGCTGCCGGACAGGAACACAGCACGTGCTCTGCTGTCTCGTCCGTGTTCCGTGTAACCTTACTTCAACCAATTTTCGTAAAAGAAAGTGATGGATGATATATGGTACATTGTTTTCATTACATATGTAGGTTATATGGTTAATTAAGTGATGCCTTTCATAAAAAAAGACCATATTTGCCATTAGAAACATTTTAATGAAAATTCGCTACCATAGGGCACTTGCTGCGTCCAGAGTTTTTAAAAGTAATTAAGGAGATCTAAAAAACCAGTGGTTTTAGGTATAGGGAATCTTTATAGAGGTTGTCCGGAAATGATGAGCAAAAAATTCAAGAGCTTATGCTACTCAAAAGATCATTGACACAAGTTCCTATATCACTTTTTTGAACACTCAACAATAACAGAGTCACAGGAGTCAAACATTTTTTTAAAATTTTTGTTGATAAGTTTTTTTGTCGTAAATCGATTGTCTTCAAATTTGGTCCACTTGTATATAATACAATTTTGTATTTATGTTACAAATGGTTATGTGAATCAGTTGGAATCTAAAGGCCGAAACTGCCCTTGACCAACATATATTGACTCATAACATTTTTGCTTGAACGTTTGTCACAAATATAACAATCCACAATTAAAGAATATCATAAAAGCTTCAAAAATGTACTCTTGTTACATCGCGATAAAACTGTTCTTAAAGAGTTGCTGGTATTGATTGAATACGAAATTACCTAATTTCACTCTCAATATTAATGGAGTGTGCTTTAAAAATATTCTTGTTAAACAAGATCACATTGCGTCAGTTTAGGCAAATAATAGTTTTTTGTGATTTTACTTGCAAAACAGTCCAGGTTAATTATTAGCTAAGATGAATAATAATCATAATAGTAATTTTTGAAACCCAGTAACTCCGTTATTTTTGAGTTTTCAAAAACATGCTATAGGAACTTGTGGCACTAATTTTCCGAGTAGCATAAGTCCCTGAATCTTGTGCTCATCGTTTTGGGACACTCTGGATAGCCACTGTAGAAATACTTAACAGATGTGAAAGTAGAACACATGTATTTTTAGGCCGACGACTTTGTGAAGTAGACTGTAGTTAAAATCGAGAATATCTCCAATTGCATATTGCCGAAGAAATATTATAATGTTTACTATTTATTAAGGTACTAGCTGTTTAGTTCATTACAATTTCAATATAAAAATATCTATAGCTTTTGAAGTACCCTATACATGTAAGGTAATAAAACTTTATTTCTGGGGCACAGAATAAATGAGTTAAATTCATTAATGAAATAATGTGTTCAATAAAAAAAGTTTGCGGAATTTGTCCTCAATAGCTGAAACACTCTTTATAGTTAAAAATAACTTTAAGACATCTTTAAAACTTATACAATGTTAGTAAAAAGTAGGGAAAGACACTTGTATTTCGTAAGATACTCGTTACTCAAATAAAATGTTTTGAAAAAGTTTTTCGACGTATTTTTGCTACAAACTGACAATATTCATTTTTTCTAGCATAATCAACTCCGTTGCTATGGCAATAAAAAATTTTTATTGGCAAGATTTTTTTTTCATTTTTCGAAAGAACGGTCTTGATACAGCACTACAAAATGTATTCGGGTTCCATTATAAAAAAAAACATGAGACGAAATCAAGGTACGTGATTTTTGGAACACGCTAAAAGCACCCCTTTATGCGTAAGCAACGAAATAAATGTTTTCCTCCCTTCAGCACGCCTATTTGTTCCAGGTCCCCCAGCTTGCTTGGGGGTAGACAGTACAACATTTTCTGGTCGTTTGTGCACACAACACTCTACCAAGCAGACCTGAATGGCCTGACCTGAACTGACGTACCTGACTCGACTTGACCTGACCTAACTCAACTTGACTTGGCCCTGACCTGACCTGATATGACCTGACCAAAAAACGTATGCGAAAATCGAAGAAAAATATGTTGCTATTAAAAAATATATATTTAATTGCCATAACAACAGAAAAGTTGAATATCACCAGTTTGTAGCAAAAAATATGTCGAAAAACTTTTATCAAAACATTTTTTTGAATAACGAATATCTCAGGAAATACAAGTGCCTTTCTATACTTTTCGGTAATGTATATGACTTTTTTAATATATTTGAATGCAATAATGCTTCATCCGTATTTGGCAAGTTTAATGTTTTATGATTGTCATTTTTAATCCTGCTAAACAAAAAGGCTTTCCTAATTTAAGAGAAGATTAAAATTATTTAGAAAATTTTGAATATAGAAATGAAAAAGTTGTAGTGTCTATAACTAACTGTACTATTAGTTTGTAAATTTCAATAGGAATGTTCCTAGCTTAACGATCAAGAGGCTTTTAGTAACCGATGAGCCTCCATTTCAACAACGAAAATTCTACATGTTTATATGCTTTATATTCAATTATACTTCATTTGTCAGTTTTATTTTCACTTTTCCGTTTTTATCTACTCTACATTTAAGTTAATAGAAAAATCCCCCTTCAAGTCATTCGTGTCAGTCAACATGTCAAGTTATATTGTCATGCTATTAACTACTAACACATCAAGGTTTTAAGTACACTTGTAAATTCTAAAATTAATTTTTAATGCACAAATAAAAACATTTAGAATTGTAAATTAAGTATATTTAGTACTACATACAGACTTGGAGACTATTTCTCTGGCTTCACTGTTGGGTTTCGTTTCTGTAGGTGAAGGGCGTAGCCAGCGCGTAAGATAACTGGAGCAAGATGCACTTATGAATTCTCAGAATGCTTCCAAGCAGCGAAACTAGTCACAGAAACGTTGAAGAACATCTAGAGATCATATGGACCTCTTGCTCCAGTTAGCTTACGTGCTGGCTATGCCCTACACATACAGAAACGAAACCCAACAGTGAAGCCAGAAAAGTAGTCTCCAAGTCTGTATGTAGTATGGACCAGTCTCACCAAGTAAGGGCAACAACAATCAATGAATTGAAGTATACTTAGGACCCGAAATCATATATTTCTATACACTACCAGTCCAGCACAAAAGTTTGTGTACACATTAAAAGTATTGTGTATGTAACAGCAAATTTGAATGCAAAAGGGACAGTATAAAAGCAATCATCATGTACTGCTAAAATTACAATCTGTTTTATATAGACTTAAACTGCCTTAAGTCAAGCATTTTTCAGAGCAGGCGCCTTTATGTTAACCCTTTCGGTTTCAGTAACATATAAATCCAAACACATAACCTAAGCTATCCAATAGGTCTTATATATATATATATATATATATATATATATATATATATATATATATATATATATATATATATATTTCTTTATATACAAATCATGTTCTAATGGGCCTTATGACCATAGTTGATACTTGCAAATGGCAGTTGGCTTGTAAGCATAACTTGAGTTGCACGTGGCCGTCGTTATAATGGTTTTTTGTTATTTTTACAATAATTGTTTGTGCAGATTTTGTACAAAGTTGCTGAGGTGAGTCTAGTGTCGATTATAACTATACCTATATTGCAAAAGACATTTTTCATATTAAATAAAATATATCGCACAAATTGCCATATAATTTGTAGTTGGGATGTATGTGTCCCAGTGGGTTTTATTATTGGGTTATTTATATCCCATTGGTTGACGGAAGCTGAACTGGAGTACTTTGCCAATCATTTGAGCAAACTATTTTAAGATGAATATCTAGATAACGTGTCTGGGGAGTCTTTTTCAGAGCAGGGCTCATTTCACAATAGTGATGAGTGGGATACATCATATGAGCCTTCAGATGATTCTGATGACAACGATGGGGAACAAAGTGTTGAAAGCGGTGAAGATATCACTGTTGAAAAGTCAATTGAAGAAACTGAAAGTGTTAAATAATAACGTAATATGGTGTTCGCTCGCAAATACTCATGTACCGACTGAATACCCCCTCCCCCACCGATACGCAATGTATACAAGACGCCCAAATCACTACACATTCGTTCCCACTGGAAATCTTTAGCGAAATTTTTCCTCGTAGTTTGTTTGTTTTTCATCGTAGACGGTGTGTATCAGCGAAACAACAACACAATCGCAATAATAGGAAATCTGCAGCTCTTAATGATGCAGGTGAAATTATGATCACCGTCGGTTGCACATTGGTGATGTGCTACAACAGAGTGCCCAAACTTATTGGTCATTTCGTCCATCTTTGGGAAATAGAGCGATATCTAAAATAATATGTCTTTTCCTTCTATCCAAACTTTATTTCCACAATCCTAAAAAAGCCAAAAGGCTGCAGTAAAGTTGGTACTTTCCTGTTTGAAATACACTTTCAAAAGTGCATCTGATAGTACGAGCCAAAGTATCGACAAGAGCATGGCAAGGTAAGGACGTCTTTGAAGCAGTACATGCCACAGAAATCTGTTAAGAGAAGCATGAAATTATAATGCAGATGTGATGCTAAAACAGGATAAAGTTATAATACAAATTAATATTGTGTCAAAGACGACGTGGAAAGAAGCAAAAGAGGCGAAACAGTGGTGAAAAAAAATTGCGTGACACTATAGGAAGTCCAAATGTGGTTTTGGCATTTGCTAGGTTTTTACCTCAGTAAACTTGATGGACTCTCTTCAATATCCCGTAGTAGGAATCGCAATACCAACCAGAAAAAAACTTTTAAAAAAATGGAAAAAAGAAAAAAGAATAGAGGTGAATGCGAGTTTTTGGTCTAATTAGTCAGCTCTATCGTCACCAAATGCAAGATACCAAACAAGTAATATTACTGAGTAACTGCCATGGTCCTGAAATGTCAAGTTTGAGGAGAAAGACGTTCCTTGTCCGGCTGCCATAGCTCTTTACAACAATTTACAAGATAATGGGTGAAGTGGATTTCGCAGACCAGATGAGCGGTGTCTACGATATGGGACGAAAATCTTGCAACTGGTAGAAAAAAAGTGTTTTATTGAACGCTGATATCTATGGTTGATAATTCGGTATTATATATAGACCTGCGACGAACGCGGAGGAAAATATCTTTACTGGAATTTTTGTTTTCTTTATCAGAAGCTCTAGTGGACAAGAGAAAAGTACATACTGTAATCAAACTTCGACGAAAAGCTTGTAACAGGCCATTAAAGAGAGCTTAAATTATGACAATTGTAGAACATAAGCCTATTCATATCTCAAAGAGACGACGTTGTGCTCGCCTTGTTCACAAATAGGCAAAGAACAAAGAACAACCATCATCTGTGCAATGTGCGATATAGGTTTTCCAGACATTTAATAAGTACACTTGGAGAACACTTAAATCACCACAACACATATTTCAGAGACCTTACGATCGTTTCGTTGACAATGTCAACATCTTCAGAGGAAGAAAATTCTGAATTTTCTTCCTCTGAAGATGTTGACATTGTCAACGAAATGATCGTAAGGTCTCTGAAATATGTGTTGTGGTGATTTGGGTGTTCTATAAGTGTACTTATTAGTGCTCATCACAGGTTCCAGTTTTCACATAGTTTCCAGACATTGTTTTACCATATATCATATATCCTAAGTAAACTAAAGTGTAGTTACTATGATTATATTTTTATGCTCTTATGAATAAATATGTGTTTTTCAATTGCTCTTACTGAATTGTTTCTATTAATAAAGTAAATAATATCTCAGTAGGATATATAGGTCCCATTATATATATTTTTATTTTTGACAATTTTTGAATTTCTCACAACATATTTACTCACCAAAAACCCACATTTGTAAAAAAAACATGTTTGTCACAAGTGAAGAATTAGGTCCCAAAGTGGTCCACTATTTTATTTCTGGAAAACATTTATAAACTCGTGCGCAAAAATAAGACAGTAATCAGGGTTAGTACAAAGTTTCCGAAAGTTCTTATGACTTTATTAATTGAAAAGTATTTTTTTTAATTTTGGTATGGATATACTGTGTGGGCGATGTTGAGTGTCGACACCAATGGGACACCATGAGTTGCCAAGTTGGTTTAAGGAAGCAAAAGTTGCATAATTATGAAAGTTGTTTCGGATCTAAAAGTGCAGAACAGAGAAATGGAATAAATTCAGTATCTTGATTACTGTGCATATTTATAAAAAATCCTGAAATACCTCCATTTTAGATTAAAGAATGACATCCTGCAACGTACAAACTTCACCCCTACATTCAACCCCATTCAAATGACAGTTGCAACCCTTAAGTTTTTAAATGTGAAGTAGGGGCTTGTGATATTTCATTTGAAAGATCTATTAATTCTATATTCAGAAATGCTATAGATTTAAAATTTAGTGCAAAAATTACCACTAAAAAGTCATCTCATCGTCGAACTTTGCTACAACACACAAAAAATTAATAACTAATCGCATTTCAGTCTGGATAAAGAGAGAAACTAAAAACACTTAATATTGTAGGAGATGCTCAAAATGCATGCATGAAACGTCGCGTGGTTTAGTTTTGTATGCCATAATTTTCACATATCCCCGTGAGAAGGAGTCTAAATCGTTCTGTCCATTCTAACGATCCTCTCCTTCTTACTCACCGATTTGGGAATATTGAGTCGACGTCTACCGGACATTCATTTGATAATGTGCTGGTGTTCCATCCTGCTGGGATCATATCGCATTGTCTGGAATTTGTGGGTTTGCCCAATCAGGATATAATTTTGTCAAAGTGGGCTAATTTTAGAGCAATGCTAAATAATTATTCCCATTGCCAAGAGACCAATTACATGATTTCCAAACATTAGCCTTTTCAATATATTACGTATCTTCTTCTCTTATGAAGTGTGGATTTTCTTTATGGCATGGCCATGAAGTGTAAAACTGTACTAATCAGAAAACAAAACAATTTCTAGTTGGATAACACTGTTCTCTAACATTTCCATCATGTGTTCACAAAAAGACGTTTTTCTATCATAACCATCATCCATGAGTTTCTGAATTTAGGATGCATTTTATTTTCTTTTATTATTCAAACAATCGATAAATGGCTAACATACAATGTTGTGGCTGCTTGTTGAGCCAAAGGATGTGCCTTTTCCCCAATCACAAGAACTACATCCAATTTGGTATCATTACTCAGGCCCTTTGAAGGTTTTTTTGTATCTGCCTCATACGTATAGGCTCGCGAAATTGCTTTTCAGTTTTACTCGTGGTCTTTTGGGATATAGGCGGCAAATTGGGAATTTTTTCTTGAAATAGGCGAGCAACTGTGTGATTGTGTTTTATCTCGGTAACCAATCATCTGTAGAATTGTTATTTTATACATTTCTGTTCAATAAACAATGTTTCTGAATTATAGTTAACAACTCACAGCTACTGTCATGCGGTTACAATCACACAACAAGTTTCCCACGCGCTGTCAACATTACCAATATTGCCAACTGTGAAGAAAGTTGTTACCTTTTTATAACCATTTTTTGATTGATACCGTCCTAAAACGACACTGAAATGGTTTTCGCTTGCTTTTTCGTTATCAAAAATGAAACGCGATTAAATATTAAATTTTTAATGTGTTGCAGCTAAGTTTCGCCAACCGGATGAATTTCTTTGTTTTTTCTTGTTAATTTCTGCAATAAATTTTGAAACCATAGTATTTTTGAATACAGAATCAATAGACCTTTTAAATGAGGTATGACAATCCCCTACTTTCTATTTAAATACATGGGGGTTGCAACTGACACTCAAAGGGGTTTGAATGGGGGGTGCGTACTTTATCCTAAAGGAAGGACATAGTACAGTACATTCACATTATTTACAAAATCATGCCGTGACGCTGTCATACGCTACAAGCATCTTACCGACAAACTACTATTACAGCAATAACACCGCAAAAACAAAATTATATTAAAGTATTTCCTAATACACCAATATAGCAGCATACAATGGCTACTAGTATAGCAAAATGGTAGCATTATCCCTAACTTGCCCGTACTGCCGTTTGACATTAACCGGAATTTTCTAGTACAGTTTCTTTTATGTACAGACCGAATCTATTACAAATAAAAATACACCACTGGAGATATATAAGAAATATATTTACCTAGGACACTATTTACTAGTATCTAGCATATCCCATTATTATACTGCATTCTAATATTGGAACGTCCCTATATACCATCGTTAAAAGGGATGTTGTCATAAATCGAATACAGACCCAAGCATTAGGTCGTGCTGTTTGTTTGTTTCAATAAAAATCTATGACTTTATTTATATTTACACTGAACTGAAACCGATTACATGTACCACACACTAAGTGACCCAATAAAAATAAAGTTAAAAAATAAATATTGCATTTTAGAATCGAATATCTGTTTTTTCAAACATTTTTCACTTTTGTCGTAAGACTGGCCACGTGACTTAGTTTTCCAATGTCTCTTTCCTAAGTAGTTTTAAAAAATGAAAACTTCGTTAAATATATTAATTAATGTTAAGTAGATTATGGCATTTTATTTATGTAACTCGAAACTTATTTAGAAATTACCAAATTTGAGAAAATAAACCAGTCCTAATCTTGATAATTTTTTAAATTTAGCATTATATGTTTTATTGATTTTAGTCACTCCAACTTCAATAATTTTGTCCTTATTTTAGTGAATTTTCTTAAAAAAAAAACAGTAATGAGGAGATCCCGACTTTTGAATTTTGAAAAAAATTCTTCAAATGAGCGTTAATTAGGCCCCCTAGAACACATATTCGTGGTCAGTTTAAATTTGTATGTATATATATATATATATATATATATATATATATATATATATATATATATATATATATATATATATACATATATATATACACAACACAACTGTGCATGAGTCTATTAGGAATCCTAATCATATAGTAATAAATTGCATGAAATTATACAACTTGAACTTTTCTCGTAAATTACTGTATCAACATTTTCCCCAACTTATTAGGAAAAAATCCACATAGAAATATACTTAACACATAAAAAATATTTTAGAAAATAATTTAAATGATACGCATTAAGTGGAAGTTTAGTTTTGACAGGGTGATGATAAGATACTTGAACGATAAAATAATCAAAAACGTTTGCATGATTAGAAAACAATTTCTTATATTAATTTCATTATTATCGTCTGACCACACCAAAAATAGAATTTCATCTTTTGGAGAAATAGCGATACGTTTCCGACGATGTAAAAAATTGAGTATAATAAAAAATGACGCTGGGTATCTCTTTGTCCACATTTTCATTGATTTTATGTAAACAGGTTTTTTTCCCTTATGGCTCGTCCGCGTCTTTGCCGCCCCGATAGCACCGCAGCCTTTGGCTTATTGTGCATATGTGAACAGATACTACCCGATATTATCTATGATATCTCTCTTGGAGATCATAACATTTATCATACATATATAAAGTTTCCTGAAATATCCAATTACCATTTTTATAACTATAGCTTTTTTAAGTAATACTTAATAATCATTATATAAGAACTGGTGATGCGAACACATTTTGCTTAATATTATACATATTACTTAAACATATAAAGTTACAGGAAGTAATATATTTTCCATGCCGGGTAAAAATTATGAACAGCGGCAACCTAGCGGAGTGCCAGGTACATGGATTATAGACTGTTTAGTTGGCCTGTAATATGAAAGGATGCTTGATGCTTTATTCCTATAATGTAAAATTATTTAATACAAATTTCTTTTACCACGCTATTAGTGTACTAGGCATTCCTCGATACAACTTCCGTTACATCATACACAGTATGCTGTACCACATCTGTTTCTCTCTAGTATTATCTGTTTACAATAGAACGCATTCAGTGTATCTTTCTCTGTCTAGAAGAATATTCTGATAAAATTTTGCCTGTAATAGATCTTTCCGGTATAAGGGTTTCTCGTTTGGCCTTAATATTGTGCTAGGCAAATATTTTAACAGTGGACGAAGTTAGTACCCGTATCCCGTACAATCACATTTCGGTAGGATGGTTTGCAGTTGAAATAAATATACATTACAATATATTTGTCGGTATTACACATTATTTTAATATCTCTTTCCTGTACGATATCCTTCTTTTATGATAAATTCTGTGGACCCCTACATTCAAAGGTAAATAGATCTTTAAAATGAAGCATCACAAGTCCCTACTTCCTATTTGAAAATTTGAGGGTTGCAACTGCCACTCACAGGGGATTGAATGCAGGAGTGAAGTTTTCACGTTGCAGAATGTCATTTTTAAATCTAAAATTTACATATTTCGGGATTTTTATAAATATGCATAATTGAGATACTGATTTTTTCCATTTGGCTATTTCACCTACCTAATTGGATACATTGCTTGGACTATTATTAAAACTAAAATGTTTGCAGTTTATCCATATTATTTAAATCATCTATAAAAATGATAATTGTATTAAGTGATGGACTGATAGTGTGAAGCTAATTAAACTTAAGTAAAGTAATACTTACCATATTCAGTGAATCAATCCGTAGCTCCCCAGTATTTTAGAAACACTAACTACATCAAAATGCATGCTGTTAGTTTACTTTAACATAACATTATCCTAGATAGATGTCACAAAAATATTATTTGTGTTAAATTACACATGTAAAAGACACAAAGACCTAGGTGGAATAAAATAAAACACATTTGGTTTCATATAAAGTTATCTATTTGAGTTCTTTTGTACAAAATAAATACAACGAACAGAAAAATAATTTAGTCACCTTATTGTGACATATACCTAGTTTAATGCGCCTCGGCATCCAAATAAATAAATAAATAAATAGGTAAATAAATAAATTAGTATGTTGAAATTTTAATGCAAAACATTAATTTTATGCTGTTTGATTAATTATTACAATTGAAATATCATTACCTACAAATATTGTAGATATTACCGAATTAATTGTAATAAAAGTAATGTTTTGCTCAACTTCAAGCGTCTGTACAAAAAAATAATTACTGGCACGAATATAAAAAATAATAATAAAATAAACTTCTGGTTTTAAGAACTAGAGCTTAATATAAACTACAATTATGTAATACTAGTTCGTTTGTATATAAAAACTTGATTTAATTACAAATCAAGTTATTTGGTCATTGGTATCTGTTACACATATAAAAGAAATATAAACCAAACAGAAATGCAAAGTAGTTTATATAAGAGAAATATATAAAATTCTTTAGGTACTAACAAGAAAATTAGCTTTTTTTTAAAGTTTTATAATAGCGGATTAAAATATGTAAAAAACATTTCAAAGTAAAATATTAATAATTTCTGTTATCTAGTTTTTGTAAAATGATTTTCAAACTTTAAACTTATGGTTTTTAAATTAGATTAAGATCTTTAAATAAGGTCTCTATATAGAGACGTTTTAACCCAGACAAAATAAGATAACCATAAAAAATTGACGAATCGCCCTTTTAACAAAAATGGGGAGGCGATTAGAGCTGACTCAAAATTTTGAACCCACCGTGTTTTGGAAAAGCCTTTTGATTGGTTGGAAATATTATTATTTTCAAACGCCAGATTTGTAGACCCGAACATTAAAATTTGATTACGTTGTTTTTTTTTTTACTCAGCAAAACAAATTTTGACAGCTTTTCTTCAACAGACTTCATTTTTAAACATGTGTTTTTAAATAAAATGGGGCAATATTGTCATGAAAACAATCACAAAATTTCCAAGAATAACAAATCATTTTTTCGACGTTTAAAAGCTCTAGCATTTTTATTGAACAATACGAAGTTTTTTGGCTTAAACTATAAAAAATAAATGTATTATTCTGTTTTGGATTTGTTACGAAAAAAATCTAACGTCAAAAAATAAACTTTTTACAATTAGCAAACAGTGTTAGATACCTTGAAAACCTATTTTAAAACAACCTAAGCTCTACACTTTTGGCAAAGACAGAGAGGGGTTAGAAGCTTTTCCATTCTACGCAGCTTATCATAGCTTGTTAGTATTTTTGCTAATTTTACGCCGACGATTATGATGATGGTTCTTTCTAGATTTTTTCGACTTTACATATTTAAGTGATTTAGACTCACGTGATCTCTTGGTACCAAGGACATCTCCAAGGTCTGTTTCGTCGTCGTCATCGTCATCGTCGTCCTCGTCGTCAGCAGTGTCGTCGTCATCATCATCGTCATCGTCTCCTCCGATAACAGCATCCAGAGCGCTTTCGGCGTCATCATCATCGTCGTCATCGTCGTCGTCATCGTCATCGTCTGCAGCAGGTTCCTCAGCAGGTACCTGCTGAACCACTATGGGTTCTTGTACTGTGTTTTGTATTTGTTCGTCAATGGACGCAGAGGGGTCTTTCTCTACAATGATGTCACTCTCTGCTGTGTCCTGTACAGTACCATCTTCAGCGGCTTGTTCTGCTTCGGCGGCGGCTTCTTCATCAGTGGCAGCGGCATCTTCTTCTATATTGTTGGTTTCGGCAGCGGGTTCAGCTGCTTGGGTCGCAGCTTGCGAGGTTGCTGTCGAAGGTGCAGGGGCAACTGGTTCATCTTCGACTCCTGTAGATGGTGACGAATCATCGTCGTCGTCATCATCATCATCCTCTTTAAAATAAAAACCAAAGTATAAGGGTTTTGATAGGTGCTTTTAAGAGGAAAATGCCTTTGCATCTAGCACCACTATACTAAGATTATTCTTATATTATTTTTATTATCTTAACACTATTACTACTTCTACTACACTAATCTATATCCCAAGAAGTACAGCTAAGAGAGAGGAAGTACTTTATAACCAAAACCTTACACTAAAATTGGGTAAAAACTTGTTTAAAGCATTTGAGTATATGCAACAATATTTGAGTTATATATAGACCAAACAACGTGAATTTCGTATACCGATATCTGCGAACATTTGTTGAACCATTAAATTTTGTTTGTCAAATCAATGTTACAAATTTCTTTACAAATATACTTTATTGATCATGAGCTTTGCTTTGTTTAAAATAATCAGTATAAGTTATATACAGCAAAGATTTTACAAGATATGGCAATATTTAATTGATAGTATTTATCATATAGACAGTAGAGAAAGAGTATTCAGTGTGAATCAAATACATATCAAAACAAGTACACCCAAACATTCTTTACAAAGAATTTAACCCATTTACCATGATGACGAGATTCAAGATGGCTGCATAATTTGTTTTAATAAGTATACATTTTTCGAAAAAGTGATGGATTCACAGGATATTTTTTTATCAGTCTATCTACTCATAATGCTAATTTCGTACCTGTTCATCGACTTAAAATGCAGTTTGCTTCCGGACATTTATTTTATTTCAAAAATTTTCTCAAACAAGAATTCTTTTTTCCGTATGTGGACCAGTTGAATGTTTGTAATGTTTCGCACGTTTTTATTTACTTTCCATTATTATATTATAATAATAGACATAACTGTCGTCTATGACGTCATTGATTCTGTCAATCGAATAACTGTCTACTCTGTGGTTTAATGCAGGAAGCCCTAACATCTTAAAGTCAACGTGAACTCTGCGGATAATAAATGTCACTTGTCTTAGAAGGCTATGGATACGAAAGGATTTGATGAAAGTTCTTCTCTTTCGTTCTACATTAAACCTCAAAAAAGTGCACAGCCATATGTAAAACCTGCTTAACCTAAAATATATTTTGTCATAATTTCAGCATTCTAGGTGCCTCTTTGATCCGCTTGCTTGTTATTTTTTGTGTGTTTAACTGATTGATAGTTTCCTTTAATAAGGTGATGCTTTTTGGCAGACGTTTTTCATGCTATGTTTTAAAGAATCATTTAACTTGTAATAATTTAATTGCCAATTAAGCTCTATTTTATTGCATTTAATGAACGGGTAGGTTTGCCAGAAAATATCACACTCTAACGATTAAATAGCGTATTTTAAAACAAGATCTCTTTGCTTTATACAGCCGTCCAGTTCAAGATGGGACCGAAGTCAGAAGCTAACACGTTCAAAAGGGAGCTAACACGTTCAAAAGGGACCTAACATGTTCAAAGAGAAATAACATATTCATACAGAGAGCTCATTAAAACACTTTCAACCGGGAGGCCAGGTCTAAGGGCAGTTACATTGTGATAGAAGTTTCGACTTAGAGTCTTGGTGGTCCAGGGGTAAGACGTGTGTCTCTGAATCGGAGGGTACTAGGTTCGATTTCCAGGGTTTTCATTTCACCTTTTCAGTACACACTGTAAGTCGCACGTTCCGCCCTTCATACGGGGCGTAAAGCCGTCTGTCCAGTGTTCATGCGATGTTGGGCACGTTAAAGATCTCTACCCTCCTTACATATAGGCAGGAGTTCGGCAAATTTTCCAGGATAGTGAAGTGAAACTTCTCCTTGGCGTCGGTGATTGGCCATACTCGCAGAAATAGGCCGACGTTAAAGTAAAAAAAAATGTCGTCAGCTCTGAATGGTCAATATTAAGTACCCCATATATTAATGGAAGTTTCGCTAGCGGTAAGTGCCTGTTTCGCCATGAAAATAATAATCAAAATAATTTTATAAGATGCAGCTAAATACACCCTATACTTAACGTATACAATTTTCTCTCGTATCTTGCATAATAACAATTATATTGAGCTTTACCGTAGAAATGCGTCACCCTGTGGATATGTAAACAGATAGAAACTGAAACTAAATCCGGAATGGATTCTAGGGGGCCTAGTTTGCACTCATTTGAAGAAATCTTTTTAAAATTCAAAAGTCGCGGTCTCTCTTATCAATTTTTTCTACGCACATTAGCTAAAAATTACTCAGCGTTAAACCATAAACTTAACTAAAACTACTGCCAAAGCATCAGAGAAAGCGTCTATTTAAAATGAATTCTCTGAAAATATTTTAGTAAAATGAAGGACAATGACGGCTGAAGCTAAAACTTAAGGGTTTGTAGAACATTTTTCTTGCGACATTTTCTTTACATAACCCGTATTCGTTTTAGGTTTTTGCCTAAATGTTGCCAATTTTGACGTTGCAGATCGCGACTTTGATGTTTTAAGGGTTAACCCTAATATTTGTTTCTAAATGCCTATAACTTTATTGTCCTTTAACTTACAGACCTTAATTTTGGCAAATCGTTGACCTTTTATAATACAAACCCGTACAACACATTTGGTTGCCCTTGCTTTGTTATTTCCAGAGATATAAAAATTTTCCGAAAGAAAACAACATTGATTACAACTCAAAAGCTAATTCTTTTTCTGTTCTAATGAGCAGATATAATTATTCACGAACAGCTTTTTGGCAAAAATTTTGAATTCTATCTTGGTGGGTGTGTAAATATCTTGAGGACGTTAGTTGTTCAGAAAATTTGTACCAGTTTTTTCAGAAACGTTCTAAGTTAGTTTGATGATATATGGTACAGTGTTTCCGCTATATAGGTTATATTGTTAACCCAATTTGATGCCTTTCATTAAAATAAGACCTACTATAAAAACAATTTTATGAAAATTCGCTATCATAATGCACTTGTTGCACCTAGACTTTTTTATAGTTCATAGAATATTAGGATCAAAATACCACAAACTAGCTCATTTATTTTAAACAGAACAACTTGTATCATTTATTTTAAATAGAACACCTTTTATATTATTGTATATTTGGATTCGCAGTTATATTTAAAGTTACGTTTGTCTGAACCATTATGTTCTAATTTTCAACCATTTCTGAGACGTTCGAGAATTTTCGTTATTTTTGACATATTAACAACTTCATAGGGACCACGGTATCTACCAAATGATAACTGCTATAAATCTAAAACTTTTTTTACTTCAACGTCGACCTATTTCCGCGACTATAGCCAATCACCGACGCCAGGGAGCAGTTTCACTTCTCTATCCTGGAAATTTAGCCGAACCCCTGCCTTTCTGTAAAGAGGGTAGAGATCTTTGACGTGCCCAACACCGCATGGACACGGGACCGACGGCTTTACGCCCCCTCCGAAGGGCGGAACGTGCAGACATTCAACTTGCTCAAATACAATGCCAGAACCTCGGTTGATGTTAATTGTACAGTATGTACTGAAAAAGTGAAAGGAGTACCCTGGGATCGAACCCAGTACCCTTCGGTTTAGAGGCACACGTTCTTACCTCTGAACCACCGAGGCTCTAAGAAAGTGAATTAATATTTAATCGGCAGTTCTACTAATATCCTATCTTTCATATTAAAAACAATTGTCACAGCCATCTGAATAGTCTAAATATTCGGTTTGCAACTGTTAAAATTTACAAGAAAGTTCAGCCGCTATCACCATTAATGTTTTAGTCTAAGAGAAGAACCATGTATTTGCCTACATTTTACATTGTTTTAACAATTGCACAACGAATTACAACAAACGTATGTTTAATAAAAGACTCATACATGCTATCAATTTAAATAAATAACTAATCTATAAAGCTGTAGGTGAAGAAAGCAACTACACTACAACTACTGCTACATGTCCATCATCACTGGTGGTACGTTAAAATCGTTGTCGTCATCGTCATCTTAATAAGAAATAAAGCTAAATTAATATCTACAACTACCACTGTGCAACATGTTAGATTATCATAAGCATTGGTGAGAACTCTTAAACATAATTTTCAAGTACACCAAACACAAAAAATCTATATACTAACGATATTACCTATCAAAAAAAAAAAAAACGTTCACAAATTTTGCTTAGTCAAAATTAACTTCAAAAGTAGCAAATTACCAGCACATTAACTAAAGCAGTTTTAGTAAATTTTCGTAGAAAAAATTCATTAATGATAATAATTTTTTTTTCTTCAAATGAACACAAACCCAGCCCCGTAGAACACATCTGGGGTCAGTTTCAATTTTTATATGTTATATATGTTTATATACACATGTGTGTGTACGTGTCACACCGATAAATAAAAAAATAATAAGCCGATTTTGAGCAAATCTGGTAGGAGCGTCCCTTTTGCAAGTGGCTTGAATAACTTCGTTAACCAGGAAATCGTACCAGTTTTTCCGGGAAAATTTTAAGTTTCCTTTCTGAAAATTTTGGTATCTCCGGAAAATAACAAAGATATGGCAACCAAATTTAGCACGTAGGTTTATATATTAAAAAGTATGCTGCGCACCAAAATTTAGATCTCTAGGTTAATAGAAAAAGTTATACGCATTTAAAAAGATGTGTCCACTGATGACCAGAGAAAAGCTCAGAAAATATTTTGTGTGGATAACAAAATCTATTGTATATTACAGACAAAGTGTAAGTTTTTTGGCTCAGAAAGGTCAAGAAGTACCAGAAAAATTACTTTAGTTTTTCTTCTTAAAACTAACTGAACAAAACTTAAGTTCGAGTAAGGTATAAGAGTAGTATAGGAGACCGGACAGTCGCTAAAGAGGTGGTTACTTGGAGCAAAATCAGATGGGCCATTAACAGCTTGAAGCCATTCAAATCTCCGGGATGTGATGGAATAATGTCCATCATGCTCCAACAGGGTATATATATATATATATATATATATATATATATATATATATATATATATATATATATATATATATATATATATATATATATACTGGCGCCGGCGCCTACCCTCATTATGAGAGCCAGCCTGGCTCTGGGGTACATTTCGAGGGCATGGAGACTGGCCAGGGTTGTATTCATTGCTAAACCTGGGCGTCCAACAGACCAGGCAAAGTTCCCGAGGCTAATAAGTCTCATGTCCTTCTTGCTAAAAACAATGGAAAAACTGCTTGACCGGCACATTAGGGGCGGTGTACTGGAAGAATATCCCCTACACTGCGGACAATATGCATACAGAGCAGGAGTCACAACAGAAACAGCACTGCACCATCTGGTGCTGAAACTGGAGAATACGCTGGAGAACAGGAAGGTGGCGCTGGGGCCTTCCTAGACATAGAGGAGGCCTTCAGCAACACCTCATTTGGATCGGTACTGGCAGCTGTCAGGGAGCGTGGAATAGAGGAGACCTGCTGCAGATGGATCGGTTCCATGCTCAGAGACAGGGCGGTGTTCATCTCACTTGCGAGAGGGACTCTGCTGGCGGGAGTCACGGCGGGGTGTCCGCAGAGTAGTCGTGGGCGGCCTGTTAGGGAGGCTCTCGGGAGGGGGTACGAAGTACAGGGTTATGCGGACGCCATTGTCACCATAGTCTGAGGAAAGGTTACACAGTCAGTGTGGGAGCGCATGCAGACAGAACTGAAAGTGGTGGAAAGGTGGACGGTTGGCCAAGGGCTCGGGGTGAGCCCACAGAAAGCAACCGTCATACCGTTTACGAGGAGGAGGAAGTAGGAGAGCCACAGAACTCTCACTCTATACGGTAGAAACATCCCAATTGCCAGGGAGGTAAAATCTCTTGGGGTCGTATTGGATTCTAAGCTAACCTGGAATGGTCACATCGAAAAAGTATTGCGTTAGGCAGTTGTGACCCTAGCCGTCACTAGGCGGCTATATGGAGAAACGGGGGGACTAAGACCTAGTATGGCCCACTGGCTGTACACAAGGGTGGTCAGTCCATCGTTAACATACGCGGCACTGGTCTGGTGGCCTAAGGTTGCACAATCCAGTGCCAAACAAAAACTAGGCAAGATACAAATGATGGCTTGCCTAGACATCACAGGGGCCATGGCTTCAACCCTAACAGCCGCCATGGAGGTGTTGCTGGATTTGCCCCCTACACTTATTTATCATGGGGGAGGCCAGGCTAGGACTATACAGACTAGCCTGCAATAATAGAGTGAAGATCAACCCAGGTTGCAGGGGCCACTGCAAAATTCAGGAGATCGTGAAGGAGCCCATGCTTTAAATGGGGTCAGATTTCGCGAGCCCGCGAATCTGCAGAGAAAACAATTTTATAGTGGAAATCTCCGACCGCGAGGCATAGCGGGGGAAGACGCCGGGCCTACCACGGGACGCGCTCATCTGGTTCACGGACGGATCCGGCGGGGAGCGTGCGGCGGTGGCGGGCATTTATCCGGAAGGAGCGAGGGTAAGTTACAGTATTTCCCTCGCAGCTCATGCAACGGTCTTTCAGGCCGATATGTACGCCATCCTGCACTGCGTGTGAGAGAACAAGAGGAGGGGCTACACCAACAAGCGAATTCTCATACCCATAGATAGCCAGGCAGCCCCTAAGGCCCTAAGTATCGCACGGCTAAATTCCAGGCTGGTAAGTGAATGCCGAGACGAGACGAGCGATCTGGCTGGGCAGAATGGGGTCACCCTCATCTGGGTGCCGCGTCACTCGGGGGTCAAAGGCAATGAAGAAGCTGACAGTCTCGTGAAGAGAGGGTCAGCAGAACCATTCATGGGACCAGAACCGGTTCTGGGAGTGACGAAGAGCACTGACAAGGAATCCATTAAGTCCTGGGTCAGAAAGGAACACAAGGTGTACCGGGCAAACTGTCCAGGGCTCAGACATGGGAAGTTAGTAATTGAGGAGCCCAGTTTAAAGAGAGCTGTGTAGCTGCTAAATCTCAGCAGAGGACAGCTCAGGAACATAACAGGACTCTTGACGGGACACATGGCCGTGAAGAAACACCTGCATAAAATGGGGCGGTTCGACGGGGACCTGGCATGCAGACTCTGTGGCGAGGGGGAGGAATCAGCCCAGCACATCTTGTGTGAGTGTAAAACTCTGGACCGCAAAAGACAACTGATCTACGGACAGCCTAGACCTGAGACAGATCAATATAAAACTTAACCCTACCAGTTGCTGTGCAGACTAGTTCAAGGCACAGTTATTTTGGAATGGGTGGAGTAGACAAGACAAAGAGCATGCACAATAAGCCAAAGGCTGTGGTGCTATCGGGGCGGCAAAGACGCGGACGAGCCCTAAGGGAAAAAAGTATAAGATTATCGTAAAGAATGTAAGGTACTATTTTGGCCAATAAAAAGAACATTAGCCACGATATAAACTGACTTCTGACTTGGAGTTTAAAGTAAAAGATAATAATAATGGTGGTCATAAAGATAAAAACATGGTCACTTGTGCGAATGGGATTTTGCCGCAGCCAAACCCCCTTTAATAAAAAAAAATGGGCGAGGAAACTGCAGTTTTTGTATTTCTATTTATGTAGACTATATGGACACTGGTTCTTAAAACAATGAAGCAAATAAAGTAGCTTTTTTATAAAACACCCTGTATTTTTTAAACCTTATTCAGCTCACTGGGAGCTTTTTAAAAATATATTGTGCTTGTGATTTCTTTAAAGAGAACCCAAAATGAACATCTTAAAATAAATCGTGCTTTTTGTAACAGGCAATAAAAAATAACGTAAAAAATGAAATTGACACGCTTCATTGCTTTACTTGTCAAATTGTTATAATTACCTAAGATTCATCGGCACTCTCTTTGTTTATTGTGATTTTGAATTAAATTAAGGTGATATGGCCGCAAATACCTACATATTTTGACAATTATGAGAAATATGATATGTTCAGTTGTTATATAAAATGGAACGAACATGATAAGCAAGCATCGCAATTATATTTCGGAAGGTATTTTATTGGCATATTTTAGTTCTATCATAAGGTATGAGAACTTTTTATTGCATCTTTTCATAAGTTTCCTATATTGGGGAGAATTAAATTTTTTTTATTGATTATGGGCCATTTTCACAACGAGATTCGAAAAAAAGTTTCTGAGCAGAAAACCCAAGAAATTATGGTTGTGGCTAGTGTAGCAATAGATATTTTAAATTCAATGTAGAAAAACAGTAGATGCTGCAGGGGTTACAAAATTCAGGGTTAAACAAATAATGAAAAAGCATAAATGTAAATCACATAAATACAAAACAGGCCAAAATATCCATCCAGGAAACGCACAGCGTCGTTTAGAGTTTTGCAATCGTTATGTAAAACATTTAAATATGGACAGGGGTTTTATAAAAAAAAGTACTGGACACAATAACAGATTTTGATCACAAAACGAGGTCCGTTTGAATATACAGTGTTAGTAAAATGCATGGAAAGGCATTTGCATTCTCTGAGATAATAGTTACTCAAACAAATTTTTTCAAATTTTTTAGACATATTTTTTGTTACAAACTGTCGGTCAAATTTTCCTAGCGTAAACAATTTCGTTGTATGTCAACTAAATCTTTTTTTAATGGCAAGACATGATTTTATTTGCATTTTCAGAAAGAACGTCTCTTTCTTAATACGGCTCTGTTATATTTTATTCGGTTTTCATAGGAAAAAATCAGAAAAACTTAACTCTCTTCAAAATTACATCCTTCGGTTAAACTTTATTAACCAATTTCTTATCAAGTTACTTCATTGAAAAAATGTGATAGTATTTGTAGCTGTCAATTGCAAACAATGAGAGAGTCCACCAGGCGCTAACTGTTGGCAACTGTTGAATTGTTGTGTTATTTGTTGACATTTGTCAACATTTCTTGACACAACAATTAGAACTGCTGGCGCCTGGTGAACTCGCTCATTGGTTGTTGTCAGTTATCTGCAGTTTGGTAATAGGTTAGCTTTACATCAGAAAACTGAGCAATTTTACAATAATAAGCAATAATAGTTATTATGGAAGAATTGAGAACAGTTAAAATTTGAAATATTAATTGCTGATAAGATACGGTGACAGGAAACGTAGTTATAAGGAAGTGTGTGTGTGAATGAAGGGTATGTTTCCAAATTATTAAACAAATTTAATGAAACTGATAGTATGAAAGATAAAGCAAGTTTACAAAAACTACAAATGGCTGATGCTGGTAATAAGCCATTAGATGTATTGTTGTCTCTTTATAACAACCTTCATTTGTATAAAAGTTGTTACATTATACACTATTTCACAAAAAGCTGTGGTAAATTTGGTAAAAAAGACAAATTTCACCCACACAAAATACAGCCGGTACAAGAACTTGCGGATGGCAATTTTAAGAGGCATGTTGAATTATGTAATATAATGGTAGACACATTTTATGAGAATTCGGGCTTTGGTAGAAATATTATTTTCTCAGATGAAGCTGTTTTTACATAGCATGTATTTGTTTATAAACCAAACTATCGTTGTTAGTCTCAGCAAAATTTACATTGGATGCTGGGGTCTCAAACCCAGCAATCACAAAAAAATTAATGTATGTGCCGATATACTAAACAGCAGTATTATTGGGCCATTCTTCATTGAAAAAATCTAACATCTGAAAATATTTAAATTCATTAAGAGAAGAAATTATATCTGCTGTGGTTGCAGTACGCCCAGTTAAAGAAGTTTGGTTCCAGCAAGATGGAGCCCCAATCATTTTGGGAGACGAGTGCGGCAATATTTGGATAAAGTTTTTACAGAAAAGTAGATTGGACGCGGTGGTGCTCTTCAATGGCACTGCTCGTTCTCCTGATTTGGCGCCATGTATTTTTTGGTGTCACTTGCAGAATGGTATCTACAAACATAGGCGATTAAATATGGAAGACCTGAAAGTTAGAATTAGTGGCGCAACGGGAGGTATTATGCAATCCAGCTTAATGAATGTAATAAATTCCTTTGAAACGTGAGTTCAATTGGGAATTGATAATAATGACGACATTTAAAACATTTAATTAGTTAGTAATGATTATTGCTGTTTTATTTTATTTTTGTTTTGTCAGTTTATTTTCAAATTAAAGTTGTTTTTTCTTCAGATTTTTTCTTATGGAACGAGATTAAAATTTATTAGTGCCGTATCAAGAAAGAGACGTTCTTTCCGAAAATGTGATAACATATCTTGCCAGTAAAAAATATTTGTTACCATAGTTTACGAAGTCGTTTAAGCTAGAAAAAATTATATATGGCTACTTTGTAGCAAAAATATGTTGGGAAACTAAAACATTTTCTTGAATAACGAATATCTCAGGAAATACAAGTGCCCTTCAATACTTTGTACTAAGCCTGTATATATATATATATACACACACACATTATATATATATATATATATATATATATATATATATATATATATATATATATATATATATATATATATATATATATATATATATATATATATATATATATATATAGATATATGCAGTGAGAGGCAAAATTATGGCGTAAATTCATTAAAATTTGAGTGATTTGTGTTTTGATCAAATACTCGAACACGTCAACTCTAGTTTTCAAAAATACGTTTCTTCTACTCTTGCTTTTCAAATATGACGTCATCGATATTTTTTTAATGACAACCCCCTTTTTAATTTAATAGGTCATTGAATTGTCTACACGGTACCAACAAAATTTTAATACCTAACATTGTTAAATTTTCGAATGACGGTAATTTAAAGAGTGGAAAACATAAACTCTATTTATAACAAAAATCAAAAAACAAAGGCACTTATTCAACAAATGAAATTATTGTTTCCATTAAATATAATGTTCGAAATGCAATCCACCGACTTCCTGACAATAAACAAATCTGTTGATACATTCCTTTTGTACATTGCGAACAACGTCAGGGCTAATTAGATTCATTTCACAAAAATTTGATTTTTCGAATCTTCTAGATTATTTAGTTTGTTAACATAGATTTTTGATTTTAAATACTCCCATAAAAATCTAGTGGCGTACAAACGTGGAGACCTGGGGGCCACTCTATTAGTCCTCGCCTCCCGATCTACTTGCCATGAAAGCTGTCATTTAAAAACTCGCGAACAGGACGTGCAAAGTGCGAAGGTGCACCGTCTTACTGAAACCAAATATCACCACTTGGTAAATCAGGATCATCTTCATTTGGAAAACTTGCATTATTTCAGAAAAATGCATTCGTTCTATACGCTGGGTTTCACTTAAATGTGCCATCATTAATTAACGTTCAAAAGAGATTTATGTTATTAAGAATAACGTTCATTTGACAATGACGTACACCTGATTCTTCTGTATTATTTATTAGTACCTACTTGTGGATACCATTTTGAACATTTTATTTACAGGAACTAATCTTATCTTATTCGTTATCTTTTGATTGTTGTTTTGAATAGAGTTTATGTTTTCCACTCTTTAAATGACTTTCATTCGAAAATGTAACAATGTGAGGTATCAACATTTTGATTGTACCGTGTAGACAATTCAATGATCTATCAAAATAGAAGATAAGAAAACGGGGGTTGTCATTTAAAAAATGTCGATCACGTCATATTTGAAAAGCAGAAGTGGGATGAACGTAAAGTTTTGCCAAAAATGTGTATTTTTCAAAACTAGAGTTGATGTGTCCAAGCATTTCGTTAAAATACAAATCGCTCGAATTGTAATGAACTTATTCCATGGTTTTGCCGCTCTCTCTCTCACACACACACACACACACACACAAATATATATATATATATATATATATATATATATATATATATATATATATATATATATATATATATATATATATATGTATATATATATATATATATATATATATATATATATATATATATATATATATATATATATATATATATATATAGGGTGGCGCCTTGAAAACGAAACAGACCGATTTGCTACCAGAGAAATTGGTGGTGATAACAACCCTTATATTTTAAATAAGGAACATGGGTCGAGTGTTACATCATTTGAAAGATCTTTCTTTTATGAATTCACCACACAAATTTTTTTGGAAGTTTTATTAACTCCTTTAAAAATTATTTACAGTTGAAGATGCAAAAACGCATTTCACTCATTCCGATAAAAAATGTGCTGATAGTCAATGTTTTGTTGGTTTGTAAACAAAAAATTGACCATCAGAACATTTCTTATCGGAATGAGAGAAATGCGGTTTATTAATTCAGTTTATCGGTCGGTTTGATACTTGATAGTACTACCAAAAATTAATTTCACAATGGTGTATTCTATAGAAGAAAGAGTTGAAATAATTACTTTTTTTTCAAAAACGATGACTGGGCCAACCGTACCGCAAATTTGTTTAATGAACGACATCCGAACAGACATGTTAACAGAAAATACATTTTGGAGTTAGTTGCAAAGTTTCGACAAAGTGGTTCAGTATCCAACAAAAAACGGGATCATGAACGTGAATTTCCGGTTAGAAATGAGACTACTGAGATTGAAGGACAAATTGCTGCAGACCCAACTTTGAGCACGAGAAAATTGGCCACTGTTTCAAACATCAAAGGAAGAACTATTCAGCGAATATTGAAGCATCATAAATTTCACCCGTATAAAATTCATCTTGTACAACAACTGAATGAAGATGATTTTGATCGGCGGCTGGAGTTTTGTGAAGTTATGACTGCACGAATAGCTGATAACGGGAACTTTCTGTTCAATATCTGTTTTTCAGACGAGTGTAAGTTTTTATTAAACTCTACAGTCAATCGTCATAATTGTCGTTATTGGGCAGATAATAATCGAAGAAATTTTCACGAAGTCCACACTCAAACTCCACAGAAATTGAATCTCTGGACTGGCATTTTTGGAGACCGTTTAATCGGACCAATTTTTCTTGATGGCAATTTGAGTGGCGAAACGTATTTGGAGTTACTAGAAGATATCGTTTACCTTCTACTAATTGACATTGTTGAAAATGATTACCGCTTTCAAGAAAATCAACTAGTGTTTCAACAAGATGGAGCTTCTTCGCATTTTTCACAACGTGTTAGGGAGTTTTGAACAGAGAGTTTCCAGAGCAATTGATTGGGCGTAGAGGTGCTAGTGAGTGCCCCCCTAGATCACCGGATTTAACTCCTTTAGACTTCTTTCTATGGGGCCATTTAAAGAGTAGAATTTTCGCAACAGAACCGGAGTCTCTGTAAGAATTACGACGACGCATTGTTCAGGAATGCCGTCTAATAACTCTACAAATGCTCCAGAATCTCAGAGCTCGTTTTGAACAAAATGTGTACTTTTGTATGGAAGCTGGTGGTCAGGTCAGGTCAGGTCAGGTCAGGTTGAACACTTACTTAACTGAATAAACATTTTTGAACGTTTGGTTTTGTTTTTTAGTTTTTTTAACGAAAAATTGACGAATTAGTGCATTTTTTATCACAATGAAGGAAATACGTTCTTGCAACTCCAACTGTGAATAATTTTTAAACGAGTTGATAAAACTTCCAACAAAATTTGTGTGCTGAATTCAGAAAAGAAAGAGCTTTCAAATGAAGTAACACTCGACTCATGTTCCCTATTTAAAATATAAGGGTTGTTATCACCACCCTTAAGGGGTTGATGCGAAAACGTTGAGTTTTATGTCAAAACATGCCCCCCTCAATATTAAAATTGACGTAATTCAGCGTTTCTTAAAAAAAAATTCTCTGGACGCAAATCGGTCTGTTTCGTTTTCAATGCGCCACCCTGTATATATATATATATATATATATATATATATATATATATATATATATATATATATATATATATATATATTTGTGTGGGTGTGTGTGTTTGTCCAGCAGATATCTTAAAAAAATCGTTAACCGATTTTGATTAAATGGTACACATGTTGCGCGATAGAAACTTTACTATAGGTATACCAAAATAAAAATTGCTAGAATAATGGCAAAAAATTGGGTTATTAAAATTTAAAGCATTTAGTGAAAACTAGTTATCATAGAGCTCATTTTAGTGAATTTTTATTTTAAAAAAATCACTTATAGAGAGGTATCGATGGTGAGACTTTGCAAAAATCTATAACCCATAACCGGGGTCAGTTTCGATTTTTATATGTTTATATATATATATATATATATATATATATATATATATATATATATATATATATATATATATATATATATATATATATATATATACATATATATATATATATATATATATATATATATATATATATATATATATATATATATATATATATATATATATATATATATATTCAACCGATAACTCAAAAAGTAATTAACAGATTTTGATAAAACTCGGCAAGTGCCTTTCTTTTATTAATAGCTTGGATGAGTTCGTTAGCCAGAAAAATCGGACACGGTTTTTCGAGAAAATGTTGAGTTTTCTTTCGAAAAAAAAATTGTTCTCCGAAAATTACACAGATATTTCGATAAAATTTGGTGTACATATTGGTTTGGGAGAGACCTAACTATGTGCCAAAATTCAGCTTTCTAGGGTTACAGAAAATTAAGCTATTCAAATTTGAAACATTTATGTTTAATATGACCGCCTTTCATTGTCAATAACTTATACGAGATCTAGTATGTTGTTGCCGTGGTAACGGAACATTTAATATTATTGCGCAGGTCTGTTAGACGTTGTAACTGACATTTACCGTATGATATGAGATCGAGATCGTTTATATGTTTATTTGTTTGAGTCGACAAATCATTTGTGTCATTTGGGAAATTTTTATATACAAGTGCAAATTATTCCTTTATTAATGTTAGTGGGTAGATTAAACAGTTTTTGTTATGTTTTATCCACACACATAAAGGATCGAAGTTTTACAAAAGGGCTGATATTATACAGGGTGACGCGTTTCTACGGCAAAGCTGAATATAATTATTATTATACAAGAGACGAGAAAACATTGTATAAGTTAATTATAGGGTGTCTTGAGCTGCATCTTATAAAATTATTTTGACAATCACCGGCTGGCCCACAAGTCGATTGTTGGTGATCCCTACAATTTTGTTTCGAACAGCCCTATTTTATTGCATTTTTTATCGAAATATGTTTGTAAGAAAAAAAAATCAAGACGCAGTAAGTGCGTTTTGGTAGCAAATTTTCATTAAATGCTTCAAATTTCAATAACTCAATTTGCTATTAACTTAAGATTTGTCGGTTATAAAACCAACGTTTAAGGTATATTGTCGGAAAATTTTTGTACATTTTCAAACAATAAGTTATTTTGATAAAATATGGCACATTGTTTTTTTCTTGTGCGGTATAATTTATATGTGATTTGTATTTAACACTGTAATTGCATATGTTCCGTTAGATTAATAAAAGTGCTACTATTATTGTTTTATAACTATTATCTGAATTTGACACCAGCATAATATGATTAATAATATTTCTTTTGTATGATATTTCACTCATTTTAGTTAAAAAGAAGAATAAATTGTGTCCCTTAAGCACAAGAACAACAACAGGCCACACATGTGGTATACCTGTATAAATACCTAGTTGATTTATTTCAATATTCTATAACCGTAGTTTGAAATTGAATAATTCGAAAAAGCAGGAAATTTTTTTTTTTTTTTAGTGAAAAGAAGTGGTTTAAATGCTTTAATAACTCTAAAGCGTTGCCATTTATCAACAAAAAAAAAACAAGATTCTTATTTTAATAACCATTATCAAACAAATTTTTTTAGACTGATCAAAACTATGGTTAGAGTTCTCACTTTAGCATTATAAAGAGCTACAAGACTGTACTTACCTCCTCCCAAAATATCATCGAATAGTCTTTCAAAGTAATCCCCTTCGTCATCGTCGTCATCATCATCAGAGGCCTCATCGTCATCATCGTCGTCATCACCGATACCCAGAAAATCATCGTCGTCGTCGTCGTCGTCATCGTCCTGTCTGCCAGTCTCCTTCAAACTTCTTCCATTTTCACTAGACCTTTCACTCGAAGAGGGAGCTTTTTCTGTGCTAGAACCTTCTTTCGTTGGCTCTTGACTTGTTTTCTGTTGGTCGCCACTTTGTTTCTCTTGTGGTTCATTTGCGACTTGCTGTGGTTCATTCGGTTTCTGTTCTGGTTCACTAGGTTTGGCATCACTCTCTTTGTCAGGGCTTGCCTTGAAAACACCCTGGGTATTTTCTTCGAAACGTCCCTCTTTCTCGATTTGTAACTCGGTTTTCTGATCTGGTATCGGCGTTGACCAGCACTGAACGATGACAAGGCAGACGACTGCCCCGCATAGCAACAACCTCATCTTCCTGAAAGAAAATTATTTTATAAAAAGCTTACTCCACTAAAACAAAATATCTACATCTACAATAATTGAGACAATGAATTTATTCCATTTGGCTCTTCCACACTATGTACATGGAAAACTATGCACTATATTTCCATAAATCAAAGAATATTGGGGGGGGGGGGTATTTTCGACAGATAATGAGCTGGAATTGGTTATAAATAAGTGGTTTGTAGAAGTCGAGAAAAAAAAATAGAGCTTCGTTGGGAAAAGTCTCTAACAGTTAAGGGCGATTATATTGAAAAACGAAAATATTTGTTCCTAGTCTTTAATCATATATAGGTCAGGCGCAGAGCACAAGAATCCGCCCTCGTAACCCCCCACATCAAATTATTGCCTAAGTGTAACTTTCAGTTATTTTTTAGCGAATTTTCATTAAAAAAATTTCCTTATTGAGAGGGAACGACCTGGGATTTTTTTAATGAACTCCATTTAGTCGTTTTGGAACACATTTCTGAGGTTATTCAAATTTTGATCTATTTATATACAGGGTTAGTAAAAAATATGGAAAGCTACTTGTCACTTTTATTTCCTGAGATTATCGTTATTCAGAGAAAATGTTTTAACAGGAGTTTTTAGACATATTTTTTGCTACAAACTGGCGTTATTCAATTTTTTCTAGCGTAAACAGTTTTGTTGCTATAGCACTACACTTTTTATAAATGGTAAGAAATAATTTTTTTCTTGCATTTTCGCAAAGAATGTCTCTTGATGCGGCACTAAAAAATTTTAATCGGGTTCCATAAGAAAAAGCTTGAGAAAAAATTAGATTTACTTCTAAAAGAAACTGACAAAACAAGAATATAAAAAAATAGCAACAATAACTATTAACTGATTAAATGTTCTAAATGTTATCCATTATTATCAATACACAATTTAATTCGCTTTGCAAAGGAATTTATTAAATTAATTAAGTTGAAATGCACAATCCGTCTTGTTTTGGTAAAAATTATAGCTTAAAGGTCTTTCCGATGTAATAGCCTGTATCTGTAGACTACGTTCTTCACGTGACCCCCAAAGAAAAAATCAGATTGGGTCGAATCATGAGAGCGAGCAGGCCACTCAAGAGTACCACCGTGCCCACTCCACGTTTCTCCGAAAACTTGATCAAAATAATACGGCACACATCTCCTAAAATAACAGGGAGCTTCATCTTGCTGGAACCAAACTTCGTTAACTGGGCGCACTACAACCACAGCGGATATAATTTCTTATCTTAATAAATTTAAACATTTTTCAGGTGTTAGATATCTTTTGATAAAAAACGGACCAATAATACTGCTGTTTAGTATACCGGCCCATGCATTATTTTTTGGGGTAGCTGGGTTTGAGCCTCCAGCATCCAATGTGGATTGTGCTGAGACCAATAACGATGAGTTTGTTTATAAACCAATCCATGCAGTGTAACAGTAGTTTCATATGAGAAAATAATGTTTCTACCAAAGTCCGGATTTTCATTTAATTTGCCATAATATTACAAAATTCAACACGCGAAATAAATGGAGCCCAAACAATGGCCCGTTATAATACAAAGTTGCCTTCCCACAGTAAGGACCGCTGAGTCAGCCGTAGTCGTAAAGTTAAGTGGCGCTGTCGTTAGTATTGGTTAGAAAACCGAAAGCATATCGATTTTTAAGCGTATCGACGCCTAATAACCAATTCGAGCCAAGCAGAGCCAAGTTAAAGCAGAAATAGTAGCCAAGCAGAGCCAAATGAAAGCAGAAACCATCGTATGGTAAGTTTACTGCTATCCCATTTTTACATTTCCTATTTTATATATGTATTGTATTGAAACGTTATATGTCTGATTCAGAAGAAGAATGTCAAAATTTAAAGAACCAGATATATTTTCGCAAAGACGACAATCCAACAACCATGAATGATCAAAACCCATGTGAAATCAAGCTAATCAAATTTTAAAAACCTATTAACAATTGTAATCAAGAATTAGTCAACATTAATAGAACCACAGTTTCGAGATATGGAACCAGTCAGTATATAGTTATAGCACCCGAAGAAACTAACGCCAGAATAACTTGCCAGGAACAGGAGTGGACCAACATCATCAAGGGTACAAAACTAATCAACCTTCAACCAAATTGCTAATTGAGATTAGGCACTAAGATCTACAAGACCCGCCCAACAACAGCAGAAACACAACAGCTATTCAACCTGCCTACATTAGAAACCCCCATTTCAGAAGATCACATAAATTCAAAAAAGGTACCTGAAATATCATTAGAAAACGTACAGCTACATAACATCAATCAAATCCAACACCAACTTCAAAAAATTAAGCAAAATATACCAGGACCAATAAAAATACCGATCAATTACCTGAGTATATGGACCATATTACTATACATAGCTGCCTTGATAACAATAACAACTATAGCCGTCCGAATGGGGTTGAAGAAACGAAGAACCATCAGAGAAGACAAAGAAAAGAACACAGGAACCACCCGAGTCTGGATTTCCATTGAAAATCCGGAACGAACCATAGCTTCGTTCTTTAAAAAGGGGAGGAGATAAATGGAGCCCAAACAATGGCCCGTTATAATACAAAGTTGCCTTCCTACAGTAAGGACCGCTGAGTCAGCCGTAGACGTAAAGTTAAGTCGCGTATCAAAATCGTCATCTACAAGTTCTTGTACCAGCTGTACTTTGTACGGGTGAATTTTTCCTTTCTTTAGCAAATTGACCGCAGAGTTATCTAAAACATTGTGAAACGTAGCAGCTTTATTTGCAAAGAAATGATGGTTTTTATAAAAACACAACAATACATCTAATGCCTTATTACCAACTACAACCATTAGTCAATTTTCGTCGAAAAAATTCACTAATGGGGAGATATCGACTTGTGATATAAAAAAATTCTTCAAATGAGTGGGTCACACCGACAACTCAAAAAACAATGTGCCGATTTTGATACAATTTGGCATGTACCTTTCTCTTGTAATTGGCTTGGATAAGTTCGTTAGCTAGAAAAATCAGACTAGGTTGTCCGGGAAAATTTTTGGTTTTCTGTCGAAAAAAAAGTTATCTAAGGAAATAACAAAGCTATGATAACCAAGTTTGGTACGTAGCTTACGTTATAAAAAGTAAATAAAGCTAAGTACGTTGGCCAGTTTTAAAAGTCAAGTTTTTCCATGGAAAAATAAATTTTCTTTTCAAAAATGCTATGTCTAAGAAACACTTCAATTTATTTTTACGAACTTTTTTAACTCATGTATTGCCATTAAACCACAGATGCCATGTGCCAAAATTTTATTTGACTCAATAATTGTACCGAAATAAAATTTAACAGAATTTGAAAAATGTAGCGAATAATATTCGTTGTTGTTAGAAAAGGACATACTGAGCAGAAAGTTAAATCGAACGAACAAAGATGGACATATTAAACTATTTAGTCGTTGTCAGTGTTTCTGAGCAAGTTGAATGTCTTCAGGTTCCGCCCTTCGGAGGGAGGTTAAATCGTCGGTCCCGTATCACGTTAAAGATGCAAACTCTCCTTACAGAAAGGAAACAAATCTGCTACATTTTCAGGATAGTGAAGTGAAATGGCTCCCTGGCTCGGTTATTGACATCTTAGTCAATGTTAAAGAGAAAAGAAACGAATAAGAAAACTGGCTTGCCGAATTTGAAAGAAGACGATCAAATGTTAAAGATGAGCACCTCTCTGGAAGAACAATTTTCGTGACTACTTAAGAAAACATCTGGTCTGTCCATGAAATGATGATCGAAGATCGATGAATTGGGTCGAAGCATTGCACGTTTCCTATGACGTGAGTTTTATATTGCCAATCATGACTTTTGAATCAGAAAGCTTTCGGAAATATAGATTTTGTTTTGAAAAAAAGTTCATAAGCTTTCTGGGTTGCCTTTTTCTTATGACCGAAACATGGGTTTATCGCTATGATCCAGAGACTAATGACTAATCGAAAGTGTAGAAGCACTGTGGTTCTCCATATCGCAAATTATTACCTACGTGTTGAATAGTTGGCTGGAAAGGTTCTTGTTTCAATTTTCTGAAATAAAAGGGGGATAATACTGCTAGATTTTTTTGAGTAAGTTATAACTGTCATGGTGACACACTATAGTGAGTTAAATTGCGCAACAAAAGTGTGGAAAACGCCCAGAATAACTGACAAAAGATGTGACCTTTCTGCAAGAGAACGCCTCTGCTCGCAAGTCGTTGATTGCAATGCAGACAGTTGACAAAATTTATTTTTAATTGGTTGACTACACGCGCTTTTCTCCAGAGTTAGTACCAGACTATTATGAATTACTAAAACTCAAAAAAACATTTGTGCTATTAAGGAGAAGTTTGAAGAGCAAGATTAAGACTTTTGTTTTAAGCGGTTTAGATTTTCTTTATGAACCTGCTGCTAAATGTGCAAGTCTTAGGGGAAATTGGCTGAATGAATAAAATTTTGTTTTAACACGTTAAATATTACTACCGTCCTTAAAGAAAGGAAGGAGTTTGGCAAAGTGTCTAGGATAGTTAGGTGAAACTGCTCCCTGGCGTCGTCGATTGGCCATAGTAGCGTCAATAGACGGACGTTAAAGAAACGAATAAAATTAAAAAATACAATAATACTTCTAAGGAACGTGAACATATCTGCTTGTTCAAGTTGTTGGCTGTTTACTTTTCTATCTCTTTTTGGCGAATTTTACGTAAAATAAAAGATTCACTAATGAGGAGGTCTGTGTATATATACATACATATATATATATATATATATATATATATATATATATATATATATATATATATATATATATATATATATAGATCGTACCGAAAACTCAAAAAATAATAAGCCGATTCTGATGAAATTTGTTACGTACCTTCCTTTTGTTAGTGGCTTGGATAAGTTCGTTAGCCAGGACAATCTGACCAGTTTTCCGGAAAACTGTTTGTATCTCCGAAAGTAACAAGGCTATCGCAACCAAATTTGTCGCTTACGTTTCTACTATAAAATTTAGCCTACGTGCCGCAATTAAGATTTCTAAGTTAAAAGAAAAAAAAGTTATAGGCGTTTAAAGAAAAACAATTGGGTACCATTGGTGAACTGAGGAAAGTACAATAACAAAATATTTTATCTGATTGACAAAACCAATTAATAATTACATAAAACGATTAAATTTTCTTGACGCGTCAAGAAATAACAGAACAAATATTTTGAAAATTTTATATTTTTTCTTTCTTCTTCAAAATTGCGATTTGAAGCGTCAAAATTTGCAATTTTCAGACAACGAATTTGAAACAAATACAGATCATCTAAAAGAAATGTCGTAATACGTGTGTTTTACAAAGCCTTAAGATTCACCTTCCACCAATATTGTTCTTCATTTTACTAAAATATTTTCGGAAAATCCATTTCAAATAGACCCTCTATTTGATCCTTTGGCAGTAGTTTCAGCTATAGGGTTTATGACTCAGTGAGTGGTGGACATGCCGCCACCTAGTTGCGGAACCAAGTAGTATGTTCTCACCCCACCTCGAAATAACACAAAGTGCTAAAAAATAGAGACTGTATACAACCAACTAACAATTTAGTAAATTGTTAGCCCTGGTCCATTTCCACCCTAATATAGGGACAAAGTATGTAAGGCTAGATGCATTCTCGCAACAATTAGAACCGTAGACCGGTTTCGCTCTAATGAGCTCTAATGAGAGCGAAACAGGTCTACGGTTCTAATTGTTGCGAGAATGCATCTAGCCTTATATAGGGTTTATGGTTTAGTAGTCTATATTTTAGCAAATTTTCTTAGACAAATTTGTTATTGAGAAGAACGCGACTTATGAATTTTAAAAAGATTTCTTTAAATCAGTGCGAACTAGAACCCTTAAAACCCACATACGGGGTCACTTTCAGTTTTTGTATGTTTACGCATATACAAGGTGACGCATTTCTACGGTAAAGCTCAATATATCCGTTATTATGCAAGACATGAGAAAAAATTATATACGTTAATTATAGGGTGTCTCGAGCTGCATCTTATAAATCTATTTTCACAATCAGAGACTGGCCAATAAGTCGTTGGTGATTCACACTTTCTTTTTTTTAATATAACACCCCTTATGTTATTGAATTTTTCTATTTTGCATCGAATTATAATGCATGTTTGTAAGGAAAAAAAATTGATATCGTTCATCGTTTTTGAGTTATCACTTGTTTTACTATTTTTCACGTTTTTGGCACATATCACAAACACATATTACATATTATAGATCTTGTGATGTATAACGTTTAACGGTTGGTTTGAATCGTTTTTATTTTCTCACGGCAACAGCCACATTGCGTGGAACGCATCGGTGCGACCACCGAATTTAAGTAACGTCAGGTATCTCCGTACTTGGATGGGTGACCACCTGGGAACACTGTTTTTCATTGAATGCCCCTGGAATGGAATGGCGAACCACCAAGTATAATTGCCAATCAAGTTTTCTTCGGGATAAAGCGAGACTCGGGTTGAGTTAGTATTCACTTTCTATTTTTAACTTTTTAATAATATTTTTAATTTGCGTTGTTATATCGGCTACACCAGGAGTTTTCTTTCATCAAAGATTTCTAAGTATTTCTCAAATTATTCGCTTGAAATGGGCGGCTTAGATCATCTGGATTTGCCCTCTTCATATTTCTATCTTCTTGATATAAGATCTTCCTCAAAATATTTTCTCTCTGTCACACAATTCTTGTATGTAAACTTTTCAGTATTTATTAATGTATCTATCTTCCGGTAACAAATGTTCATCCTTATATTTTCTAATTTTACTGGATTTAACAATTTCCTGTGATATTTCTAGAAAAATCAGTACATGAAGAGGATCGAGTTTTAAAGTATGGATACACCGAAATATTGCCAAGACAAGGCGGACGAATAGAAAGACAAATAAAAATGTGCTGAAAGAATACAGAGCAGAGATATGGCTGTTGGCAGAAATTGAGTCGGAAGAAACAATGTTTTGGACATATTTCGAGACATTATAACTCTTTCGCAACATTATCTAAAAGACATATACTTGATAAAGGGAAAGAGGTAATCAGTTGTTGTTGCCATTATTTAGCATCGTTAGGCAGGGCTGATCGGGTTAGGTTAATCAATATATTAAATTTGTTTATACACGCTCATGACAGCTATAAATGAAAATATGTTGCAAGGTTATGTTAATTGATGAAAAAAATGTTTAAAAAAAAAGATAAAAAAATTCTGGACGCAGCAAGTGCGTTATGGTAGTGAATTTTCATAAAAATGTTCTTAATAGCAAATGTGTTTTTTTTCAGAAAGCAGGCATCAAATTTGATTACCAGTATAACATATATAGTAAAAAACAATGTGCCATGTTTCATCAAAATAACTTTATTGTTTGAAAACGTACAAAAATTTCCGAAAGTAAACTTAAAGTGTAACCGAAAAAATCCGTTTCTTGGTCAACCTTATAAGTTGCTTGAGCTTTTTAAATATAAAGCTTTTAATCATAATTCGCTACCATAACGCACTTTCTGCGTTCAGAATTTCTTTACTTACAAACATGCATTATATTTCGATCGAAAATGCAAAAATATAAGGCGTTTTCGACTAAAAAAAAAGTATTTGTAAAATCAACGACTTATGGGCCACCCTGTGATTGTAGAAATATTTTTTTAAGATGTAGCTCAAAACACCCTATAATTAATGTATACATTTTTTAATATCTTGTAGAATAACGGATATATTGAGCTTTATTGATTTTTTACGAAAATTCGACAAAAGTTATATACCATTAAACGATAAACTCCATAGATAAGACTACTGCCAAGCATCAGAGAAAGGGTCTATTTGAAATGAATTTTCTGGAAACATTTTAGTAAAATGAAGGACAATTACGGATGAAACTAAGACTTCAGGGTTTGTAAAACATTCTTCTTGACACATTTTCTTTCCATAGCCCGTATTAGATTCAAGTTATTTGCCCAAATGCTCCGAATTTTGACGTTTTAAATTGTCACTTTGACGTTTTGAGGAAAACCCCAATTTATTTTTCTTTAAATACCCATAACTTTTTTGTCTTTTGACCTACAGCGCTAAATTTTCGTAAGTTATTTACCTATAGCGATATAAAACTATGTACCGAATTTGGTTGCCCTTTCTTTGTTATTTCCGGAGATATGATTTTTTTTCTAAAGAAAATATAAAATTTTCCGGGAAAACCTCGCCCGATTTTCCTGGCTAACGAACTTATCCAAGCCACTTACAAAAGGAAGGTATTCACCAAATTTTTAAAAATCGGTCCATTATTTTTTGAGTTATCGGTGCGATACACACACACATAGATATATATATATATATATATATATATATATATATATATATATATATATATATATATATAACATATAACATATAAAAATCGAAACTGATCTCGGATATGTGCTCTAGGGGGCCTAATTAGCGCCCATTTGAAGAAATTTTTTCAAAATTCAAAAGTCTGGATCTCCTTATTAGTGAATTTTTTAAGAAAATTCACAAAAATGACAAATCACGTTTTTAACATGTCTCCGTGATGTACGTCAATATTTACATGGAAACAAACAACTTGTAACAATAACAACTATTAAGAGTAATCATAATAATGAAATAACTAATTAGCAATAACAGCATGAGAAGCAGGTTAATGCCACTGCGGAAGAGCTAAATGGAATAAATTGAGTATCTCAAGTATTGTGCATGTTTTTAAGAACTCCTAAAACACGGCAATTTTAGATTAAACAATGACATCGTGCAAGATGAAAACTTCACCCTTACATTCAACCCCCTTCGAGTGACAGTTGCAACCACCGAGCTTTTAAATAGGAACTTGTGGCATGTGATACCTCGTTTGAAAGATAACTTCATTCTCTCTTCAAAAATGCCATGGTTTTAAAATTTATTGCAAAAATTAACAATAAAAAAGGAAATTCTTCTGATTTACGAACTTCGCTACAACACTAAAAGATTATTAACTAATGACGTTTCATTCTTGATAAAGAGAAAGCGGACAAAAAATATTCAGTGTGCTTTTTGCACGGTATCAAATAAAGAGAAGACACAAAAGTCTGGACGCAGCAAGTGCGCTATGGAAGTGAATTTTCATAAAAATGTTTTTAACAGCAAATATGTCTTTTTTTAATGAAGGCAGGCATCAAATTTGGTTACCGGTATAACCTGTATAGTAAAAACAATGTATCATATTTCATCAAAATAACTTATTGTTTGAAAATCTTCTAAAAAATACTTAAAATATTTCCGAGGAAACTGGTTTCCTAGCCAACAAACCCCAGGTTAATAGCAAATTGAGATACTGCAATTTGAAGCATTTAATGAAAATTCGCTACCAAAACGCACTTACTGCGTCTCGAATTAATTTTTTACAAACATGCATTATATTTCGATAAAAAATGCAAAAATGCAATATAAGGGTGTTCGAAAAAAAATTTGTGGGCCAGCCTGTGATTGTCAAAATAATTTTATAAGATGCTGCTCAAGACAACCCGATAATTAACGTATACAACTTTTTCTCGTATCTTGTATAATAACATATATATTGAGTTTTACCGTAGAAATGCATCAGCTTGTATATATGGAAACAGATAAAAACTGAAACTAGACCCAGATATAGATTCTCGGGGGTTTGCGCTCATTTGAAGAAATATTTTTAAAATTCAAAAGTCGCGGTCTCCTCATTAGCAAATTTTTTCTATGAAAATTAGGTAAACATGATAGACCGTTACACCATAAACTTAACCAAAACTACCACCAAAGCATCAAATAAAGTGTCTATTTGAAATGAGATTTATGGAAATATTTTAGTAAAATGAAGGACAATGACGGTTGAAGCTGAAACTTAAGGGTTTGCAGAACACTCTTCTTGCGACATTTTCTTGACATAATCTGTATTTGTTTCAAGTTCTTTGCCTAAATGTTGCCAATTTTGACGTTTAAAATCGTGACTTTGACGTCTTGAGGAAAACCCATTTTTTTTTCTTCAAATGCCCATAATTTTTTTGTCTTTTAACTTACAGAGCTAAGTTTACGTGGGTAGGTGGGTCACTAATTATAATACAAACAGGCGTACCAAATTTGGTTGCCCTTACTTTGTTATTTCCGGAGATATAATTTTTTCCGAAAGAAAATACTTCATTTTCCGGGAAAACCTGTGTCGCTTCTCCTGACTAACAAACGTATTTAAGCAAAAGAAAGGTACTCAGAAAATGTTATCAAAACCGGCCCATTATTTTTTGAGATATAGGTGTGATACATACATACATATATATATATATATATATATATATATATATATATATATATATATATATATATATATATATATATATATATATATATATATATATATATATATATATAATTGAAACTGACCCTGGATATAGGTTTCAGGTTGCCTAGTTCGCGCTCATTTGAAGACATTTTTTCAAAATTCCAAAGTCGGGATCTTCTCATTAGTGCATTTTTTTAAAAAGAAAATTCACTAAAAAGTTATCAACATTCTTCATAGCTGAGAAGGTTAGTTTTGTTTAACACGCTTTAGCAACTTGCTATATGTTTGTAACTGCATGACAGTAGTTGTCAGTTGTTAACTGCAATAGACAATTTGCATGCATTTTCAGTTACATGAATTTAACATTTACCTAATAGTTTTTCATACATAGAACATTATTACATGCATGAAAATATCCAAAAACATATGTAGTGGACAGAAAGAGACTTTTAACATCAAAACATTTTGAATTATTATCATTTAATACTGGTGAAATGCCAGTATCCCCTACTATGTATGTATACCGCTACCAACCTTGCTCTTTTTACTCAGGTAGCAAGCGAGGCAATCAATGCTGGTGGTCAGCTGGACACCATATATGCAGATTTTCAGAAGGCATTAGATAAGGTGGACCACAAAGTTCTTTTGGAGAAGCTTTATATGTGTGGTTTTTCTCTTCACCTGATTGAGTTATTTACATCTTATTTGACTGGAACGGCACAATATGTGGTTTATGGTGGAAGCGAGTCCTCTTTGTTTTCGTACCCTTCTAGGGTGCCCCAGGGGTCAAACTTGGGACCTTTATTGTTTTTATTGTTTGTCAATGATCTGCCAAAAAGTATAGCTAACTCCCGTTGTTTGTTGTTTGCTGACGATTTAAAGATCTTTCGTGTTATTTCAAACATTAGTGATTGTGAGGAATTACAGAGGAGCATTGATGCACTGTTAGAATGGTGTTTTGTAAATAGAATGTTCCTGAATATTGAGAAATGTTTTGTTTCTACTTTCACGAGGCCTCTTGCTCCTGTTGAGTACTGTTAGAGGTGACCAGCTTTTGCATAGGACCCAGTTTGGGGACTTAGAAATTGAATTTGACACTAAATTAACATTTGCGAAGCACGTGGAAAAATTGCTGCCTCAGGGTTGAAAACTTTGGGCTTTATTATACGAAACTCGAGAGGATTCCGTAGAGTTAAAACAGTTAAAATTATTTTTAATGCATACATACGTTCAAGAATGGAGTATCTGTCGGTGGTGCGGTGTCGTTTTCTGCATTTTAAGTTTTTTGGATATTATCCTAATTTTACACCGTATGGGAGTTTGCTTGCTGTGTTTAATATTACTAGTCTTTAGAGCAGGCGCATAGTTGCTGATCTGGTGTTTTTGTTTAGAATCGTGAGGAACTTGTTAAATTTTTCTAAAATTTTGGGTAAGCTTCAGTTCAGGAGAGTAGAGTAGAGCAACTATTTTGTATACCAAGGTACACAACGAATAGTCTATTCAGTTCTTAATTTATAGAATGTGCTCAAGTTATAACAAACTCTGTAAGCATGTTGACATCTTTAACATGAATCTAAGAGCATTGACTGAATATATACATGTCTAACCACGTTCTACTGTTGCCTTTGTTCACTCTCCAAATTACTTGCACTGATTTAGATATGAATTTAAAATAAATAAAGTAAATTTAAATTTAATTTTAGTTTTATACAATGTATGGACTACCTATGAAGCCTCAAATAGAATTTAAGCTTGCCAAAATGTTGTTTTGTTTTTTATTTAATGTGGGTAGTAAGTGAGATTGTTGAATTGTAGGTGTACACCATAGTTATCGTTATTTTTGTCGTATGTGAAATGAATTTTTATTATTAAAAATCATATTTGTGAGATGTCTATCAGATGTGGTAAGAAAAAAAGGAAAATTGTCTATTCAGACACATGGTTTATTTAACAGAAATGCAGAAATTAATAATTCAAAAGATGATTGGTTACGGAGATAAAGCACCACGATCACAGATCGAAATGGCTCGCCTCTTTCAGGAAAAATTTTCCGAACATTTAGTTAAATTGAAAACCAGTTTCGCGAGCTTGGACATCTAAGGCAGATAGAAAAAATCTTCTAATGCACTGAGTAAATATATCAACTTAGATGTAATGCTTGACTTTGAGGAAAACTCACATACTTCGAGTCGACAAACAGCCACAACAATGGTTCTTATTCATCGATTATCCAAATATTAAAAGATAATAAAATGCATCCCTATAAATTGATACAAATCCAGGACCTCATTGAGCACGATTTTAATAAAAGAACGTCTTTTTGTGAATCAATGATGGAAATGTTAGATAACAACTAGAACATTTTTTGTGTTTTGTGAGGAGTGCAGTTTTACACTTCACGCTCACGCTAATCGTCAGAATTGTCACTACTGGTCTAGAGAAAAGGTTAACGTTTGGGCAGGGTTAATCGGAAACCATGTTATTGATCCCTTTTTGAATGGACATATTTATTTAGCACTATCCCACAATAATGTCGTGGGAACTTTGGCAAACTTATATCCTGATTGAGCAAACCCACAAGTTCAAGCGAATGTGATATGTTTGCAGCAGGATGGAACACCATCATATTAACAAACCAATGTCAGAGAGTACCTCGACTTAATATTTCCAAATCGGTGGATAGTGAGGAGAGGTTCGTTACAATGACCAGCACGATCACCCGATCTTACGCTACGGGTATATGTGAAAATTGTGGTATATAAAACTAAACTACGTAAATTAACTGACTTAAGAAGAAAAATAACGATTGCGTTTAGGTCGGTTACGCCTCAGATGTTAATTAATGTTAGAAGACATTTTTATTTACGCCTAAAATGCTGCCACGACGTTCCAGGCATACATTTTGAACATCTACGTTAAGATTGATGTGTTTGTTTATTTTTTCTCGTCATCAAAAATGAAACGCAATTAGTAAACAATCTTTTAGTGTGTTGTAGCGAAGTTCGTCAGTCAGATGAGATTCTTTTTTACTCTTAACTTTGCAATAATTTTTGAAACCATAGAATTTTTGAATAGAGAATTAGGATATCTTTCAAATGAGATACCTATCACCAGTCCATATTTCTTATTTAAAAATTTGGGGGTCGCAACTTTCATTCGAAGCGGTGAAGTTTTCAGGTTGCAGGATGTCATCATTAAATCTAAAATTGATGTGTTTCGGGATATTTTATAAATATGCACAATAATAATTGAGATAGGTACTGAATTTATTTCATTTGGCTGCTCCACACTGTATATCAGAAATATCAACATCAACTTATTATGTCATGCATAAATGTCAATTTTTTTAATTTTAAATTGATAGGCATAATTTAGAAGATTTAAGTGATCAGTGGGCGCAAGAAATTTGCAAAAAGAAATGAAAATGATTAAATAATGGTTCCATTGCATATGAAACGCAGATGACATAGCGCTGAGGAGAAACAAAAAGTATTACAACCGATGCTCAACGTGCTGGATTTTATGTTAAAAGAATCAAATGAAAGGAATATGAGGAAAACAAATGTGATGAAAATAAATAAGGATAGGACTGTGAAAATAGATATAAAACTAAACGGCTGACAGCTTGAACAAGTAGAAATGTTCACGCATATTGGGAGCATTATAATGAATGATGATTAATGCAGCAAATTTGTGAGAAGAAAGATCGCAATAGCAAAGTCAGTATTCAATAGACAAAATTCTCTTCCCACTGACAAACATTTTAATTTAGACCTGAGGAACAGGTTCATTAAGTCATACGTAAAAAAGATGAAAATGTATGATACTGAAAGCTGGATTTTTACTAAACGCGGTATTAATAGAATAGACGCTTCTAAATGACAAAGGCAAGGTACACTAGAAAGAGAAATAAAAGTTTGCTAAAAAGTTGAGGGAAGAAATATGTTTGCTGAAAGAAGTCAAGAGGAGGAAAGTAGAACTTATTGGACATAATCTTACACATAGTAACTTTTTGGAAGACACATACTTGGAAAAAAGAAGAGGTAGACCAAGAGGACATTTCTGAAAACCTGGCACAATTTATGAAGTGCGGAAGATACAATGAAATGAAAAGAACTGTGGAGACAGACAGTCGTGGTTGAGATGAGAAGGCTAAATGGCCTTTAGATTGTAACTACGATGTTTTTTTTTCCATTAACGTCGGTCTATTTCCGCGACTATGGCCAATCATCGACGCCAGGGAGAAGTTTCACCGAGCAATCTTGGAAATTTTGACAAACCCCTGCCTTTCTTGAAGGAGGGTAGGGATCTCTAACGTGCACAACATCGCATGGACACGGGACCGACGGCTTTACGCCCCCACCAAAGCGCGGAACCTCCAGATATTCAACTTGCTCAAATACAATGCCACAACCTCAGTTGATGTTAATGTTACAGTGTGTACTGAAAAAGTGAAAGGAGAATCCTGGGATCGAGCCAGTACCCTTCGGTTTAGAGGCACACGTTCTTACCTCTGAACCACCGAGGCTCTAACTGTGATTGTGATTATATTAGATTGAATATTTTCATTAACTTTATAGCTAATACAAAGGCAAATTAACAAGGTGTCTATTTATTATTGGTGATATTTATAAAAATCTCAGTAAAGTTCTGTAACCGACTCTATAAAACTTACTTTAATGAAACGCGATTGGTTACTAATTTTCAACATCGTCAATACGCGTGAAAGTAGGGCATGGTGACAAAAATAAAACATTTTTTTTCGCTTAAACGTCGTAAAATGTGTCAAAACATAGAAAACATTATTTAGGAACGAAAAGTTTTTGTGTCTGTCGGTCTGTATGTATGTCTGTTTGTAACCACGATAACTTTAGAACGAATTGAGATATCGCCTTAAAATTTCGTATACAGTTAACACCCGACAAACTAAAGGTTCAGGTTGTGTTTGGGGAAAATCGCTCCAGGGGGTAGGGGATCAATGGGGGATGATTTGGTGAAAATTGAAATTTTTTCCTGAAAGCTCGGCTGATATAACGTTTTAAGGTTTTTTTTTATTAGAAAACTTTTAATTTCATCAAAAACCTGCTTTCTGTTCTGAAATTAAATTAGGGGTTGAATGTGTGGGGGTGAACTATCGGTGACAGAAATTAAAAAAAAATGTGTTGCTAAAACGGCGCAAAAAGTCTCAAAACATATAGAAAACTTGATTCTGGGACCAACATTTTTTGTCTGTTGGTCTACCGGTCGGTCGGTTGGTCTGTCCGGCTGTGCGTCTGTTAGTTGGTAGACGCAATAACTTTGAAACAAATTGAGATCATCCTCGAATTTGTCCAGTTGGCACCCGACAAAGGAATGCTTCGAATTGTTTTTGGGTAAGATCGCTTCAGGTGGTAGGGGATAAATGAGGGTTGATTTGGTGACAGTTGACATTTTTTCATCAAAATTCGAGTAATACGATATAAACTTTCCGAAGTTTATGGGTACAGGAATACGAATATTTTTTGTGGTCAAGTTATGGACCCTAAATTCATTTCATGGGAATGTCTTTCTGCGGAGAGTAGATTATCACAACTATGTGGAAGTTATGATTCAATTTGCAGCACTATTTTAGTATGTTGTAGCGAAAGTGCGCCAAGATTTCTTCTTTTTTACTGTTAATTGTGCAATTAATTTTAGAACCATAGTATTATTTAATAGAGAACGAAGAGATCTTTCAAATGAGGTCTCACAAGTTACTACTTCCTATTTAAAAAGTTTGGGGCCACAACTATCACTCGAAGGGGGTTGAATGTAATGATGAAGTTTTCACGTTGGAGGATGTTATTTCCTAATCTAATTCGACGTGTTTTGGGCGTTTTATAAATATGCACAATAATTGATACTGAATGTATTCCATTTGTCTGTTCCACGTGGTATACTCTATTTATTTATTTAAACTTATTTATTGGTGATTTAATTACACAGCATGTCTTACAAAAAAGCCTAGCTTGTGCTTGCAAATAACAACTTCAAACTTCTTCCAAAAAGTGCAACTGTCAAACGTTTTATTCTCTCATTTTCCAATTTTCCTCTGAACTTCTTTCCCCTGCAATCTCAAATCTCACCAATATTTTCATTTTAGCATTTCCTATTTACATTTACTACGGGATAAAAATAATTACGTTTCTTAGTTTATTTGATTCTTTGAGCAAGATAATAATATGGTTTACTTGTTTATTTACATTGACTCCAAAAATGGCGTTCCCTAAATAATTCGAGCAAATACCCAAAAAAAACTGATGGGTTCTGCGATAGACTCGATTTTACATTATACCAATATTAATTCTCGGTTAGACAAGTTTGATGAGTTTTTAGTTTCTGCTCAGACATATCAGCCAGCTTGTAGCTTTCTAACTGAAACATGGCTATCTTCTTCTATACCAGATAGCTTAGTTGCCGTACCAGGTTATTCAGTTTATTGATGCGATAGAACACAGGGTAGAGGAGGCGGTGTCTGCATATTCATACGGGATGTCGTTTGCGTGGATTTTCAGATTCAGCCTGTCTCTTTTACCAGTCCCGGTTGCGAATTCATTGCATTGAACACTGAAGTTGTATTCTTCGACGGTGTCATTCACTGTTGCTTGTGTCTACAAACATTTCACTCGACCACAGCCTGACGTTGACGTGCCACTCTTTGATGCCATTGGCCGTCTCGCCGAATTTTATCATAGTAAATGGTCTCTGCGTGAACGAGCAATGGAAATATTTCTATCGGGTATAATTTAATAGTAATGATAACTATTCTCATAGCAAAGTCGTTAAAGGTAACCCTGCTAAGCTCTAGAAAACAGAATCCGTAGGAAAAAACTTTGTGAAGGACTTACAGAGGTTCTGGTCTTGATTAAGCTTACAAACGCCACCAACAGTTTTCCAATCTAGTTGATTCCAAGATCGCCCTGACGCTGCAGGAATAGGACAGAAAACTCTTACTAAGTGAAACAAGAAAAAGTTTTTCAAGTATATTCGATCCATTATTGCCAAATAAGTGTGATACCTTTAGTAGCCAAAATTATAAAATCCATCATTCGTGAGAGCATGCAGACGTTCCTTCTTGATAACAATATCATCCCGCAAAACCAAAATGCTTTAGTGATGGATAGCAGGAGACCTGTCAACGTTGTTTACCTAGTTTTCTCCCAAGCATTTGACCGAGTATCTTTGAGGTGCCTTTGTGCAAAGCCGTCATCTTGTGGAATTGGTGGAGATCTGCTTTTGTGGATTTAAGCTTTCCTTAGCAACCGAACTTTTCATGTACACGTGAACGATGCTGTAAAAATGAAACCGGTTGCAAAGAAGAAAACAAACATTTATGATGTCACAGAAAAAACATCTACAGCTGTGTTAACTATGGAACTGTTTTACTAAGAGCAAACACAACTGCTATTAAAATTGAACTTAAAGTCTTAAAAGTCCCCATCCCCTTATTAGTGAATTTTTCAACAAAAGGTCGCTATAAAAATTATTGAGATGATATAATCTAATTAGATAGGGTTAACATTGAATCAGAGATAAAAAAGTAAAAAATATCAGTCACCATTGCAATTTGAACGCACGTGCCCGAACATTGTTTGCTGACGAGTCAGCTATCGAAACCGCTTAGCCATAATACCACGGAAGTCAAACTACAATAAAACGTAGATAAGAGATAATGGTCTTTGGTTATTTATTTGTAATATGTAAGGTCTTTAGATACATTTTCTGTAAATATTGCAATCAGATGAGGGCATTTGAAATAAAAATGTAGTACCTTCTATTAAACATTACTCATTTTTGGCGTTTATAATCTCCATTTTAACATTTACAGGAGAAAAATTATAAAATTTTCAAACTGATTTTTCTCGTACTTCTTGATTTTTTGGGCGAATATATAAAAAGTTGAATGTAAGATTTAATAGATTATCTTTAACGTATACAACATTTTGGTGTTGCATCTTCTCTGACTTTTAGTGGCACTGATATTTTTCTTCACTAAATGCCTATAACTTTTTTTAACATTTAGATCTAAATTTTGGTATATAGTTTAGTTTTTACACTGTGAATTTGTTTACCAAATTTGGTTGCCATAGATTTGTTATATATATATATATATATATATATATATATATATATATATATATATATATATATATGTATGTATATATATATATATATATATATATATATATATATATATATATATATATATATATGTATGTATATATATATATATATATATATATATATATATATATATATATATATATATATATATATATATATATAAATATATATATATATATATATAAACATATAAAAATTGAAAATGACTTCGGATATGAGTTCAGGAGTCTTAGTTTGCGCTCATTTGAAGCAATTTTTTCAAAATTCCAAAGTCGGGATCTCCCCATTAGTGAATTTAAAAAAAAATCACTAAAAAGAAAGTTGACTATCGTGCCTCATAAACGCATGAGTTTAGATATTTGTTTGAGATCACCATGACTATTTGATTTTTAGATATTAAAGAAAGAAAAAATGTCCGTTTTAAATTGTTTATCACAGCTTCGGTGGTCCATCCGTAAGAACTTTTGCATCTGAAGTTAAAAGTCCTGGTCTGATTCCCGGTATAAGCGTCATTTTTTTTCAACACATACCAACTGTTTGAGCAAGTAAAATATCTTTACCTTCCTACCTTGGGATGGAGGTGAAACTGCTTTCTGGCGTCGCTGATTGGCCATAGTTCCGGAAACAGACCGATGGCCTTTATATGGGTCGATCAATAAGTACCTGTGTTTGAAGACTGATGGCGTTGCTGAGGGAAATGGGCATTACCGCTGTGTACTGTCATCTGTCAAACGACACCATACTACTTTGAGACTGATTTATTTGGCAGCCAATTGTATTACACGTGTTTCTCGATAAAATGGAGAAAGTGCAATATCGATCCGTAATTCGCTTTGGATGCTATCTATGGGGACCCTTGACCATTATGACAACCGTGAGATATTGGCTTAACCAATTGAAACTTGGTCGTATATCTGTTTTAGATGATGAGCGGCCAGGCCACCTAGCAGACATGGTTACGGAGAAAATCGTTGAAAAAGTCCACGGCATGAATCTCTCTGATCGCCGTTGATGAAACCGAGATACATTATATACGCCAGGGACCAAGCGACAGTCAAAACAATGGATTTTCCGGGAGAATATGCTCCAAAGAAGGCAAAGACGATTCCATCGGCAGGAAAGGTCATGGCCACGATTTTTTGGAATTCGAAGTGACTTTTCTCAGAAAGGAAGAACGATCACGGGACTGTACTACAGTGAATTATTAGACCGATTCTATAAGAAATTAAAGGAGACGCGGCCCCATTTGGCTAACAAAAAAGCGTTGTTTCACCACGATCATTTATCAGCACACTCATATGGAATTGTCACGGCCAAATTGCATTAACTGCGCTACGAAGTGCTGCCACACGAACTGTACTCGTCCGACCTCCCAACGACTCCATTCTGTTCCCTAACATAAAAACATGGCTCGCGGGGAAAAACTTAGCTCAAACCAGGAAGTTATCGCCAAAACAGAAGCGTATTTTGAAGAGTTTGACAAATCTTACTTATTGGATGGGTTAAAGAAATGGCAGAAACGTTGGGGAAAGTGTATAGATCTAAAATATTACGTTGAAAAAAAAAAGAAAAACCTCGTTTTCATTCCTGACACGGGTATTTATTGATCGACCCTCGTATCTGTGCAACTCTTGACTAATTCAACCAACTTTGTAGTTTTCAAGATCCAATGGTGTCAAAACTCAAAATGCCCCACCATGTATATATGTCACCACGATAAATTGGCACATGTCTTCCATTTTGCAGTAGCTCGGATAAGTTAGTTAGCCAGCCCTCCTGATCTGTTTTTTTCTCGGTGAAAATTCCAATTGCCTTTATAAAGACCATGTTTTTGATTTTAAAAACAATTCCGTTGAGAATCTAATTTTTGTGCCTTTTTCATGGGGCTAAAAGTGGGTAGAAACTCAAAGTTTTCGCATGACAAATAAAGTCTATTAATTTTTTTTAGCGAATTTTCAAATTAAATGAGCACGAACTAAAGCCCTATATACGTATGGAGGGTCAGGGATTTTGTCGACATCACTGTCATCTCGAAAACTTGTCATCTCGAAAACTATAAGAGATACGAAGTTGATTAAATTAGACAAAATATTGAAAACTGTTATTTTCGTCTCACTTTAATATTTTACAAACCAGCCATTCTAGAAATCTGAAATTCTCTGATGGTGTTCTCAACAAAATGTCTAAGCCCATACGCTTATCAGCTGTGCTGGGCATTTTCTCTTATGGAAGATATTTTAATTATTTTTTTTCTTCGCCAGATTATAAAAGATTTTTTCCAGGTTACACTAACGTATCACTTGGAGGAGTTTTGTTTTTCCTTATATGAAACAAGTAAAGGAAAAATAACTGAAGCGCCATATTGGCTTCTTCCATCAAATAATACAGTATTTTTTCTCGATGTAGTAATGTATAATTTGAGGAACTTTCATTTTTCTTTATATGGAATAAACGAAGAATTGCAGAAATGGTAAGTAGACCGTAACTTACTGACACAATTAACACAAAAAGTTTTCTCTCATATTCAAGTAGGAGTGAAATTTAAATAACACTGACAGCTGTAGCTTAATAACCATTATTTATTATTTAAAACGTGTAAAAAAGAAGATGTTTTTAAGCGATGAAATTACAGATAGGTTACTTTTTTGGGATTCCAAATATATGATACTTGTAAGTTTTCATTCTAAGAGCCTCGGTGGTTCAGTGGTAAGAACATGTGCCTCTGAACGGAAGGGTACTGGGTTCGACCCCAGGGTTCTCCTAGGGAGCTATTTGCTGAAATTAATAGACATACTTTAGAACGGGTTACCAATTCAGTAGTAGAGCCTCGGTAGTTAAGAGGTAAGAACCTGTGCCTCTGAACCGAAGGGTACTGGGTTCGATCCCAGGGTACTCCTTTCACTTTATCAGTACAAACTGTAAAATTAACATAAACCGAAGTTGTAGCATTCTTTTTGAGCAAGTTGAACGTCTGCACGTTCTGCCCTTCGGAGGGGGCGTAAAGCAGTCGGTCCCGTGTCCATACAATGTTGGGCAGGTTAAAGGTCCCAAACTCCTTACAGCAAGGCAGGAGTTCCGCAAAATTTCGAAGATAGTGAGGTGAAACTGCTCCCTGGCCTCAGTGATTGGCCATAGTAGCGGAAATAGACCGACGTTAAATAAACAAAACGCACAAGTTTTCTTTGTGTTTGTATAAAAAATGCAACAAATTAAAATTCTAAACAGCAGAAAGATCAAAGATTCTTCTCATATGAGCCTTCTCTCTATCTATCTCTCTCTCTCTCTCTCTATATATATATATATATATATATATATATATATATATATATATATATATATATAGGGTGATTCATTAACATTGGGAAATCAGAAAGCTGGAGGTAATACACGTCAAATTGTGACCATTGGTGCAAACATGCCTTATCCGAAAGTTAATAGTTTCGGATATACAGAGTGTTGAACGTTAAATATTTAATTGTTTTTTTTATCATTATTCTGAAAATATCTAGATTAGGACCTAGAAAATTTATGAAGCTATGTTTTTTAGACGACGAATAAAATACGTGTTGCAAATATCGCGTTGCTCATTGAGGGCGCCAATTATGACCAATTTCATCGATATTTACAGTTAGCAACTCTTCAGCCTGTATATCTAACATACAATTTGATTAAAAATTGAAAGAGTAATTCTTTTTCAATCAATTATGTATTCTTGTTTCATTCAGGATATTTCCCGTTTTCGAGAAAAAGCGATTTAGCCAACATTGTGTTTTGATAATACGAGAAATTAAAAATGAAACAAACCAAGTGTATTATTTTAATTTTCTAGAACACATAAAATAAAACAAATGAAATACGTAATAATAATTTAAGTTAATTGTTCAAAGTGTCCCCCATTGGCACTGGTACATTTTACATAGAGTTTTGTGATAGACCTTCGAGTTTGAAGCAACATATTGGGATTGCCTCTGACTTCATTGGCAGCGGTGTGTATTCTGCGACACAATTCTTCACGCAGTTTCTTTGTAAACTATCTATTTCATTCGAGACCAAATAGAAAAATCGAGAGAATTGAAGTCCGTACTTCTGCATGGTCAAGCAAAAATGCTTTCACTGCCAATCCAACGATTTGGAAAAACTGCATCTAAACATGCACGCACCGATCGAGAAAAATGCGGTGGCGCTCCATCGTGCATGAACCACATATCTCTTCTTAAATAAAGTTGAACTTCTTCAAGCAATTCTGCCAAATGTTGTTGAAAAAATTGTAATATATTGGGCCATTTAAATTTGGAGGAAGTTCAAAAGGTGCAACAACAATAATTGCCAATTACACTGCATCATACATTCAGTTTAAATGCGTGTCGGAAGTGCCTTACTTTTACAGCCTGGGGACACTCAAAAGTCCCATGAATTATAATTTTGCCAGTTAAAGAAACCACGCCAAGTAAACGTCGCCTCATCGGTATATCAGATTTAATTTTTAAAAAGTAGGATTGTTGGTTTACTGTTCTTCTAGAAAATGGGCAAACCTAGATGAGCAGAAGGATCTTGAGGCAACAAATTTTGTACAGGAGTAAAATGAAATGGATAAAGTTTCTTCTTATCAGAATTCTCTAAATCGTAGGGTATGTTATGTTAAAGTTATGTCTGTAGCAGTACTTAAAATACCAAGTAATTCAATTAGAAATTAAGTTTGTTTATCACTAAAATTTAGAAATAGCAGTATCCAGAATGATTCTAATGTAGAAAAATTTGACATGATTGTTTGTTACTCATCATCTCACAGAAACGCTAATCTAGCATTACGAAACTTCGCTAACAGTTTTCCAGAAGGACGTCAGCGTAATGTTCGATATTTTGCCAAGCTGGTAACAAATTTATTAAATTTTGGGAGCTTTCAAAGTACCCGAGCTCGAAATTACGTCCGTAATGAAAATCGCGATCATGCAATCTGTCAGTTTTTTGAAGAAAATGTTGCCACATCAACAAGAGCAGCCGATACAGAATCGGATGTAGCAAAATCAACCATTCAAAGAACTTAAAAAAAAACAAATACCATCCTTATAAACCAACGATTGTACAAGGATTTCGGGAAGGTGATTATGAACGTAGATTAAGGTTTTCTAACTGATTTATTTATAAATGCCGTGAAAATCGAGTCATTTGGACTGAGGAAAGTCGTTTCACAAACTCGGGAGTGTTCAATTGTCACAAGCATCGTTACTGGGCAACTGAGAATCCAGAATTACGAAATCCCCGTAGATTTTAAACGCGCTTTGGAGTGAATGTTTGGTGTGGAATCTATGGTAAGCATATCTTAAAAGTGTGACCAGAACCCAAAAGTGTAGTCTTAATTTCTTAAATTGTAAGTTGCAATTCTGTTTTTATTTTTCAGGAAACCAGTTAATTGGGCCATTTTTTCACGCTGATACACTTAATAGGCGGCGTTATTTTGATATGTTACAAACCCAAATAATCACGGCAATCAGACAAACTGTGCCAGAGATTTAATTTGAAAATGTTTGGTTTCAGCACGATGGCTGTCCTGCTCATAATTCTAGAGAGGTACACACTCTACTCCGTAACACATTCGGGGAAAGAATAATTTCAAATAGCTGTCCAGTATTATGGTCAGCTAGGAGTCCACATCTTACGCCTCTGGATTTTTTCTTCTGGGGACATGTAAAAAATTAAATGTATGAATTCGATCCACCTGAAGAAACAGACATATTAATTCAAAGGATAAGGGAGATATTTTCTGGAATTAGTGGACATATTTTAGAACGGGGGACCAATTCAGTAATAAAAAAAGTTCGGGACGTAGCAAGTGCGTTATGGTAGTGAATTTTTATTAAATGCTTCAAACATGAATAACTCAATTCTCTATAAACTTAAAAGGTTTAATTTTGGTATGTAGTAAGGTCTTTTCTAAGGCAAGATATTCACCAAAATTTATTACAAAGCTTTGTAATATTCAGAGAAAATGTTTTTTTCAAAATAAAACTCAAAATTTGAATAACTCAATTTTGTATAAACTTAGAAAGTTGAATTTTGGTACGTAGTAAAATCTCTCCCAAAGCAACATATCTAGCAATTTCCATTAAAACAGCTTTATAAATTTCGGAGAAAAAATTTTTTTCGAAAGAAAACTCAAAATTTTCCCGGAAAACCTTGTTCGACTTTCCTGGCTAACGAACATTCAAGCCATTAATAAAAGAAAAGCACTTGCCGAGTTTCATCGAAATCGGTTGATTATTTTTTGAGTTGTCGGATGGATACACACACACACACACACACACACACACACACATATATATATATATATATATATATATATATATATATATATATATATATATATATATATATATATATATATATATATATATATATATATATATATACATATAAAATTGAAACTGACCCCGGATATGGGTCCTAGGGGTCCTAGTTCACGCTCATTTGAAGAAATCGATACCTCTCTATTAGTGAATTTTATTAAATAAAAATTCACTGAAAATGTTGAAAAAAAATGTATTGACAAAAATGGCGGACATTTTGAACTTTAAAAGTGATACTTGTTATTTTTTGTACTTTTGTAAAGGCGCCAACTTTGTTATTTCTTTCTTAATAGTATGTGTTGATTTTTAATTTATTGTTGTGTTTAACGTTTATTTATTTGTTTTATAATGTTATTCGATGTTTGATGTGTTGTTGCTTCTATTGTTTGTATTTATAATTAATATTCTGTCCAGTCTTTGTTAAATAACTAGCGCGCAATGTTTTAAAGTTCATGTTATTCCTTGTTTTACTTTAAAGATTGCGACGTTGCCATATGTATGCATTAATAAATCTTAAAATCTTGTTTTTTCCAATTTATAACCGTTCTTTTGTAATGTATGATACATCATTGAAAAGCAAAAATTATGATCTCTTTTAGACTATCAAAATCCAATATGGTGTCCATCCGAAAAAAAGTTGACAATCGCCTAGCAATTATTTAACAATAGACATGAAATCTGACTAGATAATTGAATTATAAGTTTAAAGTTGCTGTGAAGATGTTTTTTACAGAATTCAAAAATTTTGATAAATAAAAAAGTTATAGCACTTTGAAGAAATGCGCCATTTTTCTTATTTTCAAAAAATCCTAAAAAGCAAAAAAGTTAGGGGAGTCAGATAAGTAGCTTTGGATTGGTAATAAAATTGCCTACAACTTTTCCCATTTAACCGTTTCTCTAGTAGAGTTTCGTTTTTCCAAATTAACGGGACCGGAGATAACCCGGATGATACGAATCAAACGGGAATCGCATGCACAGAGAGTGGCTGGACTTGGTTCGATAACATATAAGCGATGACGTAATAAATTGTGTCCAGTTTTCTGTTTAATGTTAGTAAATTCATTATCTAGTGCATGACAATTAATTATTATTATATTTGGCGAAAAATGAATACAAGAAACATTATTCTTGAAAATCGTGCCTAAGCTGGTCTCAATCTCCGAAGTCCAGAACTATGTATACTAGTACTGACTTTTCTATTTGTTTAGCAATCTGCCTATTAGTGATCCAGTCAAGTTTGTCTTAATAAGTCATCGTGATGGATCCCACTGACGTGAAGAAAAGTGTCCCTGTGTACATCCTTTTTAACATAATTTATAACAACATAAGTCATTAATCAACTAAAAGTAAGCGATAGAAAACATATTATAAATAAATACGCGCACTTTATCGTTTAAGGTTTTTAGGTATATATAGACAAGTATCAAAAATAACGTTTATTTATACTATTAATACTATCATAAGACAAGTCTAACTAGTCCTGGCTATGGGTAGAACATAAAACAAGTGCGTTATGGCAGTGAATTTTTATGAAAATGATTTGAATATGAAATATGTCTTTTTAATGCAAGCAGTCACAATTTGGTTACCTGTATAACCTATATAGTAGAAACAATGTGCCATATTTTATGAAAATAACTTATTGTTTGAAAATGTACAAAAATTTTCAGACAATAAACTTTAAATGTTGGTTTCCTAGCCAACAAACCTTAAGTTAATAGCAAATTGAGTAATTGAAATTTGAAGCATTTAATGAAAATTTGCTACCAAAACGCACTTACTGCGTCTTGATTTTTTCTTACAAACATATTTCGATAAAAAATGCAATAAAATAAGGCTGTTTGAAAAAAAAAATAGTAGGCCAGCCGGTGATTGTCAAAATAATTTTATGAGATGCAGCTCAAGACACCCTATAATTAACTTATACAATTTTTTCTCGTCTGTTGTATAATAATAATTACATTGAGCTTTACCGTAGAAATGCGTCACCCTGTATATATGTAAACAGATCAAAACTGAACGTAAGCCCGGATATGGATTTCAGGGGGCCTAGTTTTCGCTCATTTGAAGAAATCTTTTTAAAATTCTAAAGTCGCGGTCTCCTCAATGACGAATTTTTTGTACGAAAATTAGTTAAAAATTATGGACCGTCAAACCATAAACTTAACTAAAACTACCGCCAAACTATCAGTGAGAAAATAACTAACCTGTTGCATCAGCCCTTTTTGTAAAACTTCGATCCATTATATGTATTGATAAAACATAACAAACACTGTTTAGTCCACCCACTAACATTAATAAAGGAATAATTTGCACTTTTATATAAAAATTTCCCAAATAACACAATAATTTGTCAACTCAAACAGATAAACATATAAACAATCTAAATAAACGTCAGTTACAGCTTACAGCGTCTAACAGACCTGCGCAATAATATAAAATGTTCCGTTCCCAGGCAACGACATACTAGATCTTATATAAGCCAGGTTTGCCATTGTCAATAAAACGCGGTGATATTAAAAATAAATGTGTCAAATTTGAATAGCTCAATTTTCTGTAAACCTAGAAAGCTGAATTTTGGCACATAGGTCTTTCCCAAAGCATTATGTACACCATTTCACCGAAATATATTTGTAATTTTCGGAGAAAAATTTTTTTTCGAAAGAAAACTCAAAATTTTCCCGGAAAACATTTTCAGATTTTCCTGGCTAACGAACTCATCCAAGCTATTAATAAAAGAAAGGCACTTGCCGAGTTTCATCAAAATCGGTTAATTATTTTTTGAGTTATCGGTTGGATACCTATATATATATATATATATATATATATATATATATATATATATATATATATATATATATATATATATATATATATATATATATATATATATATATATATATATATATATATATATATATATATATATATATATAAATCGAAACTGACCCCGGATATGGGTTCTAGGGGCCAAAATTCGCGCTCATTTAAAAAAAATTTGCAAAGTCTCACCATCGATACCTCTCTATTAGTGATTTTTTTAAATAAAGATTCACTAACATTCATGATTCTGAACCTGCAATCTAACATTTGAGTTGGTTAATCTGCATACCTCACATTTAAAAATGAATAAAGGGATACAATCTATAATCTTGTAAGGTATCATTGCTAAATAGACCGTGGCTAAACGAACACGTTCAAGGCCAACATAACAACGAAAAAAAAGTTAAGCACTTGTATGTACCTACATATGTTTACATAACCATCATATATGCTTCATGTATACTTTATGAATAGTTACGCCGGTTATGACTCGTATAAAACTGAACCCAACAATTTATTGGGTTGAACCGTGTCCAGAATTTGCTAAAACCAAACGTTATGGCTCACGATTTTGAGCCATTTTTAAGAGGTTAAGGAAATGTGAAAGGAAAGGAACTCTTAACGCCTTTATCTGCCGACTCCTTAGAGCGGTGAATAAGGGTAGGTTGGGTTGTTGTAGCTCGATTCCAGCGCACCAATCTGCCTACTCTTCAGATCTCGCCGGAAACCCCCTCTCAGGTGTCAGTGCGTTCAACACTACACCTGAGAGATCGAATTCGCTTAGGTCTAGCGTCTAGCGTGAAAAACACTGAGACCTGAGCGACGATTTCAAGCGAGATCTGGGGAGCAGGCGAATTGAGGTCCTTAAAGTGGTGGATAAGGTAGGGTAAGTTATTGTAGTTCTATTCTAGGAGCTTAATTTGCCGACTCTTTAGATCTCACTGGAAATCGTCTATCAGGTGTCAGTGTGTTCAACGATAGACCTGGCAGAAATCTCAGATAACTGGTAGGTGTAGCGTCTAGCGGGAAACACACTGAGAACTGAGAGATGGTTTCCAGGGAGATCTGGGGAGTATGCAGATTGACACCCTGGATTCGAACTCCAAGTTTGAACTAGACGTTTCATTTTCAAGAGGTTAAGGGGATGGTGGATGGTTATAGTTCGACTCCAGAGCCTCAATCTGCCTACTCCCCAGATCTCGCTGGAAATCGTCTGTAAGGTCTCAGTATGTTCAAACCAAGACCTGCTGGATATTTTAGATGTCTCTCAGGCTTACCGTATAGCACGAAGGTTTAAAAATATTAGTTATAAATTGTGTTAGAATTGATTGATTTGTTTTTGAAATTCGAGTGTTAATAAATGGCTGCCAAACTCATGGATATAATCTTAAAAAACGACCTTCATGATTTTTTAGTGAATTTTCTTAGAAAAAATTCACTAATGAGGAGATCTCGACTTTTGAATTTTGAAAAAATTTCTTCAAATGAGCGCGATCTAGGACTCCTAGAACCCATATCCGGGGTCAGTTTCAATTTTTATATGTTTATATATATATATATATATATATATATATATATATATATATATATATATATATATATATATATATATATATATATATATATATATATGTATCACACCGATAACTCAAAAAATAATGGGCCGATTTTGATAAAATTTGGCATGTACGTTTCTTTTGTAAATGGCTTGGATAAGTTTGTTAGTCAGGAAAATCGGACAAGGTTTTCCGGGAAAATTTAGAGTTTTCATTCGAAAAAAATTCTTATCTCAAAAAGTAATAAGCCGATTTCAATAAAATTTGGCATGTACCTTCCCTTTGTAAATGGCTTTGACAAGTTTGTTAGTCAGGATAATCTGACAAGGTTTTCCGGGAAAATTTTGAGTTTTCATTCGAAATAAATTTTTATTTCAAAGAATAATAGGCCGATTTTGATAAAATTTGGCATGTACCTTCCTTTTGTAAATGGCTTTGACAAGTTTGTTAGTCAGGATAATCTGACAAGGTTTTCCGGGAAAATTTTGAGTTTTCATTCGAAATAAATTTTTATTTCAAAGAATAATACGCCGATTTTGATACAATTTGGCAAGTACCTTCCTTTTGTAAATGGCTTTGACAAGTTTGTTAATCAGAAAAATCGGACAAGGTTTTCCGAAAAAATTTTGAGTTTTCATTTGAAAAAAATTTTTATCTTAAAAAATAAAAAATCTATGATAATCAAATTTGGTAGGTAGGTTTACGATATAAAAAGTAAACTATACACCAAAATTAAGATTTTTATGTTACAAGAAAAAAAAGTTATAATAAAATATTTTGTGCCAGATCATTTCTATGAAAATTCACTACCATAACGCACTTGCTGCGTCCAGGCTTTTTTACAATCAATTATGATATTTTCATTATATGTGATACATCTTTATATATGAAAAAAAAAGGTTATTTCTAATCATGTTGAAAACCAAATAGCTTCTATAAAAAAAGTGAATGATGATATCTCAGAACCGAAACGTCTGAATTTAATACTGAATATACGTACTCACAAATTTGCTGATTATTTTTAATTGGAAAATTTGTAGCCCTTTTTCTAGAATGCATATTCTTGGTTCTTTGAAAATATCTTAAAAATCAACAGAGTTACACCAGCCTTCGAACGGATATAACTTCACAACTGAATTCACTACAACTTATCCCATTTAACCGTTTTCGCATGTTTTATAGTTTCCGAGATCCCAATACATCAAATTGCACAAAACATTAACATTAGCCTGTCAAGCGCAACAAAGATTCTTGAGAGATGTTGGTATTTGGCTGCGATGTTTAAACCATTCGCGTAAAAGATTCTTTCAAAAACGTTGTTACCATGTGAACAAAATCAACCAAGAGCATTCCGAAAACAAGTTTAATAATAGAATTCAATTTTGTATGTGGGTTTTGATCAAAGTGAGATAAAATGAAAACTTTTTAATGTTCTGTTTAGTAACGAATGTACGTTTAACAAAAATGTATCCGTTAATAGAGAAGACCTTTATTAAACTTCTGATCCAATGCGCATCAATTTGGAATAATTAGTATTCAGCACAGGTGGCCACTGAATGTGTGAGGCGGAATAAGGGGCCAATTTTTTTTTTAAACATTTAAATGGAATATGATTTGAAATTTTGTGAAAAATCAATTTCCAACCTTATTGCAAAATATTCCCCTGGACATAAAGCAAACGAAGTCACTTCAAATGGATGAAGCTCCCATACATTTCATTCGTGTGGTCCGAGAATTTTTTATGATAATTTTCAAAATCGTTGAAATGAAAGAAATTGATTTCAGAACTGGCTTTCACTATCACCGGACTTGACTTCACCAGATATATTTTTATGGGGATACTTAAAAGGAATCGTTTAGCATACACCTCCAACAACACCAGTTTTGTTAAACATAATATTTGAAAAACAAATATTTGAAAAACAGGATACAACAAGCAATTGTTTGTTGTGTTTACATAATACCTTTATTTCTCCATTATTTTAAATGGTATTTAATTATTAAAGTATTACTAATCTAATGTTTTGCTGTAAACCTGTTGTTTGTTACAAGTAATTTTGACTTGTGAAAGTGCCACAGGTGACTTGTTAAATATTAAGTTAAATAAATAAGCTTTAGTTAATTTGTATAATGAAATGGTGCTTTTTCATGAAAACACTAAAAACTAACTATAGGAAGACAATAGTATTCGATAGAAAACTAAATTCTACATAAGTTGCTGGCATAAGATACAGGATGTTATATTTAAATTAAACAAGTTATTACCATGTTTACGTTTTTTTTTTTTTGTTTTTTATATTTCAACAACACACCACGAGGGCTTACAGCTTAAATACTATCGTACCGTGGGTGTCGACAAGGAGGAAAGAGGCAACTTGTTAATTCTGAACTTGAAGGTTTGGAGGTTCGGAGAAGGAAATACATTTACCGGCAAGGAATTCCATAACTTGGAAGTCCTCAGGACAAAAGAGCGGGCATAACAAGATGTTCTATGTCTGGTGACCTGGACAGTAAAAGACACACGTACATGTTAGTCAATGAAGTGAGTTACAAAGCTTGGTTTATGAAAAGATAATACATGTTGAAATTTTTAAGTCCAGTTTATTATATGTCTTTTGCGATATCAAAGTACAAATTAAGGAGATTTTATCAAGTATTAATCTTCATATTTTAGAATTAGTTACAGTGATACAGGGTGTTTGTAAACGCCGTGCCAGATTAAAGTTATATTTTTTTAAATAAAACACCCTATATTTTAATTTAAATTTGAAATCCGCTTCACTTCCTCATTACAAGAATATAAAATTATGTATAATACAGGATATCTAAAAAGTTATAATCCAGTTTCCATGAAAATCGTTTAACTCCCTGTATAATTTAAAAGGAGTACAAGAACAATGATCTATTGCAACCGTAGTTTTTTTTAAATAATCGATTTTGTTAATATTCATTGAATAGATTACTGGGCGATTCAAACCACCAATTCATTTTTCTCAGGTTTTTTAAATTGATCACCCTGTGTGTTATATAGCTATCGTAAAGTACTATCATTATACGTTTATTTTTGTTAAACATTCCCTATACCAAAAATTATTTGTTCTTGATATTTTCATGTTTTTATACAGAGTATCGATTGGGTATCTAAATGCTTATGAATTATGAGATGGCCATGATTTATTTGGCAAAAACTGACCGTTTACCATTATTGTCTGTGAATTCAGTGGTCAAATAACAAGTACAGAGAGTAAAGGAACTCTATTACAAATATAAATCTTACAAAAATGCTGTGATATTTTATTAAAATACCCCCAATCTCAATAACAAAATGTATTCAAAATAAACTTTCGATACATCTAATGCATGCCTTAAAACGGTAATTGAATGAATTACCTACATTACGAAGCATTTGTATACTAATACCTCGAAATTCATTTGTAATTATCTCCTTCATGTCATCCCGTGTTGTTGAAGGAGTGTTATAAACTTCATTCTTAATATAACCCCAGAAAATAAGTCCATTTTATTGAATTATGGTGACCTGACTGGCCACCGCACTGGCCTTCTCTTCCGATTCATCTTCTAGGAAACTGATTATCAAGTTCACATTGAATTGGTAGATTATAGTGAACATGAGCACCGTTATGTAAGAACTACATTTACTGACGTATATGAAGTGGAACCTCTACCAGTAATAAGGGTAACTGATTTACTAAAAAATGTAAATACATCTCAGCATTTAAATACTCATAAAAATATGGTCCTACTACATAGTTACCAACAATACTTCTCCAGATATTAAATGACCATCTATTAGGTTTGTAATTAATTATGTAGTATGTATTACTTGTAGAATAATAGTGGTGTAGTGCTTGTGAACACAGCCATTTCTATGAAACGTAGCTTCATCTTCTAATAGTACATAGTCAAAACAGTCACTGTAGATAAAATTTTTGTAGGGCCCATTCCCAAAATATTAATCTCATCTCAAAATCATGAGTTAATTCTTGTTGCAATAGAATGTGGTAAAGGTGCTTTTTGTTTTTAGAAAGAATTATGTGCACACAGTAATAACCGAGTTCTTGTTCTTTGGTAATACTCCTTATATTTGTATGTGGTTTTTCTGTAACTGCCAGCAACACATTCATTTCGTCTTCCTCTCTCACAACAGTACTTGTTCATTCGTGCTTCTCATAATAAACCGAGCCAGTACTGTTAAACAGATCCATCAATAGTTCAAAGCTTGATTTTGTAGGTTGCTGCCTCTCAGGAAAACGTTGACGATAAATTCATATTGATAGCAATGCCTTTTTCTTGCATTCTCCCAATATCACACATACTATTTCGATAAAATAATGACGTGTTAAGAGATAATTGTGGTTGAAAAGATATATTAAAAGGAACATTTTTTATAGTAAACGAAGGTGATGGCTGAATCATTAGATAAAGGAAATGGAAGTTAAAAGATTTTTTGCATATCTCAAAATTTGAAGTTTGTCTGATTTGAAATGTAGCGGTCAAGTAGTTTTGGATAGAATGTTACTTTATTATGTTATTGTACACCACAATTATTAAAAGATTTCATGTATGCACATACTGTACAATTTAAGCTAATAAATATAATAATTATAATATCTGTCAGTTCATCGCGAGTATCATCTTTGACCTACCTTAGATTATTTAAAATAATAGCAACACATGTACCACACCACTGAATTCACTGACAATAATAGTGAATTGTCATTTTTTGCCAAATAAATCATGGCTATCTTATAATCCATAATCATCTAGATATCTAATCGATACTTTGCATAGAAAAATGAACATATCACAAACTAACAATCGGTATCGGGAATGTTTAACGAAAATAAAAGTATAATGATATTGATGGAGTAAGTATGTCAAATTAAAATGTCATTTTTGGTCTCGTACAAAATTTACAATTTCGGCAAAAATATGGGTAGTTAAGGAAGGTTTGCAGTTGGAAAAGTATTATGGAGTGATTAGTATTAATTGTAAATCGAGGTATCAGGTGAAACATTAGAAGAACGAAATGGAACAGGAAAGAGATTTTTTAGAATGTCCAAATTTTAAGGTTGTTGAATTTGGAGTGTTGTCAAGCAGTTTTGGATGTAACTATGTATACAATTATGTTAATATTCACCACAAGTCTTAGACTTATTGAATAAACATGTTGTATAATTTTAAGCAATAAAGGTAATAATAATTACTTTACGATGGTTACATAAAATACATGGTGATCAATTTAAAAAAAAGAGAAAATAATGCATTTGTGTTCTGACTCACCCAGTAATCGATTTAATGAATATTAACAAAATTAAACATTTTTCTACATTTTAACAAGCACTAGAAAACACTAAGTGAGTGGTGAGCAAGTCTCCACCTAGTTGCGGAACCAAGTAGTATGTTGTCACGCCAGCTCCAAATAACACAAAGTGTTAAAAAAATGGAGACTGTGTACAACCAACTAACAATTTAATACAGTCTCTATTTTTTAACACTTTGTGTTATTTGGAGCTGGCGTGACAACATACTACTAGGTTCTGCAACTAGGTGGCGACACGCTCACCACTCACTTAGTGTTGAAAGGCTGGCTACTATAGCTGTGTTACTTTATAGGTGTATTTTTGCAGCAATTAGTATGCCGTACTGACGAGATCTAATTAGAGTGAAACCGGTCTACGGTTCTAATTGTTGTGAGAATGCATCTATGCCTTGCATACTTTGTCCCTATATTAGGATAGAAATGGGCCAGGGCTGACAATTTATTAAATTGTTAGTTGGTTGTATACAGTCTCAATTTTTTAACACTTTGTGTTATTTGGAGCTGACGTGACAACATATTACTTGATTCCGCAACTAGGTGGCGACACGCTCACCACTCACTTAGTGTTGAAAGGCTGGCTACTATAACCGTATTACTTTATAGGTGTATTTTTGCAGCAATTAGTATGCCATACGGACGAGCTCTAATTAGAGCGAAACCGGTCTACAGTTCTAATTGTTGTGAAAATGCATCTATGTCTTTTAAACACTAGAAAGCGACGGCTGCAATAGATCTTTGTTTTTGTTACAACTTTCCTGGAAAATTGGTTATAACTTTTTATATACCCTATATAACATATTACAACTTTATATTCTTGTAAAAATACAGGGTGTTTCATTAAAAAAAAGGTTACTTTTGAACGGGCAGGGCGTTATAGAACACCCTAGAGAATTGTAACTAATTCTAAAATATGAAGCTTAATGCTTGCTACAATCTCTCTAATTTTTACTTCAATACCTTAGAGACAGAATATACTGGATTTTATCGTACTAATCAATCATCCTATATATATATATATATATATATATATATATATATATATATATATATATATATATATATATATATATATATATATATATATATATATATATAGATGTTTTCATACGGCGTGTATATATTTGGATAATGAATGTACATGAAAGAGTGTGAGAATGTGTGAGTGTGAGTGCGCGTACGTGAGAGACTTGGTGGGTATTTAACTTGGTAAGTGAGTGTTATTTTTAATTGTGATTGGGCAGGTATACATTGAATCGGGAAACAAGTGGTTTAGTAATCTGTTGTCAATATCGGAACTTCCTCTTTCCTCCTTTTTATTGCGATGAGAGGGGAGTAGACTTTAATCACGGCTGACTGTAGAGATCATTCAATGGTAAAGAATAGAGATAAGATTGGAGAACCGGATCATACGGACGTGATACGTCCTGTTGCACTGTTGCTGGAAGGATGCATGCAACTGCTCTGTACAATATGTAGGAGGAGTTTTTCAGCACATACAAGTTCTTCTGAACTTACGTGCTACTGTTCTTAATATTAGTTAGTAAGTATTATTGTATGTATGGGAAATAAATAAATAATATATATATATATATATATATATATATATATATATATATATATATATATATATATATATATATATATATATATATATAGAGAGAGAGAGAGAGAGAGAGAGAGAGAGAGGGAGAGAGAGTGGGCTATTTTGAGTATCGACACTAAACTTCCAGATTAAAAAATAATTTCATAGGTATCTGGTGATAGATAAAAACTATTGTTTATTTTGTTTTAATTGCTCATATACCTTGTGTATTAGACTTAACAATTACTAAATTTAAAACGCGATTTTTTTTGCACCAACTTTGAAGCTTTCTGCACCACCCAATTTCGAAATTTAGTTCACTTGAAATTATAAATTATATGCAGTGATTTTCACTTGAAATGGTAATACCTTAAGAACTAATTTATTTTTAAGCGAGTTTTAACGAATTTTTATTCTGTAGGTGATACTTCTGGAGCTTCTTTGAATGGGTAAAAAACATTCAAATGTCCGTAGTTTAAAAACTTAGTAAATAGCTAGCCTACTGTGATAAAAAATTATAGCAAAAAATTATAAAAAAATATTAAAGCTTTTTTATCAAAAAATTTTATCAAAAAAATTTGTTCGTAATCACCCCGAAACCCCAAGTTTGGTTGAAAACAAAGCTGAAAAATTTACCCATAAAATTGTTAAAGATAATTAACAAAAATTTTATTCACCAAAAAATTTAATTAAAGAAATAAACAAGAAGCACACAAAAGTAATTATAACACTTCAGGTTAAGTAACTGTTTTCTCTACCAAAACGCCATTTAATGATCCACATTTTTCAATTCTTTTTCTATTGTTATTTACCACTCTGTGTAATTCAGCTAGTGTAACCTCCAGACAAGCTTCTGTTACAAAGTTCTTGAAAATTTGGTAGCTTGGTTTTGTACACATTTGCTTTAATAGTTTCCCCACAAACAAAAATCCAGAGGAGTTAGGTCGGGAGATCTGGCGGGCAGAAAACTAAAGGACTATTTCTACACCTTCAGTGAAAGTTTTCATTGAGCCATTGTCTGACTATCACTGCATTAAGAAGTGGTGCTCATCTAGCTGAGAATACATATCCTGTCGCACTCGAATTAAAAGTTCACGTAATGCATCTCAAATTCATTGTTTAAATACTCCAATAATCGGTCAGCATTCAAATTATAATTGAAAAAGATGGGCTCTATTATTCTCTCATCTAATATTCCACACCATATATTCATTTTCTGAGAATACTGCTTTCAGCAATTAATAACCCAGTGTGGATTCTCTCGAGACCAGTCACGGAAATTTGGTGATGTTTGTACACCATTTATTGTAAAGGTAGCTTCGACGCCAGATTTTGACACAGATTCAAATTCAAATTAGGTGATACTGTCCTATTACTTGCTTTGGGGTTTTCATTCATGAAATTCAAAATAACTTAGTCGCCTGGATATCCTTGAACGGTTCTTGTTTTTTGTTTAGTTGCATTTCCAGTATTATTGAAAAGTTAGTTTACTTTAAAAGACAGTCTTACTTGTTATAGGGCGACCAGAATGTGTTGCACTGAATTCATCCGCAGCTTCTTTTGTCGAACATACATTATCAGCAACAAATTTGACAATTTCCACTTTTTGGACTATAACAAGCCTTTCTGCAGCCATAATAAATAAAAGTTCGGAACGCAGCAAGTGCGTTATGGTAGTGAATTTTCATAAAAATGTTTTTAATAGCAAATATGTGTGTGTTTTTTTTTTTCAGAAAGCATGCATCAAATTTGATTACGAGTATAACATATATAGTAAAAACAATGTGCCATGTTTCATTGAAAACGTACAGATATTTCCAAAAGTAAACCTAAAGTGTAACCGAAAAAATCCGTTTCTTGGTCAACCTTATAGGTTAATAGCAAATTGAGCTTTTAAAATATGAAGCATTTAATCAAAATTCGCTACCATAACGCACTTGCTGCGTCCAGAATTTTTTAACTTACAAACATGCATTATATTTCGATGAAAAATGGAAAAACATAGGCGTTTTTGACTAAATTTTTTTTATTTGTATCACCAACGACTTATGGGCCACCTGTGATTGTCGCAATAATTTTTATGATGTAGCTCAAGACACCGTATAATTAATGTATACAATATTTTTTCATATCTTGTATAATAACGGATATATTGAGCTTTATTGATTTTTTACGAAAATTCGACAAAAATTATATACCATTAAACGATAAACTCTATAGCTAAGGCTACTGCCAAGCATCAGACAAAGAGTCTATTTGAAATGAATTTTATGGAAATATTTTAGTAAAATGAAGGACAATGACGGTTGAAACTAAGACTCCGGTGTTTGTAAAACATTCTTCTTGAGACATTTTCTTTCCATAGCCCGTATTAGATTCAAGTTCTTTGCCTAAATGTTGCGAATTTTGCCGTTTTAAATGGTCACTTTGACGTTTTGAGGAAAACCCCTAATTATTTTTCTTTAAATGACCATAACTTTTTTGTATTTTGACCTACAGAGCTAAATTTTGGTAGGTAGCTCACTTATAACGATATAAACCAGATTACCAAATTTGGTTGCCCTTACTTTGTGAATTCCGGAGATATACATTTTTTTGAAAGAAAACACAAAATTTTCCGGGAAAACCTGGGCCGATTTTCCTGACTAACGAATTTGTCCAAGCCATTTGCAATTTAATCTAAATCGGCATATTATTTTTTGAGTTATCGGTGTGATACATACATACATACATATATATATATATATATATATATATATATATATATATATATATATATATATATATATATATATATATATATATATATATATATATATATATATATAAATTGAAACTGACCCCGGATATGTGTTCTGGGTGGCCTAACTAGCGCTCATTTGAAGAAATTTTTTCAAAATTCAAAAGTCGGGATCTCGTCATTAGTGAATTTTTTTAAAGAAAATTCACTAAAAATCACCACTATTACGATTAGACGTGTGACAAATTATCAACGCTTCAGTGATAGATCCCATATTGCTCATAAATCATGGCAATCTTGTGAGATCTAAATTTGAATTAATAATTATCTTGAACATTTTTGTGGGTACATTTTTTTTCGTTTTTAACCAAACTTGGGATTTGGGGGTTTGGCGTGATTCCGGACATTTTTTTAAATTTTTTGAAAAAAAATCACTGGGAATACCTAATGTTTTTACAATTTTTTGTGATAATTTTTGATCAAAGTAGGCTAGTTATGTACTAAGGCTATAATGTAGTTTCTCCATTCAAAGAAGCTCAACAAGCTTCACATACAGAATAAAAGTTATTTAAATTCGCCTAAAAATAAAAAAAGTGAGATGTTACCATTTCAAGTGAAATACACTGTATAAGCATAGAAAAATTGAAACTGTCCCCAAATATATGGGTTCTAAGGGTCTTAATTCGCGTTTAGATAAAGACATGTATTTTAGTCTTACAGGCCGATCTCGTCATAAGCGATTTTTTCTAAAAAAATCACAAATAACAAAAAAATCTATTGTCTGAATACACTTATCTATCTGATTCTGATTATTATGCGGAACCCTCATTGTTCAAGTTGGATATTTTTTAAAAACAAAATCGTACTTTTTTCTTGCACTGTATATGTATCTAGGTGGTAGGTGTTCTTAAATTATTTTAAAAAAATTGCGTTATTTTTGATCAGTAATTCTCAAATTTTAGTTAAATGGATATTGAAATATTTCATTTATTGTTATACAAAAATTAACAACCACTTTAAAAAACGGAATTTATCCAATCAAACTAACTTTTTCGGGTGAATTCGATAACGAAATCACAAGAACTTATACGACCTTCGCGACCTTGTTATTTATTTTAACCTTGAACTTATGTAACGTATTCCATCCAAGTACAGTTATACTTGTTATAAATAACATAAATAAACAAACAGCATTTCCTCCTGTATCAACCAATGAACACGTTCATTAGTACAAAAATTATTCGCACATCCTTTGCGTCGTTCACCACAAATTATCACATCCGGTTGTTACCCGGAAAAATACTGATGTATATGACTTACCCTGTAACTGGGTCAACGGCACTTTTAACCCACACAAATCACTATATCGAAAGCACCACTACTTATAACAGCGTTCTGATGATGATGGTAGCAACCTTGAAGACAGCATTCACGGACTAACAGCTCTTCTACGGACGAGGTTTAGTTCTTATACCCATCGTGACGTCATTGTGTCACCCGGTATACACACAGTTCATCCGGGAGGACGCTATGCTCGGATTGCTTGATTGTGGTAAGTAAATGCCACCTCCTGCTGAATAACTTTACGTTAACATCGCTGTTTGACATGAGGTTTGGTGGATGAATTGACGAGTACAGCGTAGAAATTTATATTGCCGTCATCATCATCATAATCACAGTCTAAAGACGACGTCGCGCTGTCGTCGCAACCATGACTTTGTCTTCAGCAGTTCTTTCTATTTCATTGTAGCTTTAGCATTTCATCAAGATTTCTTCTTAGCCTAACTCTTCTCTTTTTGCCAAGTAGATATATATCCCCCAAATAATCTTGTCAAAAATATATTATGTCCAATAAATCTTGCCTTTCTACTTTTAGTGAATTTTCTTAAAAAAATTCACTAATGAGATCTTGACTTTTAAATTATGAAAAATTTCTTCAAATGAGCGCTATTTAGGACCCCTGAAACCCAAATCCGAGGTCGGTTTGAGACTTTATATGTTTATATATATATATATATATATATATATATATATATATATATATATATATATATATATATATATATATATATATATATATATATATATATATATATATATATATATATATATATGTTTATATATTTATGTGTCACACCTATAACTAAAAAATAATGGATTTTGATAAAATTAGGTGAGTACCTTCCTTTCGCGAGTGGCTTGGATAAGTTCGTTAGCCAGGAAAATCCGCCAAGGTTTTCCCGGAAAATGTTGTTTTCTTTCGAAAAAAATCGAAAAAAATTTTTATCTTCGGAATTAACAAAGTAAGGGCAACCAAATTTGGTACGCGGGTTTATATCAATATAGGTAAGGCAGCTACTTATATTTAGCTCTGTAGGTTAAAGGACAAAAATGTTACAGGCATTTAAGGAAAAAAAATATTTGGGTTTTCCTCAAAACGTCAAAGTCGCGATTTTAAACGTTAAAATTGGTAATATTTAGGCAATGAACCTAAAAATAATATGAGCTATGGAAGGAAAATGTCTCAAGAAGAATGTTTTACAAAGCCTGAAGTATTAGTTTCAATCGTCATTGTCCTTCATTTTACTAAAATATTCCCAGAAAATTCATTTCAAATAGACCCTTTCTCTGATCTTTGGCAGTAGTGTTGGCTATAGAGTTTATCGGTTAATGGTATATCATTTTTGTCGAATTTTCGTAAAAAATCTTTAAAGCCCAATATATCCCTTATTATGCAAGATACGGGAAAAAAATTACACATTAATTATAGGGTGTCTTCAGCTACATCTTAAAAAAATATTTCTACAATTACAGGCTGACCCGTAAGTCGTTGGTGATTCAAATTTTCTTTTTTAGGGAATTTTCTCTAAAAAATTCACTAATGGGGAGATCCGTGTTTATATATATATATATATATATATATATATATATATATATATATATATATATATATATATATATATATATATATATATATATATAGTACCGATAACTCAAAAAATGATATCTTTGATCTTGATCAAATTTGGTGAGTACCTTCCTTTTGCAAGTGGCTTGGATATGTTCGTTAGCCAGGAACATCGGACAAGGTTTTCCCGGAAAATTTTGTATTTTCTTTCTAAAAAAATTCATATCTCCGAAATAACAAAGTGAGAGCAACCAAATTTGGTACGCGTATTTTGTATTATAAAGAGTGAACCATGTACCAAAATTTAGGTCTCTAAGTTTAAGGACAAAAAAGTTACGGGCAGCTAAAGAAACAAATTTTGGAGTTTTTCTCAAAACGTCAAACTCGCAATTTGAAACCTCAAAATAAGCAATGTTTAGGCAAAGAACGTAAAACAAATACGGATTGTGAAAAGAAAATGATGCAAGAAGAGTGTTCTGCGAACTCTTAAGTTTCAGATTCAACCGTCATTGCCCTTTATTTTACTAAAATATTTACAGAAAATTCATTTCAAGTAGACCCTTTCTCCGATGCTTTGGCTGTCGGTTTAGTTAAGTTGATGCTTTCGCTGTAGGTCTAGTGAAGTTTGTTGTTTAACGGTCTATAATTTTTAGCTAATTTTCGTAGAACAAATTCGTTACTGCATTTTAGCATTTTTTATCGAAATATGATGCATGTTTGTAAGAAAAAAATCTGGACGCAATAAGTGCGTTTTGGTAGCAAATTTTCATTAAATCCTTTAAATTTCAATAACTCAATTTGCTATTAACGTAAGTTTTGTTGGTTAGGAAACCAACATTTAACTTTATTTTTGTATGAACGCAGCAAGGGCGTTTTGTTTCCGAATTTTCATTAAATGTTTGAAATTTCAATAACTCAATTTGCTATTAACCGAAGGTTCATTGGCTAGGTGACCAGTTTTCTCGGAAACATTTAAAGTTTATTTTCGGAAAATTTTTGTACATTTTCAAATAATTATTTTGGTAAAATATGGTACATTATTCCTACTATATAGGTTATACCGGTAACCAAATTGATGCCTGCTCGCATTAGAGCGATATATTTGTATTTAAAAACATATTAATGAAAATTCACTTCCATAACGCACTTGCTGCGTCCAGAGTTTTTTAATTCTTCTAGCAATCATCTCTCTCCTCTTATCTCTTTAAGCACACTTTTATGTGTCTTTTTATCAGTGCACTTTGTCTTTTATCTTGGTAATTTTAGCCAAGTTTCGAAGAAAAATTAACAGATGAGGAGATCGCAATTTCTGTAATTTGAAAATTTTCTTTTAAATGAGCGCAAATTAGGTCCCCTAGAACAGATATCCGTGGTCGGTTTCAATTTTTTGTCCTATTACACCGATCAGATAAAAAATAATGGGCCGATTTTAATAAGATTTGGCAGGTACATTCCTTTTGTAAGTGGCTTAGGCAGAAAAATCGGACCAGTCTTTCCGGGAAAATGTTGGGTTTCCTTTCGAATAATTTTTAAATCTCCAAAAATAACAAATATGTAACAACCAAATTTCGTACACAGGTGTACATTCTAAAAAGTAACCTGTATACCAAAATTAATAATTTCAGTTTAGAGAAAATAAAGTTATAAGCATTTAAATAAACAAAATTTGGGTGCCGCTGGTGGTCAAAGAATGACACAAATCCAAAATATTTTGCGTGGTTAACAAAATTCATTGAATGTTACAGACATTGGCGCAAAAAGATCATGAAATACCATAAATATTACTTTGAAAATTTTTTAGTTCTTCTTCTTAAAACGTAAAAGTGGCGTTTTGAAGTTTTGGATAAAGATGCATAAACGAAGGAGGGTTATATGGGAGACATGTCGTAATAGGTGTGTTTGACAAAGCCTTAAGTTTTTACTTCAGCCGTTATTCTTCTTTATTTTACTAAAATTCATTTCAAATAGAGCTATTTTGGCAGTAGTTTCTGTTATAGAGTTTGTTGTTTAATAGCCTATAATTTTAGTGAATTTTCGTAGAAATAAATTGCTATTTAGGCCTCCTAGAGCCCATATCTAGGGTCAGTGTTAGTTTTTATATGTTTATCGGATTTCTACGGTAAAGCTCAATATATACGGTAATTATAAGGCGTCTTGAGTTGCATCTTATAAAATTATTTTGACAATCAAACGATGGCCCACAAGTCGTTGGTGATCAAATTTTCTTTTTTTAATGGAAAACTACTTATGTAATTACATTATTGTATTTTCCATCTAATTATAATGGATATTTGTATATAAAATTGATATCGTTCACCGTTTTCGAGGTATTTCAATTGTTTTCCCACTTTTCACGTTTTGATGCGGCATTTTTACCAATATATAGAGAGCGCACTCCCATGAAAACGGCGCATTGAAGGAGGAGAAATTTGTTTAGTAAATTGTATAAAAAACTTTTTAGCAAATATTCGTAAAAAGCCTTTCGTATAACATTACCTAAGCCAATCTTTGTAAACAAAAATGACAAATTTTCGTGAAAGGGGTTCTTTGCAAATTTTCATGTTACATTTTTTTTTAATTCCTGTTGAAAAGCTTTTTGTGAATAATTTTATTTTGGCAAGTGTAGTTTTTTGTAAATTGCTTGAATTGGTTCGTTGAGCCGAAAAATCTTACTAGTTTTTTCGGGCTATTTTTATTTATTTTCGAAATTTTTTAATATATTTTCACCCAATAAAGTTATTTTGATAAAATATGGTACATGGTTTCTACTACAAATGTAATACTTCTACCAAATTCCATGTCTTTCATTAAACAAAAGACGTTTGGAATTAGAAACAGTTTTATGAAAATTGCCTACCATAACGCACTTGCTGCGTGCAGCCTTTTCTTTTTATGACCACTTTTCAAAAGCTTTAATCCTTTCATATCTTGCTTATTAAAAGTTCAGCTTTACTCCCCATACTATAAGACCCATACATGTAACTTATTGAACCTCTTCTTTGGGTCGAACTTAAAATATTTATTAGTAAGAAGTCAACTTTGTCTATACAAGAATATTTTGTCTACTAAATGCGTGCTTTCCAATCATCCGTTTCTTCTATTAGCACTTTGTCATCTGCTTACCTTACGTGATCGAACCCATGTCCATTTATTTTTATTGCTGCTGTCTTTTGCTTTATCTTTTTATTTATTATGTCTTGTATCCATAAGTTTAACAAATATGGCGATAATGATAATATTTGCCATATTACCAAAATTTGCTCGAGTTTCGAGATATTTCCTTCAAATTTGGTGTCAGTAGGTTTTGGGGGAGTCAAATAATAATATTAATTTAGTTCTGGCAGAAGACATAGAGAGCGCTCTCAGTGGTCTACATATAAATATGTTATTAGGGCTATCTATTTATGCATGTTCATTTTGGAGAAGTGACTATTTTTATGTAGCGGCTTCAATTTATTCTAGGAACGATAATAAGTTGTATTTCGCTAATACCTACCATTTTCCTGCAAACTGAGTTATAAAGTTATAAAAACGAACTTGAGAAAGAATTGAGTTTAATCCACTGGTTGCTGTTGCCTTTACTTGATAAAACTCTCCCACACTAAATACAGATGTAATAATTTCTTCTCTGGCTTCACAAGTACTTCTTGTCTTATCTGCAACCTATTTTGTCTTTTACGGAAAAGGTGAAACCGGTTGCAGAGAAGAACAAAAACATTTTGGAAGCCAGAGAATGAATTTCTACATGTGTATTTATGTGGAGATTAGTTTCCTTCTCATTACGAACCCATACCGGTTTCTCTTTTATTAGAGCTCGTTAGTGAGCTATAAATGAGAATCAAAATGCGTCCAAGTAATGAACCTGCTTACATTTTTCTGCGTTGTTACCTGTATTAGAGAAGAAAGTAACGGGGCTGGCGATTTAAAAATCGTCGCTTACTACACAATATCTATATCGAAAAAATTGTGTTTATTAGAGCTGTTTGGACAACATAGTTCCCAGTTACGTACAAGGAAGTCGAATGTATTGTCCCTCAGTGCACTGTGCCCGGACCATTTCTTTTCTATCTTTATATTAATGGGAGGGCGTGGAGATATTGTAAGCTTGGCTGGCGATACAGCAATTTTCTCTTGTCATTCCAACTGGGTAGATCTAAAGGCAATGGTGAAAGCAGATTTTTCCCAAATCGTTAGATTTTTGGAGTTTAAGAAAATGGCAATGAATTGGAGAAACCATTTTATTTGCCTTTCGCCTGGTATGCTCGAAATCTACTGAAGTATGATGCTCTCGCGATAACGACGGAAAATGTGTGTGTTGCGAATGGACGCCGGGGAATATAAAGTATCTTGGCATTATAATAGACAAACATTTGCGATGGGAGCACGTAAACGCCGTTGTGCGAGAACTGCGATATCTCATCACACAATTAAAAATTTATAAACGAATATAATTTTAGAGTTGAACATTTAAAAATATTGTATTCTGCTCTGGGTCAGTCTCATCTCACCTATGGAATATTGTCTTGGAGTGTGGATGTCAGTGCGTACTTAAATCGTTTGGAGGTAACACGGAAATGGTTACTCAAGATAATATTTGAACGTGGACTTTTACACCCGAGCGATGGCTTGTACGATGAGTGAAGTATTCGATTTAAGACAACTATACTACAGACAGCTTTTATTGTTTTAGTTTAAAAATAGAAATTAGAATAGCCTACCAAGTTAAAAACATAAAAATTCAACCAGGCGCAATGTTAGCCATCATTCGAGTATTCCGAGAGCGTACAAGACCGCTGGACAGAGAATTTACACCTCCTTGTCTCCGAGAATATTTAATTGCATCCCAAATGAGTTAAAAATGATCTTAAGAAGCGAATTAGTGGTTGACTACTGAAGTAATCAAGAAGTAGAATGAGAGAGCAAATTGAACTTAAAAATGTTTACAAGCGAATAGCATCACTAGTGTCACTAACTGAACCGTTCCTTAACGGCAACATTATGCCGTCAGTGTCACTATTGATGCCTTTTTAGTTTATTTCCGTGTCTGCTGGGTGTTTTCCTTGTATTTTATTGTAATTTTGTGGTTTGCATTTCAATCGTTTTTATGGACTTTAATGTGTAGTTAAAAAGTACTGTTTTGTTGTTGACTATTTTATTATACAACTTAATTGTGATTAGTTTTTATGATGTGCATTAATATATCTTTATAATTTGGCAGGTAGACTCCCTGTCTAAATAATAATTTTTTTTCTGGAAACTTTTGTAACTTTAAAGAAATTTGTAACAATTTTTTTTAAGAGACTTGCAGTACTTACATAAATCTTTATCAAACTATAATTTTTTAGCTCTATTTTAGGCTAAACATGGACACTCGCTATAATCTAGTAACTATAGTCGGTACTTATAAAGACAGTGACTTACCATGTACATTTGATGGTCAATAAAGTGTATATATCTATCTATCAGCAGAAATGAAATGTGTTGTAAGTCTTTAATTTTTTTTATGTAATAAAGATTTTATTCTAATTAACATTGTCTTAAGTGGTTTTTACAGTTTTACAAGAAATATATATTGTTACAAAGCACTTCAATAGACGTAGGTGCGGTGTTGCCACATCTCCAGAATTTCCCCAACATCTGGGAATTTTTGCACAATCTGGCCACCGCCTCCCCACCCCCCTGGGGGTGCCTGGGGTGACCCCCCTCAGGCGAAGTCTCAACCCTCTAGGACCAGAAATAACGAAGTTACCAACTTGTACCCCGTCGGAACGGATAACTGAGGTCTGCACATTCCGAACACCCTGGATATACACCCTGTATACGCAGAGAACCCTTACACCCTGTATACGCAGAGAGATCTTATAGTTCGAGAAACACCTCTTGTGTAACATAGGAGTGGTGACCACATTTGGATCATCCTGTATATACATCCCCCTGTATACACACGGTACCGATCTGTATTCACAGAACCTTCTAGTAAAAGAAGGTCCTGGGACGTTCTGGAATGGAATGCTCTAGAAAGGAGGGGAAGGTACGGCGAGTATATAAAAGCGAAAGCCAGCCAGCCCGAGTTAGTTCAGTTCAGTAAGAGAATGTGGTAGTGACTTGAAGAAGCAGTGTAAAGTGTTAAGAGAGTAGCTACTGTAGTACCAGTGTAGACTTGTGTGCAGATTAGTAATTGTAGACAGTAAATTAAGTGTTGTGTGAGAGAGACATTCTGGAAATTTTATTGTATCCATATTTAGAGTGTAAATAAAGTTGTTTTGTTAAAATTAAAAGTCTCACTTATCCAGAACCCGTAGAAAACGCAACAATATTATGTATAAATATACCTATACCTATATTCAGTATTAGTTTGTAACCTGAAATAAATTCACATCATCAAATACAGTTTCTTTTTTTCAAAAATGCTTGGACACATTGATTAGTATTTCAAGTTGCAGTCTTTTAAAAAAGCTATACAGTATGTACCATATTTGAAAAATGAATTCATAGATAAATTCTGTAAATCAACCCTACGTTTTTGTTGACTATTTTTAAAGATCTTACATGTGAAGCTGTAGAAAACCAGCAGATTTATTATTATTATTCTTTATTGGCAAAAATTATACATTATGTTAATACAATAATTCTTATGCGACTTGTGCTGTATCATATTACACAATTTAGAAGGTTGAATCCTAAATAGTTTCACAGTCCTACACCAAATTTATAAACTTCAAATTTTGACGTACCAAATTTAAATTATTTTTGCTCTTCTATTTCGCACCTTCTAACACGTCAACCATCACCTTCATTTATCATAAATCGTTGCTATTCCATAATGCCTTTCTAACTGCTTCTCTTTCCAAACAACCCATATTTTCACCAAAATTTTTAAATTTGTGGGACTTAAAAATTACTTTAATTGACAACTACACAATTTTTTTTCTTGCTTTCAACTCAAGATTTATAATAAAAATTTGAAATTTGGTGGTTTTGTATCGCTTGATGTGTACTTAAAAAATAGTCAACAAAAAGCTAAGGTTGTCATTTACAAAAATTATCAATGACATTTGACACAAATTGTATAATACATTTTTGAAAAGATTGTAACTGAGAATATTATCAGACTCCGAGCATTTTTGAAGAAACCTGAAGTAGATTAATTGAAATTATCCCAAGTTACAAATTTGCACTGTATATATAATATATACAATTGCAGATAAGTTGCAAATGTAAGTTTAAATTTTACAACTTTGCTAGCCCCTTTTAAAATTAAAGCTTGCAGTAAGGTAACATATGTAAGTATAAAGAAAGTTTGTAACAGCTCACTACAGTAAACTTGCAGTAAAGTTACAAAAGAGAAACTTTCATATGTAAAGTCACTGGGGAGAAGATTTGCCATTTGCAACAAACTTGCAGGAGGCTTTCTGCAAGTAATCTATCAAACTTACACTTGCTTTGGAAAATATTCTGCAATGTTAATGCAATATTACCTTGCTCTGTTGGGTCTATATACAAAATTTCATAAAAATCGAACACGCGCCCCGAAAGTAAACCTTTACCACTAATATATATATATATATATATATATATATATATATATATATATATATATATATATATATATATATATATATATATACAGGCTGTTTCAAAAAACATGCACCATCGCTCGTGGGGCAATTCCTTACTAAAAAAAATAAGAAAAAAAAGTTCCTGTGCACATGGGCTCGGAAACGCATAGTTTCCAATATACAGGGAGTTGAATTTTAATTTTTTTTAAATTTTTTATAAATAATTTCAAAACCACTGGATTGATTTTAATGAAACTTGGAACTTGAAAGTGTATTATGAAAGTGCATATTTTCAAGTGAGAATCTGCTTACAACTGCGTCAGTGGCGTGCGTACGGGGTAACTGTAAAAATTCATTTGAGGAAAAATATGTGCGCCACTGTCTTTTTCCAATTTTGATACATCAGTTATGAAGCTTATTACATAAGCCACAAAAGCTGCCTCTTGGTATTTTTTCGTTCAGGGTATCCCTTAGGAGATATGATTAATTTTATAAAAAGGGGCAAAGTACCGATTAGTCGGCGTAATAATAATAATAATATATGGTTACTGCAACCATAAGAATATGAAAAACAAAACATACAGTATACGATACAGCAATAAACGTGCAAATAACTAACCTACGTAAAACTTATTGGTGCTAAACATTGAAATGAATATTACAAACATTGATAAAAAATGATAAATAAAAAATAAAAATAAAAAATGAAAAAAGTAATCGTAAAGACACCATGATTTTTCCAAACTCTTGTTTTTTGTACATTACTCAATTAACTTCAATAACAAAGCTAAAGAAAATGTTGAAAGTGACCACCATTAGCGTCGTTACAATTATTTAACCTTCTGCGCAAAGATCTTCTTACTCTTCTGCAAATATTTTGATCTTCTCTAATGCTGTCAAATGCATATTCTATTCTTCCCAACAATTCTTCTCGTGTATTTACTGGTGTTTTATACACTATTTCTTTTAAATGACTCCACAAATAAAAATCGAGAGGATTCAGGTCCGGAGATCGAGGTGGCCATGACACCGGACCTCCACGACCAATCCATCGGTGACCGTATGTGTTGGCTAAATATGTTCAACTGCTGCAAAATGTGCGGGCGCACCATCATGCTGGAACCACATTGTACCATTTCTCATAAAAAGCGGTAGTAACAACGGCAAATCATTTTGTAAAAAGTTTAAATATGATTCATGGTCAAGACGATTCGGTAGAACAACAGGACCAATTATGTGATTTTCAATAATAGCAGCCCAAATATTGATGGAAAATTGATACTGCGAATTTTCAACTCTTAGAGAGTGTGGGTTTTCATCGGCCCATGTATGTAAATTGTGAAAATTTACGATACCTTTTCGCGTAAATGACGCCTCAGTAAATAGTACACGTTTAGAAAAATGTTGGTCGTGCCTAAGTTTGTTTAAGAACCACTGACAAAACATTACCCTTGGTTGAAAGTCTCTAGGTAGAAGTTCCTGGACACGTGTAAAATGATAGAGATATAAACTTTGATCCTTCAGAGTTCTGTGAACTGATGATGCCGAAATATTACCCAGTTCGGTGGCAATAATTCTCGTACTTGTACTAGGATCACGTTCAACTCTATTTAATATTGCCTCTTCAACTCGTACAGTTCGGCGGTATCTTCTGCGTCCAGAGTCAGCTTTTAAAGGTTTTAAAGAACCAGTTTCTCTCAAATGTCTTACAATACGTGGGAAAATATTTTTGTCAGGAATTCTTCTTTGCGGATAAGTTTCCTGATAAACTCGCACAGCTTGTCTAGCATTTTGATTTGTTTGTCCATAAATTAACAACATATCAGTCAAATCCGCTGAAGTGTACTTAATGAAAACCATCTTGAGAGGAGGAAATAATATTAATGAGCAGCTCAGTATCAACAAATAACTAAAAACGAAAATACTGCACCGTATCAAAATTTAAAGAATAGCACGAAAACTCTTTTGACGCCTACAAAGCACTTCAAAATTGTAGAATTTAGAGAACTGTCAAAAATTATAGTTTCATGGCACTTTACGATTACTGTTTTCATTACTCCAACGAATCGGTATTTTGCCCCTTTTTATAAAATTAATCATATCTCCTAAGGGATACCCTGAACGAAAAAATACCAAGAGGCAGCTTTTGTGGCTTATGTAATAAGCTTCATAACTGATGTATCAAAATTGGAAAAAGACAGTGGCGCACATATTTTTTCCCCAAATGAATTTTTACAGTTACCCCGTAGGCACGCCACTGACGCAGTTGTAAGTAGATTTTCACTTGAAAATATGCACTTTAATAATACACTTTCAAGTTCCAAGTTTCATTAAAATCAATCCAGTGGTTTTGAAATTATTTATAAAAAATTAAAAAAAAATTAAAATTCAACTCCCTGTATATTGGAAACTATGCGTTTCCGGGCCCATGTGCACAGGAACTTTTTTTCTTATTTTTTAGTAAGGAATTGCCCCACGAGCGATGGTGCATGTTTTTTGAAACAGCCTGTATATATATATATATATATATATATATATATATATATATATATATATATATATATATATATATATATATATATATATATATATATATATATATATATATATATACAAGGTGTTCAAATAAGGGCACGGACCGGCTATATCTCGAAAACCGTCACAGCTGCAGCTTTCGGAAAAAAATTAGCATAAGTAAAGTGGCCATGAGAAAATGTTGGAAATTATTTTCAGCTTCCTAAATCTGCCGCTAGGTGGCGAAAATGCCATGGCATACCTAAAATCATAAATTTCTCGAAAATCTTGACGCATAACATAAACTGGTTTTAGGTAATTTGTAATGAACGTTCACTTATCTACAACTTCTGTTAAAAAAAAATTTCCTTATAGACCAGTGGCGGAGGTAAGGGGCGAGGATTTTTTTTATAAACAAATGCCTATAACTTGATAACCAGTAAAGATAATTTCAAGATTTTTGGCTTGTTGGAAAGAGATCTCATAAGAAATTCCACGTATTAGTATTTTAAATTCACAGTCACACATGCACAAAATATAGAGGGCGTTAGAGTAGACGAGTCTAGTTTTATTAAATTTTATGAAAAATTTCAAATGGCAGCATAGTATTATAATATAACTATCGAAAAGTAGATGAAGTTAGAAAGAACTCAGTAAAAACCCAAAACGAATATGTTTTTCCGTTTCAGAGAAAACTCGAATTTTATGTATTTTGGTGCTTATTATGCCATTTCTCAAAATTAAATATGAATATAGCAAAATCTCTATAGAATATTTGTTTTCAGGCATCTTTATACAAATTAACATAGTTACCAATAACAATGAATCACTTTAATATGAAATATATTTATTACCTTATCACAAAACTAAGATACAAGAGGCAATAATCGAATTTAAGGTTATATTCGTAAATTAAGTGATTATATTATGAAGACGAAACTATATGAATGTAAAACACCTAAAATTTAACTAACATCTGTACACCCTACGCACTTAAGCAAAATACGATAAATATTATTTGATTATATCCCTGAAGGTATCTACTTTAAATTAGAATACCATGTCTGCCAAGTGGACACGGACACGGAATGAACTCAAACTTTATTACAATCGTTATACAAATTAACGTACTTACCAATAGCATCTATATCACTTTAAAATGAAATAAATTTATTACTTTATTAAAATTACAATACAGAAGTAATGGAGAAGTCATGAAAAAATTAATTTATATTATGAAAATGAAACACTTTTCATTAGGTGTTTAGAGAAAATGCTAAGTATTTATTTTGAAAATTCATTCCATACATAATATATTTATCATAATATAGTGATAAATACAAGCGTTGTCTACAATCATTTAAACACTTGTTAATACACATGTAAAATTCATATGCAGTTTTGTACTTCAATCAATGTGGTGCATGTGTTGTCAGCGAAGGTAAGACAATTAAAAGAATTTGTTTTATAGACGTCAAAATCTTAGGTTCAATTTATTACTGATCTTATTAATTATTTGTAGTGTTTCTGTGTGTTTTTTATTGATAGTTAATATTTTACGTTTTCAGGATGTCTTATTCCAACGAGGAAGCATCTGATATGTTTGAAATTTATTTACAATGTTTTCGGAATTCTGTTATCGCATCACGAGAATATGTATTAAGGTACCCCCATAGAGACATTACTCAAGAGAGGTGTCTAGTCACATTGCAAGATATATGCGGGAAACTGGATCTGTAAGGCACACCGGGAGACAAGTCAGAGCTCGTAGGATTAGAAATGAAGAAAACATTACTAATGTAATTGCTCTTGTTACCACAAATCCACATATTAGTGTACGACAAATTTCTAGAAACTTAGGTGTGACCGTAGGATCTGTATACAATATTTTAAAAGACCATAATATGCACCCATATCACATAGTATTGCATCAAGCGCTAAATGAAGCTGATTGTGACCACATACTGAATTATTGCCATTGGATGCTGAGCATCCTAGAAGAAACACCACGACTTCTATCCCAAATACTATGGACAGATGAAGCAACACAATTTCAAATTGTGGATAAGTAAATCTCCATAATATGCACTATTGGTCGGACAGTAATCCCCATTGGATGAGAGAATTAGATCGGTAAAATCGATGGACTCTAAACGTATGGTGTGGTATAGCTGAAGGGAAATTTGTTGGACCATATTTTTTTTACGGAGATCTGTATTTAAATTTTTTAACTCAAAGCTTAAAAATGTTATTGGAAGACATTTGCCTAGAAACAAGATTAATAATGTGGTTGCAACATGACGGGTGTCCAGCACACTTCGCGCAAATTGTACGCGAATATCTTAATGTTCAATTTCCAAATCGGTGGATAGAAAGAGGAAGCTTATTTCCATGGCCACCCAGATCACCTGATTTGACTTGCATAGATTTTTATTTATGGGGGAGAGTGAAAGATTTGGTATATCAAACTCTAAAAACGACTAGAGAAAATATGATGGATACAAGTTGCTGTTAATAGCATATCTACGGCTGAAGTTCAAACGGCGGTAGCCTCTACTCGTCAGAGATTAGTTAAATGTATACATAAAAACGGACAGCAGTTTGAACATTTGTAAATAATTATATGTTAGTTAAATTTTAGGTGTTTTATATTCATATAGTTTCGTTTTCATAATACAATCACTTAATTTACGAATATAACCTTAAATTCGATTACTGGCTCTTGTATCTTAGTTTTGTGATAAGGTGATAAATATATTTCATATTAAAGTGATTAATTGTTATTGGTAACTATGTTAATTTGTATAACGATGCCTGAAAACAAATATTCTATAGAGATTTTTCTATATTCATATTTAATTTTGAGAAATGGCATAATAAGCACCAAAATACATAAAATTCGAGTTTTCTCTGAAACGGAAAAACATATTCGTTTTGGGTTTTCACTGAGTTCTTTCTAACTTCATCTACTTTTCGATAGTTATATTATAATACTATGCTGCCATTTGAAATTTTTCATAAAATTTAATAAAACTAGACTCGTCTACTCTAACGCCCTCTATATTTTGTGCATGTGTGACTGTGAATTTAAAATACTAATACGTGGAATTTCTTATGAGATCTCTTTCCAACAAGCCAAAAATCTTGAAATTATCTTTACTGGTTATCAAGTTATAGGCATTTGTTTATAAAAAAAATCCTCGCCCCTTACCTCCGCCACTGGTCTATAAGGAAATTTTTTTTTAACAGAAGTTGTAGATAAGTGAACGTTCATTACAAATTACCTAAAACCAGTTTATGTTATGCGTCAAGATTTTCGAGAAATTAATGATTTTAGGTATGCCATGGCATTTTCGCCACCTAGCGGCAGATTTAGGAAGCTGAAAATAATTTCCAACATTTTCTCATGGCCACTTTACTTATGATAATTTTTTTCCGAAAGCTGCAGCTGTGACGGTTTTCGAGATATAGTCGGTCCGTGCCCTTATTTGAACACCCTGTATATATATATATATATATATATATATATATATATATATATATATATATATATATATATATATATATATATATATATATATATATATATATGTGTGTGTGTGTGTGTGTGTGTGTGTGTGTGTGTGTGTGTGTGTGTGTGTGCGTGCGCGTAAATAATATAATAAACATATAAAAATTGAAACTGACATCGAATATGGGTTCTAGGAGTCCTAGCTCGCGCTCATTCTGGTAAGTCTTGAGCCCCAGAAAACATAATATTTGTCTATACCATTTAATAGAGTTTATTAACCACACAATATTTTGGTCTTGTGCCCTTCTCTGGGCACCAGTGGTAGTCAGTTTTTTTAATAATGATAACTTTTTGATTTTAACTTAGATATCCGAGTTTTGGTATGTAGAATACGTTTCATTGTAAAAACGTGCGGACCAAATTTGGTCGCCATAGCGGAGATGCAACCAATTTCCGAAAGAAACTCAAATTTTCCAGGAAAACTGGTTCGATTTTCATGGCTAACGGACAACCTACACAAGGAAGGTACCTACAAAATTTCATCAAAATCGGCCTATTAATTTCTGAGTTATTGGTATGATACATGTATAAACAGGCTGTTTGGCGAGTCACGTTTATGTCGAAATTTATAAAATTCACTAACAAGACAAACTGACAAATGAAAACCAGATCAAATTTCTCGCAGGTAATTTGGTATTTAATGTTCAACACGTCAGTATTATCGTTTCCCCTCTATATGGGTTTTCTGTGGTGAAACACATATGTTATTCACATTTTGAAATTTAACGAATGAAATGAAGTCGGTTAACAGCTACCTTAACAAGTATTTTATTTAACTGACAATTAAATGACAAGTAGTTTAATGTTTATAATTTTATTTGTATATTTAAGATTAACTTTATTATCTATAAAATTTGACTAACCATATAGCAAAACTAGTACCAAACACAGTTGCAAAAGCACCCAAAAACAGATAATTTTTGAGTCTAACCAAGAGGCTTGCTTTGTCGTCTACAAGTAACTCCAACAGTGGTGGCACAGCATAAATCATTACTACGTTATTGAAGAGATCACTTAGAAGGCGATATTTTAGAGTGTCGTAAAGATCAGCAATATGATGTACGATATAAACTCCAGTGACAAGCACTATCTTGAATCCTAGCTCATATCTTAGAATGTCCTTAGTTGGTCCAACCCATTTGTATATATTTGGAAACACGCTGTGAAATAGTGTATAAAAACTTATACCAAAATTAAGATATATACCTAGTGCCTTCATGATCATTATCATCTGAAAAGAATTTACAGCCCAACTGAGGTGCTTCATGGGGACAGATCCTGAGCTAATATACCATATTGTCGGAATGGTTATGTGGCAAATGGTAATTATCAGCAGTGAAATTGCAAACGCGCCTGATTTTCCATAAAATCTGCTTTCACGCCTCATTTCATTCATAATTAATATGGGCGTATATATCATCTCATTTAGAAGGCTGAGTTTTACTAAAAGTTCAGGTATATCTTCCACGTTCTTAGGAACAAATCTGTCTGGCGTACTAGTTATATGAATAGAGAAATGATAAATCAAAAAGATATAAGCAGGAAGCGCAGAAATATTGGAGAAAAAACACATTATACTAATCACTTTAAAATTTCCAATGGACACTAAAAACACACTTGGTGCAAATGTTATCCAAACTGCTAAAGATGATTCTAATCTACTTCCGTATCTATTAGCAACACGGCAGAGGATATCAACTGCGGTCATGAGTGCTCTTGAAGAAATGATCAATTCTCTTACTACGATTTGGACATCAAGCCAAATTCTGAATATTTTAGCGCAACGTTTGTTGGTCCCTCTTTTAAAAACCAAGAGATAGTAGCAAACTTCGGAGTAATCAAGCTTGGCATCTTTTGATTTTAGTGTTTCTCTTGCCATATGTGTGAGTTTGATCATGATATTCATTATATGAACGTTGCATATGGTCAAGATTATGATAATAATTGGTGTGCAAACCAAACCACCGGTTTCAATTTCTTCTTGTCTGCCCGTATCGTCTGCCATTAACTTGACCCTAAGTAAAACCATTAGTGCATCAAAATATGATAATGGAGGTTTAGAACTTGATATGCCATTCATGGACTTGATTAGGTCAAGCCTTGTGTGAAAATTACGTGTTTGTGGTTCTTCGACAATTAACTCCATAATATTAAACTTTAATATAGAATTGTTGTAAAAATTGGCAATTAAAATAAACTTTCCATGTTTTTGACTTTTAATTATTGACGGTAGTGCGAATAACGTGATTTTGTTTATTATAATTTATGAAAGTACACTATTGATTGCCGTCTCAAATTTCTAGGTTTAGACCACAGAACACCCCCTATAGAAGGGAAACGCCAATGCTGACGTTTTGAACAATATTGCAGCGCCTCTGGCGGATGCGATGAATTTTAGTCACACGCGGGAAATTTGATTTTATTTTCATTTGAAAATCCAAATAAATTCCATTTAATTTTATACCACTGCCAGTAAAGAGGTTAAATTAGTCAAATAATTTTTTTAATGATTTTTATAGTGAAAGCAAAACAAGTTATGTTTTAATAACACACATACGCCTGTTTTAAGCTTTGCAATCATAGGAAAAATTAATTGGCAATATGCACCTTCTAACATTTGCAGCTTCAGTTTTTACTATCGATATGATTAATGGAAAATCAAACAAGTTAAAATCACTTGTGTTTTATTAGAACAGTATTACTATTACATTTATTTAAAAACCTAGAACAGTATTCTTATTACATTTATTTAAAAACCATTTTAATTCTGAAAGTAAGATGCAGTATATATTGCCATTAATTATCAATAGGTAGGTATGTATATTACAGCAGTCTGGTGCTTGTACACTATTACATTTATATGCTCACATGACCACAATGTATGACAAGGTTGGTTTTGCCTTCTTTTAGGGTATGTATAAATGACGTCATATTGTCATTTATTAGAAAAACATTTGTGCACCCTTTAATTTCCTTCTTTATTTAAAATGACACTTGGTAATATTCATCTAACAACAGTGTACACTATCAGGCTTTCTGGTCGCCTTCCGAATCCACCCGATCCATTGTTTACTTCCGAGATGTTGTATAATTAGAAATAGAAATTTTTATTTGCACTTTAAAATATATGAATATACTTACTCAAAGGAATATGTAATATGGGAACAGCAGTTCTTTTCAGGTACTTTATCCTCATCAACGAAATGACGATCACAAACATAAAATCTATCGTAAATGGCTTGTGGATATAAACCAAGCATCTTAGGGTTTTGTACAGCTTTCACCCAGTCATCAAAATGGTCTTCTAAAGATTTCAACGAAAAACGATGTCTTTTGCTAAATAATTCCAGGCACCCCGGAACACAATTAACAATAAATCGTTTTCTTGGTTGGTATCATGTTTATATCCACAAAGCTTATATAAGAAAACGTTATTTACTTATAACCTATGAACTACTAAAACGTTCTAAACTTGCCTGAAAACTAAAATAGTTGTAATTATGTTTCACCAAAACACCTTGAACTATTAAAGCACCTTGCTTTTTTGATAAGAAAACTGAAAATAGAATTGAAATTACATGATTGTTTAAACACAAAACTTATGATAACGATCATATTTTGATTCACAAAAAAAAACGCACCTCTAAAACACAAAACCGACGAACAATGAAAACACTGTAAAGTATCCACTAAAAGTTACTATAGATAAAACTTAATTAAAAGAAACTTTTAGCAACAAACTTGTATTATAATAATAAAATGAAAGAACTAGAAGCGAACAAAAACTTATTTGCATTCAAAACATTTGAATTTTGAATTGATAAAATGGCGCACTGAACAGCTTGTTCAGTAGAATTGTAGCGCTACTAGCGACATCTACTATATGCGATGTCCCAACTAGAGCCCTAATAAAGTCCAGGTTAGCTCCATTTAGGTGAAACTTCTATAGGGAGTGTTCTGTGGTTTAGACCATCGATACATAATTATGTATCCATGGTTTAGGTACAGATATTGAAATGTGACTTATACTGGAGGAGACCCAGCAGCAGGGGAAGCTCTTCAATAAGTGCGCCTGTGCGCGCGCACTGCCGCCTGCCGTGGAAAAAATAATATTTTTGTTATGCTATATTTTGATAAATTTTTATTCACTTTTTTACCTCCTGCATTCAACAAACAAAATTAGTATATCGAGGATCGCAGAAAGTTGGCAGCCATTAATACAGAATATAGAATCATAAATATAGTGTTAATCGTTGCAGACGTTATATACACCCATATCCATATAAAGCAGTCGGGCGGCGGTGTGTATTTTTCGGCGCTCTCAGGAAATGCGATACTTCAGTGCGAAATGATCGCCAATCATCGTCGAAAACGACCGAATGAGCAAATCTGTTGTGCGCTATAAAATTACACACTTCCAGTTTGTAGTGGACTTTTGGCAGAGCGTGTGTACCTACTACCTAGTACTTTTCGTCTTTGCGTCGGATTGATTTTTAATTAGATCATTTCCTTGTCAGGTCAGGTTCAATTTATATATATATATATATATATATATATATATATATATATATATATATATATATATATATATATATATATATATATATATATATTATTTATTATTTATTCATTGATAAAAATTATACAGTATGCCTATACAATAAGTCTGAGACTTGTGCTGTACATTTGCATAATTTTAAAAGTTATATCTAAAGCAATGTGACAATTATATATCAAATTCAGCAAACTCCAAATTTTGACAAACCAGGTAAAAAATTTTCTTCACTTTTATTTCTTCAATCTAATGCTTCACCCATTGCCTTCATTTATGATAGATCTAAACCACTTCAATACACCATCTTTACTATCACTAATCTCCACATACCATATTTTTGCCAAAATTATTAATTTTATATAAGATCAAAACTGACATTAAACGTCACATATATATATATATATATATATATATATATATATATATATATATATATATATATATATATATATATATATATATCCAACCGATAACTCAAAAAATAAGCAACTGATTTCGATGAAACTCGGCAAGTACTTTTCTTTTATTAATGGCTTGGATAAGTTCGTTAGTCAGGAAAATCGGATAACGTTTTCCGGGAAAATTTTGAGTTTTGTTTCAAAAAAAATCTTTTTCTTCGAAAATTACAAAGGTATTTTAATGAAACGTGGTGGATATATTGCCTTGTAAAATACCTTACTACATGTTAAAATTCAATTTTCTACATTTTTAGAAAATTGAGTTATTCAAATTTTGAGTTTTTTTAAGAAAAAAAAATTCTCCGAAAATTACAAAGCTATTTTGATGAAATTTGGTGAATATGTTGCCCTGGGTAAGACCCTAGTATACACCAAAACTAAACTTTCTAAGTTCATAGAAACTTAAGTTATGCAAATTTGAAGCATTTAATATAAATTCACTACCATAACGCACTTGCTGCGTCCTGAACTTTTTTTCTTGCGCACACCCAATGCATTAAGGCACGAGCCGCTACTGCCCGGCAGTGTCTATTTTCTGAGGAACCAGTGAGATCGACAATAAAAGAATGGATTATCTTTGTGCAACGCTTCACTTTTGCGAGTGCCCTGTATATTAATTATTTTTCTTAATTAATTACCGATCACGGAAAATATCTGAATAATTTCCAAATCAAAAGAACACCCAGTATAATTACTTCAATAAATATCTAGATATCCCTATTAGATATTACTTCGACATAGTCGATACGTGTGGAAGTATGGTATCGGTGACAGGAATTAAGGAAAAATTTCGCTTAAACGTCGTACGAAATTTTAAAACATATGGAAAATATAATTTGGAAACGAAATTTTTTTGGTCTGTTGGTCTGCCGGTCAATAAATATCTAGATATCTCTGTTAATATTACTTCCACATTGTCAATACGTGTGGAACTATGCTATTGGCGACAGAAATTGAAAAAAACTCGGGACGCACCAAGTGCGTTATGGTAGTGAATTTTCATTAAATGCTTCAAATTTAAATAACTCAATTTTCTATAAACTTACTTTCAGAGAAAAAAAAATTTTCGAAAGAAAACTCAAAATTTTCCCGGAAAACCCCGTCCGATTTTTCTGGCTAACGAACGCATCCAAGCCATTTATAAAAGAAAGGCACTTGCAAGTTTCATAGAAATCGGTTAATTATTTTTTGAGTTATCAGACGGATATATATATATATATATATATATATATATATATATATATATATATATATATATATATATATATATATATTTATATTTATTTATATATATATATATATATATATATATATATATATATATATATATATATATATATATATATATATATATATATATATATATATAGGGGTCCTAGTTCGCACTCATTTGAAAGAATTTTTGCAAAGTCTCACCATCGATACTTCTCTATTAGTGAATTTTTTTAAATAAAAATTCACTAATTATGCATATTGTGCTTTCTCAATATTCTGTGTATTGCCCAGATAGATAAACCCAAATCTTGAGACCTACTTCTTAACGAACTTTGTAGACATGCTTCAAAATATGCAAGAACTATAATTTCATTCATTTCATTGTCTTCAATTTTTAAACGTTTAACAACTGGTCGTGTCAGTATTATTCCATGACTTGACGGCTTACTTTTAATTCTGCTGAATTTTGTTCTATTCATTGGAACCAAATAAAGGAATATGTTGTTAAATGTTCGAACTGTTGTCTCAACTATTCTGTTACATTCACCATATATTGAACTAGAGCTAAGTAGAAACCTGTAATTAGTCGATGATCAAACTGTGTCATCTACCACAACAGCAAACTGTAATGATCATAATTTCATGTGGTAGCGATCTATCTTTATTGGCGATTATGTGATATCGAGAGTAGCACATGTAAATGAATTATAGCCATAAAAATATAAATATTAAATTCTATGTTAGAATCAGTACCTCGTGAAAACAAATCTTTATTCAATGTCCTTGTCGTTATTTTCCTTATTAACTAACTAAATTATCTGTGCCCGCTTTTAGACATATGTGCCATCTATTAGATTTACCTTAAGCAATTTGAGATCAACAGTTTGAATATGAAAGAAAGCTGAGGAGGCTTAGAGTCAACGTCAGTGTCATATAAAATAAACAAGATATCCACAAAATTTCATTAATATAACTTTGTAATTTTCGGAGAAAAAAATTTTTTTCGAAAGAAAATTTAAAATTTGAATAACTCAATTTTCTCTAAACTTATACAGTTGAATTTCGGTACGCAGTACAATTTCTCCTGAGGCAACATATATACTGAACTTCATTAAAACAGCTTTGTTACTTTCGGAGAAAAACTTTTTTTTCAAAAGAAAACTCAAAATTGTCCCGGAAAACCCCGTCCGATTTTTCTGACTAACGAACTCATCCAAGCTATTAATAAAAGAAAGGCACTTACCAAGTTTCATCGAAATCGGTTAATTATTTTTTGAATTAGCGGTTGGATACACACACACACACACACACACACACATATATATATATATATATATATATATATATATATATATATATATATATATATATATATATATATATATATATATAATATATATATATATATATATATATATATATATATATATATATATATATATATATATATATACATATATATATATATATATATATATATATATATATATATATATATATATATATATATATATATAAATAAAAAAAATAAACATATAAAAATTGAAACTGACCCCGGATATGGGTTCTAGGGGTCCTTGTTCGCACTCATTTGAAAGAATTTTTGCAAAGTCTCACCATCGATACCTCTCTATTAGTGAATTTTTTAAAATAAAAATTCACAAAAAAAATCGCTTAAACGTCGTAAAAAATGTCCAAACATAGAAAACATGATTTGGGAACGAAATTGTTTTGTCTGTCTGTTGGTAGCCACGATATCTTTAGAACGAACTGAGATATCGTCTTCAAATTTGGTATACAGTTAGCACCCTACAAACGAACGGTTCGGATTGTTTTTGGGTGCAATCGCTCCACGGGGTAGGGGATAAAGTGGCGGTGAGTTGGTGAACATTTACATTTTCTCGTTAAAACTCGAGTAATATAACGTTTTAGGGTTTGTTTATTAGAAAACTTTCAATTTCATCAAACATCCAGAGTGTTCTGTGCTAAAATTAAATTACTGGTTGAATGTGTGGGGGTGGAATATCGGTGACAGAAATTTGGATTTTTTTGTTGCTAAAATCGCGTAAAAAGTCTCAAATCATATAGAAACATTGATTCTGGAACGATTTTTTTTTTGGTCTGTCGGTCGGTCTGTCTTCGGCGCTTATCTGTTAGAGGGCGTAATAACTTTCGAACTATATGAGATATCATCTTTAAATTTGATAGGTATACAGTTAGTACCTGACAAAGGAACGCTAAGAGTTGTTTTTGGGTAACATTGCTACAGGGGGAGTGACCATTTAAAGTAGTAACGTCTGCATGTCAAACGCCCATGTACGAAAAGCTGCCAAAATTACTCTGAAAGTTCAAGTTATAGATACAAAATGTCAAACGCAATGATTTTTACTGAAAATTAACATTTTTCGTTAAAACTCGGGTATTATTACGTTTCAGGGTTTCTAAAAAGTTTCAATTTCATCACTCAAGGTTAACTTTAAATTTTCCATCAAATTCAAGTATGGGTTGATCATGTAAAAGTGAAATATTAAATTGTTTTGTAATTAAGCAATCGACATCAAATTTTGTGCACGAGCAGCCGTTCACAACCTGATAGTCTGGATTATTTGTGAGTAAGATTGCTCCAGGAAAAATGCAAGAAATAGTGAGTTGATTGGAGAAAGTAACACTTTACTAAGGCTAGATGTATTCTCACAACAATTAGAACCGTAGACCGGTTTCGCTCTCATTAGAGCTCTTCAGTACGACATACTAATTGTAGCAAAAAGCATTTTTTTGTACAGGAGGGAGAGATGCCTCATGCAGATCAAATTCACGACACCGTAGTGCCGTGGGATATCGAGGTACTGTGAGACTCGTACTCTTAGTACACCTACTCACTAAAACTCCCTCCCTAGGAGTACCGGACCTTAGTCCAGACCTCCGTCGGAAAGAATACATACAATTACTTTTGGGTTTGAATGTTTACATTCTGATTATGCCGCGGGGGCGTTTAGCGGGTAAGTATAAGCTTTGGACGCTTATGTTTATATGGAAGTTGCTCATCGTAGTCGGTGGCACTACGGAGAAGAGCATTTAGGTGAGAAGCGGCTTTTTCGAACTGAGTTGTGGATAATTGAGTTATAAACTCAAGTATCGAAGGCATTTCCAGATCTAAAGTAATACGGCTATAGTATAGACAGCCTTTCAACACTAAGTGAGTGGTGGACGTGCCGCCACCTAGTTGCGGCACCAAGTAGTATGTTGTCACGCCAGCTCCAAATAACACAAAGTGTTAAAAAAATGGAGACTATATACAACTAACTAACAATTTAGAAAATTGTCATCCCTGGCCCATTTCTACCACAATATAGGGACAAAGTATGTAAGGCTAGATGCATTCTCGCAACAATTAGAACAGTAGACCGGTTTCGCTCTCATCAGAGCTCTTCAGTACGGCATACTAATTGTAGCAAAAATGCATCTAAAGTAATACGGCTATAGTATAGCCAGCCTTTCAACACTAAGTGAGTGGTGGACGTGCCGCCACCTAGTTGCGGAACCAAGTAGTATGTTTTTACTAGTAAATATCGAGTAATATATCGTTTCATAAGTTTATGGGGACAGGAATACGAATATTTTCTTTGTGGTCAAGTCATGAACACTAAATTCACTTCATAAAATACCTTTCGGAGGAGAGTAAATTATCACAGTTGTGTGGAAGTTATTATTTAATGTTCAGCACTAGGCACTAGAGTGTAAAGAAAATTCGCTAAAGAAAAATCTCGAAATTAACATTGAAATATTCCCTCAAAAACATGTCTGCCTTTAAGAGACAAGCAATATAACATCGTAGTATAAAAGCGGCTTAAAAATCTATAATTAAATAAAGAAATATTGTATGTCTGACGGCCTTGAAACTATATTCCTTCGCGGGTTCTTCGAAGAAATAGAAAACAGTTTAAACCAAGCCTGGTATTGAGTGGAAAATTCTCGATGAGCGCTCGAACAAAGAAGCAGCGTGTGCAAGTTCAGCTGTCACTCGTTGCATTTCCACCAATCAAAATTCGAATAAGCAATTCGATAACTGAAACTCGACCTGTTGCGCTGGTAAGAAGACACAGGCAATCTCATTCGAGTGACAACGCTTGTGAAGTACCATACGTAGCAAGTAATAATAAATTTGAAGCTCTCCAATCTTAAATGTTTCCTCAGTTGTTAAAAAAATCTGTAAAGTATTGTTTTCATATCTGTTATATAGTAACAGTGCCTGTAATTACCCTGAAACGGTAAATCGTTTTTTAATTTTTAAACTATTAATAATTGTCAAAGTATGCAATGGGGTTTTTCCTGTAACTTCACAGGTGTTCCGAGGGACTTTACTGTTTCGAAAGGGCTGATATTCCGACATAGTTTTACGACAGAGTTAAGTATTCCGAAAGAGCTAACTTATCCGAATTTTGTCGTCCTAGCCGAGATTTTAAGCATGAGCTAAGGTCTAACTAGGCCAAACTCTCTTTAAGACTCAATTTTCCGAGTCTGCATCAAGCCGATTTTCCTTGAATACAGGGTGATAATTTGACGGGTTGTGCTCAAGCTATCCATCACCTCCCAAACGAGACTTATTTTAAAGGTCATCTACCATACCACGGGTAAGGGTATCAGTCAATCAAACAGGCTCTAATGTACACGTATATTTGGTATACAGTTAGTACTCGACAAGCGAATGGTTCGGATTGTTTTTGGGTGAAATCGCTCCAGGGGGTAGAGGACAAGGGATATATATATATATATATATATATATATATATATATATATATATATATATATATATATATATATATATATATATATATATATATATATATATATATATATATACATATATATATATAGAAAACTTGATTCTGAAACAAAAATTTTGTTTGTCGGTCGGTCTGGCTGTCAGTCGGAACGTCTGTCCGTTAGTAGGAATAATAACTTTCAAACGAATTGATATATCGTCCTCAAATTTAGTATACAGTTAGCACCTGACCAACGGACGGTTCTGGTTGTTTTTGGGTAAAACCGCTTCAAGGGGTAAGATGGTGAAAATTGATATTGTTTCGTTAAAACTCAAGTAACATAACATAACAGGATTTGTGTATTCGAAAACGTTCAATTTCATCACTCATCTAATATTCTGTGATGAAAGCGAAGTAAGGTTGAATATGAGGGGGTGAATATGAATTTAGTTTTAAAAGAATATTATATTAGATTATTAAGTGTAAGGCCATAGACCATACCAAAGGCATTAGTCAATCAAAGAGGTTCTAATCTACACGTATGTCTTATGTGTGAATTTAATAAATGAATTCGTATGTTTGTTTGCTTATTACATAAAGTAATTGCCCAAGTAACCAATATTTTTTTTAACTACTGCCTGTAAAATTGTAAAATCTATTAACTTAGGTCGATATCTGTTTTACTTCCTATTTAAGTAACTGCATCATTGAGAAATAATTTTCATCACCTGCTGGTAGCTATAAAGTTTAAATAACGTTGAAAAATATACTGGTGTTCATATTATTAATTTTTTTAAATTCACGATCATACCTTTTTAAATAAAAAATCTGTTGTGTGATATTACAAGCGTAATTTGTCAGAAACACTGGTATATTTTAAACGTTATCTAACAGCAATTTAAAAACTCATAAGTAATTGCAACTTGTGTTAATATCTAAATTAAAATTAGCATAATTAATGAATTGAAAAGTTGCTCAACATTTAACAGAAATTCTGAGTACAGCTTTCAAATTTTAATAATTCCTATGTATCATAAATAAATGAACCTGGTTAATTATTTGTGTTTAATTATCATATCCATATTTGTTTAACAACACTTGATCTTTCGTGTAAATACTCTGTAGCACATAAATTATATATATATATATATATATATATATATATATATATATATATATATATATATATATATATATATATATATATATATATATATATATATATATATATATATATATATATACTTATGCCTATGCGGAAGTAGCTGGACCATTTCGTATACCAAGTGTATAATAGCTGGACCAACCGTACAATAGCTGGACGTCCAGCTATTAACATGCTGGTATTAATATGTACATGCGTTATTGGCTGGACCTATTTCATGAGAACATTAAAAGTAAAAATTAATGCGCCTGTGCGGTGTTGCCAAATGCTCAAAATATTAATTCTATCTAAATATTTACATGTTTTAGTGAATTTTATGTACACTAGGACCGCAAAAAGCATGAGGTTACTTAAGACTTTATATAATAATAATATCGTCAGGATATTTCCTACGAATTTCAGGATTAAAAATGATTATTGCATAAGTTACTATTCATGTAATATAGCAAAAAATCTACAGGTGGTTTGTAAAAATAATGTTTTGGAAGAGACAAAATATGAATTATTTTTTGATATTTGCAGTAGATGTGCCAAAATCATAAAAACACAAAATGATTACCAAGGCCCTAGTGTATAATAAGATTGCGAATTATATTTTGTCACCCTTTGCAAAAGTGAGAAAAATGTATATGAAGACGTTTCCGAAATCTGAATAATTTTTTGATATTTGCAGTACATGTGCCAAAATCATAAAAACAAAAAATGATTGCCAAGGTCTTAGTGTATAATAAGATATTCAAATTATTTTTGTCACCTTTTGAAAAAGTGAAAAAAATTCATATGAAAATCGGGATAGCAATTAAGACGTTTTCCAAATATGTATTATTTTTTCGCATGTGTCAAAATCATAAACACCAAAAATGACTTCCAAGGCTCTAGTGTATAATAAGATAAGCAAATGATTTTTTGTCACCCTTTGCAAAAGTAAAAAAAAATTCATAAACAGATCCGGATAGCAATTGAGACGTTTCCGCAATATGCATTATTTTTTGACATTTGCAATTTTTTAAACAGGAATCTTTTTTTTATATTTACATTTAAAATCATAAAATCACAAAACTATTACCAAAGCCCTAGTGTATAATACTACAGCATACACAACTCTTAACTCGGACAGTTTTAGAATTAATTGAATATGATTCTATTCCTATTTTTCAAGTTGCAGATTTTTTAACGCGCTAAAATCTAATATACAGTCACAACATAATCATTGATTGATTATGCTGTGCTACAGTTACTTTTCAATTTTTTCTAAACATATGTTTGACAGGTCAGGTAAAAGCTATGAAATTTACAAAAGGAGGGTACAGAAACAGAGCTGTAAAACTTTCTGAGATCAACGTCGTAAAAGCGGTATATCAAAGCCCAAACGTTCTTTATCTATGCGACGCTTTTATATACAAATACATAATATTTGAGAAAAAATGCTAGGTTTAATATTTGAATATGACCAGCCACTAACTGCTATACTAGAGTGATTAACATTAATTATATTCTCATAATTTTTATGTTGCATTGTTCAAGTATGCAGTACAGCATAAGAAACAGTCTTCTCATGCTATGTAACCAAGATTTATGCCACTAAAAATAAGTTGCACTTTAAACCTAATTTATGGCAAATTTTTATAATAAATATATTCTTATAACGAGATTGGGGTAGTTTCTTTGTATACACAACATGTTTATTAAATTTATTTAAATTCATCATTTTTCCAAAACATAATAAAAATAATCTGTATCACTCACTCACTGAAGGCAAAGTCTCTTAGTAGTCGCAACGATAGGTTAAAATAAGGTGGTTTTCCGTTCCTTTCATGTGGCACATTGACTGAAAAAAAAATACATTCTTGGAAAACCTCTTAACTGCTATCCCGATGTTTAAATTCTTTTTTTTTCTTACTTTTGCAAAGGGTGACAAAAAATAAATTTGGTGTAGTATTACATAATAGGGCCTTGGTAATGATTTTTGGTTTTGTAATTTTACCACATTAACAGTAAGTATCACAGAATCATTAATGTTGAAATGAAAAACGTGGTAGTAACTATCCCGGTGTTCAAATGCATTTTTTTATATTTCCAAAGGGCGACAGAAAATTATTTGCATGAGCTTTTATGCGTCAGGCCCTTAGTGATATTTTTTGTTTCTATGAATTTGGCAGATTAACTGCAAATGCGAAAAAATAATTCATATTTGGAAAACGTCGTAATTGCTATCCCGATTTTCATATGCATTTTTCTCATTTTTGCAAAGGGCGACATAAAATAATTTGCATATCTTATTATACACTAGGGCCATGGTAATCATTTTTTGTTTTTATAATTTTGGCACATCTACTGCAAATATCAAAAAATAATTCATATTTCGGAAACGTCTTAATTGCTATCCCGATTTTCATATGCATTTTTCTCACTTTTGCAAAAGGTGACAAAAAATAGTTTGCATCTCTTATTATACACTAGCACCTTGGTAATCATTTTGTGTTTTTATGATTTTGGCACATTTACTGCAAATATCAAAAAATATGACATATTTCGAAAACGTTTTAATTGCCATCCGGAATTTCTTATGCTTTTCTTTTACTTTTGCAAAAGGTGACAAAAAATAATTTGCATGGTTTTTCATACATAAGGGCCTTAGTAATAATTTTTTGTTTTTATGATTTTGGCACATTAACTGCCAATGCGAAAAAATAATACATATTTGGAAAACGTCTTAATTGCTATCCCGATTTTCATACGCATTTTTCTCACTTTTGCAAAGGGTGACAAAAATAATTTGCATATCCCATTATACACTAGGGCCTTGATAATCATTTTTTGTTTTTATGATTTTGGCACATCTACTGCAAATATCAAAAAATAATTCATATTTCGGAAACGTTTTAATTGCTATCCCGATCTCCATATGCATTTTCTCACTTTTTCAAAAGGTGACAAAAAACAATTTGCATATCTTATTATACACTAGGGCCTTGGTAATCATTTTTGGTTTTTATCATTTTGGCTCATCTACTGCAAATATCAAAAAATAATTCATATTACCGAAACTTTTTAAGTTATCTCGATCTTCATATGCATTTTTCTCACTTTTGCAAAGGGTGACAAAATATTGTTACGTTTTCTCCGGGTTCTGGATAAGTGAGACTTTAAATTTTAACAAAACAACTTTATTTACACTCTAAATATGGATACAATAAAATTTCTAGAATGTCTCTCTCACAAAACACTTCATTTACTGGCCTTACAATTACTACTCTCAACAAAAGTCACTAATCTGGTACTACAGTCACTACTCTCTTAACACTTTACACTGCTTCTTCAAGTCACTACCACATTCTCTTACTGAACTGAACTAACTTGGGCTGGCTTGCTTTCGCTTTTATATACTCGCCGTACCTTCCCCTCCTTTCTAGAGCGTTCCATTCCAGAACGTTCCAGAACCTTCTTTTACTAGAAGGTTCTGTGAATACAGATCGGTCCCGTGTGTATACAGGGGGAGGTATATACAGGATGATCCAAATGTGGTCACCACTCCTATGTTACACAAGAGGTGTTTCTCGAACTATAAGATCTCTTTGCGTATACAGGCTGTAAGGGTTCTCTGCGTATACAGGGTGTATGTACAGGGTGTTCGGAATGTGCAGACCTCAGTTATCCGTTCCGACGGGGTGCAAGTTGGTAACTTCGTTATTTCTGGTCCTAGAGGGTTGAGACTTCGCCTGAGGGGGGTCACTCCAGGCACCCCCAGGGGGGGGGGGTGGGGAGGCGGTGTTGCCAGATTGTGCAAAAATTGCCAGATGTTGGGGAAGTTCTGGAGATGTGGCAACACCGCACCAACATCTGTTAAGAAGCTTTGTAACACTGCCCCCCTCCTTAAGACTGTTCGTCCCGAACAGTATTTGCCGGCCGCCAACTTGGGGGTTCGTTGCCCCGATAGGGACTCAACCTATCTATGTGAACAACTTTGGGTTTAGTTCTTGGAGACAGCTGGATTCTGTAGACTAGGTCGTTAATTTCTTAGTCACCAAGTATGGCCCTTCCCATGGTTTCTGAAGTTTGGGACTGAGGCCCTTTCTCCTTGTTGGTTGGTACAGCCACACTGCATCACCTTCCTTGAATGTATGGGGTGTTGCTCTGCGATCCAGGCGCATCTTCATCCGGTCACTGCTTAAGAGGAGCCTATCTCTGACACATCTGTGTATAGTGCGCAGTTTTCCTTCTAGGTCGGCGACATACTCAGGTAACGTAGCTAGGTCCGCTATGTCCTCGTTCGGTGGTGGTCTCGTCATGTCGATTGGTAACCGCATCTCTCTGCCGGTCAACATCATGGATGGAGTGTAGCCGGTAGATTCATGCTGAGAGCTTCTGTAAGCTAGGAGGAACAGAGGTATCAGCTTGTCCCAGGTTCTCTGATTCTCGTCGACAAACATAGCAAGATACTGATTGATGGTCCTGTTATGCCGTTCTACCATGCCGTCTGATTGAGGGTGGAGTGGCGTTGTTCTCGTTTTCTTTATGCCTAGCAAGTCCATTAGGCTCTTCCAGACCTCTGATTCGAAATTCCGGCCCTGGTCGGTGTGAATCTCCAAGGGTACGCCATGCCGTGATATGACATTTTCCATCAGGGCTTCTGCTACGGTCGTTGCCTCTTGGTTGGGAATCGGCGCAACTTCAGGCCATTTCGAGAAGTAGTCCATCGCCACCATTATGTATCTGTTCCCAGACTCTGTGATGGGAAAAGGTCCTGCGATGTCTACGGCAACTCTCTCCCACGGTGTACCTGAGATGTACTGCATCATTTTTCCTCTGGATCGGGTCTTTGGTCCTTTCTTTGAAGCACATTGGTCACACCTTTTGCACCATTCTTCCACGCTCCTTCGGCAGTTTATCCAATAGAAGCGGTCTCTCACTCTGGCAAGAGTCCTGTTGACCCCAAAGTGGCCTCCACTTCTACTATTGTGTAACTCTTGAAGAACACTGCTTATGCACTCACTTGGCACAACGGTCTGGTATATACAGTCTCTACCATCGGCAGTTTCCCATTTTCGAGTGATCATGTCATTCTTTAGACACAATGAGTCCCATTGTAGCCAGTAGCCTTTAACCTCCGCCCCAAACCGGGACACATCGTGCCACTCAGGTCTTTTCCCCTTTTGTAGCCATTCTCTAATATTTTTCAAGTCTGGATCTGTCTTCTGTGCGTCTCTGATGTATTCAAGATTTACGTCTAGATCGGTGTTATTCTTCTGTCCTGCCACCAGTTGTTTGATCTGATGAGTTACTTTGTCGATCTCTTTGTTCTCTTGTCGCTCGCAAAATTTACATTCATGCACTGAACATGGTCTTCTCGACAGGCTGTCTGCATTGGCGTGACTTCTTCCTCTTCGATGTTCAATCCGGAAGTCGTAGCTCTGCAGTTTCTCTATCCATCGTGCTATCTGTCCTTCAGGATTTCTAAAGTTCAGAAGCCATTGCAGAACAGAGTGATCTGACCTCACGCGGAATGTTCTTCCGTACAGGAAGCTGTGGAAATGTTCGATGGATCTTACAACTGCCAGCAGTTCTTTCCGGGTTACACAGTAATTTTTTTCTGCTTTTCCGAACGTTTTGCTGAAGTAGCCTATCACAACTTCTTCTCCGGCTTGGAGCTGCGAGAGTACTGCCCCAATGCCATACTGGGAAGCATCAGTGTCCAGTATGAACAGTCCTTCGTCCTGAGGATAAGCCAGTCTAGGAGCAGTGAGAAGACGATGTTTGAGTTCTCTAAAAGACTGTTGGCTATCTGGTGACCAGATGAACTCGGCCTTATTTTCAGTTAGGCTATGTAGAGGTTTCGCAATGCTGCTGAAGTACTTCACAAAGCGTCGGTAGTAGCTGCAAAGTCCCAGAAAACTTCTGACCTCATGTTTGTTCTTCGGCACAGGCCAGTCTCTTACTGCCTTTATTTTCTCTGGATCGGTTTCTATCCCTTTCTCAGAAACGACATGTCCGAGGAAACTCACTTTCTTCTGGAAGAGGACGCATTTCTTGGGATTGAGTTGCAGATTGGCACCTCTCAGCCTGGAGAAAACTTGTTTCAGATTCGACAGGTGTTCATCGAAAGTCCTTCCAATCACCATGACATCATCGAGATACACCAGGCATGTTTCCCATGTCAGTCCTCTTAGCACTAATTCCATTAGTCGCTCGAAGGTGGCAGGGGCATTACATAAGCCGAATGGCATGACCTTGAATTGGTACAACCCATTCCCGGTTGAAAAAGCAGTCTTCTCCTTATCGTCTTTATGGAGTTCTACTTGCCAGTAGCCACTTTTCAGGTCTAATGTAGAGAACCACTTTGATCCGGCCAAAGTGTTCAAAGTGTCGTCGATCCGGGGCAGGGGATAACTGTCCTTCTTGGTGACATCATTCAGCTTTCTATAGTCCACGCAAAATCTCATAGTGCCATCTTTCTTGGTGACCAAAACTACTGGGGACGACCAAGGACTATTAGACTCCTCGATCACACCATCTTCCAGCATTTCGTTAACCATCGCCTTGATTTCTGATTGCTTGGCAAAAGGCAGTCTTCTCGGCGGCTGTCTAATTGGTCTTGCGTCGCCAATATTAATTCTGTGTTGCACTAGACTCGTACGACCTGTGATTTTATCTTGAGCGAAAATATCGGCCTCCTCCAATATGAACTTCAGGGCCATTTCCATCTCCATGTCGTTCAATTGGCCCCATGAATTCTTGAACCGTTCTACTATCTCTACTGGCAGTCTTCTGTCTAATACAGTGGGTGTCACGTTTTTGGACAACGTCACTCGGTCAATGGGTTCGCAAGTGGCGATAACTTCGCCTCTCTTCAGTGTAACCCGGTTAGTTTGTACGTTAGCCACTCTTATGGGTATTGTCCTCTTCGGGTCTACTAAGCAAGTGCGACGAGGGCACCATCATGTCTATCTTTTAAGGGCTCCGCTATGAGAGCATTCATACCATCAAATTTCTTCTCTAGTCTGGCTCTGACAATCTTCTCACTGTTACCAGGAATCCGTGTATCCTCGTCGACAATAAGTCTCACCCTGGGATTAGCTTCGCCTGCTGTTGGAGATAAATACAACTCTTCGTTACCGATTTTCAAGATCTTATTCTGGAAGTCTACTGACAGGACATCGAAATCTTCCATTAAATCCAGGCCCAGAATAAATTCGTCGACGATTTCTGCGACGACAGCCCTTACCTGTAGCTCAGTACTGCCCAGCCTAATGTAAACAGTGGCCTCTCCATGCACGGGTATTCTATCTCCTTTTGCCGTCTCCAACACAGGCTGTTTGTTGGTAGTGAGTGCTGACTTGTTTGGCAACATGTCTGGACGTACAACGGATCTAGTGGCACCAGTATCGATGGTGAAACTGCATTGTCTTCCGTCTATGCTGCCAGGTATAACGAGGCTCTCGTGGTAGCGTCGGATAGTGGAGACCTTTACTTTGGGGCCTTGGGACTCGCACGCCAGCTGCCGCCCCCTTACACTGGCGTCAGGTCGTTTCCCTGACGCCGCTCACTGTTGGTGTATTCTTGTCTTCTGCGAGCCACCTGTTGAGTTTGTGAGCACTGTCTAATTATGTGCCCTTTCCTACCACACTTGTAACATTCTATGTCTGACCAATCTGCTTTCGTCCTACGTGTCCCAACCGGTACAGTGAGCTTGCTTATGGCTTCTTTTATCAACTTCATTTCTTGCCTTAGTTCCGCTGTCGTGTCTGCAAAGTCCTCTATCTCCTTCACTTCGCGCAGCCTGTTGCGGCGAGGTTGAGATGCATTCTTCGCTGCTTCAAATTCCAAGCCATAAATTACGCAGTCCGTAAGTGTTTTGAACCTTCCGAGCCTTAAAGCTTGTTGCATTTCATTATCAAGTACCCCATCGATGAAGGTCTGGACGGTTATCTGGTTGACAAATTCTTCTGGGGCTTGGGGATATACCAGTCGCACAAGTTTCTCCACTTCGGCACTAAATTCTTGCAGCGTCTCATTTGGTTTCTGGACCCTTGACTTTAGTTGTGTCTGGTAGACCTGGCTCATGTACTTGTTACCATATCTCAAATCTAGGGCCTGTATCACTGTTAAGTAGTTTTGCTGTTTCGACTCCGGGATGTTCTGGAGGATTTCTAGGGCTTTACCTCGAAGCGAGAGAATTAGAGCAGTTGCTGCCTGTTGTTCGCTCCACCCATTACTGAGAGCTGCCGCCTCAAACTGCCTTCTGTACATGGGCCACGATGTTTCTCCGTCAAAAGTCGGCGGCTTCAAGGTTCCATGAGGCTGCTTCACGATTGGCATATCTTCTTCCGGACGGTTTTGAACTGGGGACATTCCAGTAACTCCTCTTGGTTGAGTTCTGTCAGTCTGGCCCATCACCTGCTCTGTCAGTTCTCTATGTCTGACTTCTGTGCTTTTCATCATCATCTTCATTTGTTCTTTCAACCCCTCCACTTCTTCCCATCGTTTGTTCAAATCCTCTGTTACATTTTCTACTTTCTTGTCCACATTTTCTACTTTCTTGTCCACATTTTCTACTTTCTTGTCCACATTTTCTATTTGTTCGTTGATCTGTTCAATTTCTTCTTTTACACCAACTCTCATATTGTGGAACATACTTCGGAGGTCTTCTTTGTCTTCTTCGCGTTGCTTCTTGAGTTCTTCTTTATCTTCAAGACGCCTCCGTTCTTCCTCTTGTCGTCTTCTGTCGTCTTCTTCGCGTTGTCTTTTCAGTTCTTCTTTATCTTCAAGACGCCTCTGTTCTTCCTATTGTCGTCTTCTCTCGTCTTCTTCGCGCCGTCTTCTTTCTTCTTCTTGTCGCCGTTGTTCGTCTTCTTCGCGTTGTCTTTTCAGTAAGTCCATTAACTCTTTGATTTCAGCCATCTTGTCGTAGTCAGTCGATCTGGTGTTTACCATTTACAGCTAGCTTGCCGGTTCACTTCTTCACTCACTTATCCCACACTTCTGACACCAAATTGTTACGTTTTCTCCGGGTTCTGGATAAGTGAGACTTTAAATTTTAACAAAACAACTTTATTTACACTCTAAATATGGATACAATAAAATTTCTAGAATGTCTCTCTCACAAAACACTTCATTTACTGGCCTTACAATTACTACTCTCAACAAAAGTCACTAATCTGGTACTACAGTCACTACTCTCTTAACACTTTACACTGCTTCTTCAAGTCACTACCACATTCTCTTACTGAACTGAACTAACTTGGGCTGGCTTGCTTTCGCTTTTATATACTCGCCGTACCTTCCCCTCCTTTCTAGAGCGTTCCATTCCAGAACGTTCCAGGACCTTCTTTTACTAGAAGGTTCTGTGAATACAGATCGGTCCCGTGTGTATACAGGGGGAGGTATATACAGGATGATCCAAATGTGGTCACCACTCCTATGTTACACAAGAGGTGTTTCTCGAACTATAAGATCTCTTTGCGTATACAGGCAGGCTGTAAGGGTTCTCTGCGTATACAGGGTGTATGTACAGGGTGTTCGGAATGTGCAGACCTCAGTTATCCGTTCCGACGGGGTGCAAGTTGGTAACTTCGTTATTTCTGGTCCTAGAGGGTTGAGACTTCGCCTGAGGGGGGTCACCGCAGGCACCCCCAGGGGGGTGGGGAGGCGGTGTTGCCAGATTGTGCAAAAATTCCCAGATGTTGGGGAAGTTCTGGAGATGTGGCAACACCGCACCAACATCTGTTAAGAAGCTTTGTAACAATATAATTTGCAATCTTATTATACACTAAGGCCTTGGTAGTCATTTTGTGTTTATATGATTTTGGCACATCTACTGCAAATATCAAAAATTAATTCATATTTCGGAAACGTCTTAATTGCTATCCCGATCTTCGTTTTTGTGATTTTGGCACATCTACTGCAAATGCGAAAAAATAAACGTGGTAATAGTTATTTCGATCTTCATATGTATTTTTTCACTTTTGCAAAAAGTGACAAAAAATAATTTGCATGAGTTATTATACATTAGGGCCTTGGTAATAGTTTTGCGGTTTTATGATTTTGCACATTAACTGTAAATATCAAAAAATAAGTCATATTTGAAAAAACTTAGTAATAAGTATCTCGATGTTCAAATGATTTTCTTTTATTTTCCAGAGTCTGACAAAAAATAATTTGCTTAGGTTGCTATACACTAGGTCTTTCGTAACTTGTTTTTGTGTCTATTTTTATATTGGGGCCTTGGCTTTATTGTCCAATATTTGTCATTTGGGTACATGTAACCAAAATAACAAATAATACATAGTAAAATTTAGTTTTCCTCTATGACTATGTTAATAATAAACGATTGGTTTAGTGTTATTATGTTATTGCAAAACACTTAAGACAAATTCTTTTTTCTTCGGTAAGGTGTAGTAGCATATAGCAATATATGACTGGCATCTATGGCTAGCCATAAATTTACTACGTTGAATCCGCTTCACTGATATTGTGATCGCGACGATCCATCCCGCTTTCTGCTGACCCTACGTGTAAATCTATGGCTTGGAATTTATGGATAACTTCACGCAAACTTTATCACAGTTATATTCAGCAAACATGTCTTATCTCTGCTGCATCGAACATGATGCAAATGCAACTATGTGAATCTTAAAATGCAGCGGCTTTCCAGAAAATAAAGCTTTTAAGTTATTTACTTACCAATGCTACTATTTCTACCCCTACGACTTTTTATTTATAATAAAAAATATGTACATTGTTTGTCTAAACCGGCCAGTATAATTTTTTGACAGCTGTATACATCTAGCGCGAGTTTAAAACATGGAATAAATTCAGTTAATCAGATACAGCTATTTTTTTCCAATAATTCGCAGACATGTCGATAGACATTTTATGTTGCAGTCTTTTCAAAAAATAAAATAAATATCATACAGTGTGTGCCAAATTTAAGGTACGACCTCATCGATATTTTTTTCAAATCCTACCCTAGTTTGTTTTTGTTAAATAGGTTTAACCTACACATTAATTTGAAAAAAAACCAGCAGATTTTAAATTTTTATTTATTAATTATTATAAATCTAAAGGAATTAGTAGCACGAATAAGAAATGAATGTTGACTTAATTTACCAAAATAACCAGAAATGTGTAAAACGAATTTCAATTGTGTTTATACTACTAACAAATAGTCAATCGACAACAACCTAAGCATTTATTAAAGAAAATTGATTTAGATTATCTATTTTTTGTTTCTGTTTTTAAAATAATATAATGTATATTTGTGTGGGAAGGAATATAAACTTGGTAGTTTAGCATAACTTGACATGTACTTTAGAAATAGCCAACAAAACAGTAGGATTGTCGGTTAAACAAATTATCGACGTCATATCTCAAATTTGGGACAACATCATATTATTAAAGAAAGATCACAGATTAAAAACCACTAATTGACGTGTTCGCGCATTTGAAAAAGGTGTATTTGATTAACTGAATGTATTCTAAGTTACCAACATGAACTGTGTAATATGGCAGTAATAATGCTGATAATTGTTTATCTTTTTTTGTCTTTTCCTAAACGGCGACGTATTTCTGCGACTATGGTCAATCACCGACGACAGGGAGCACTTTCAACTCACTTTCCTTTAAATTTGGCCGAACCCTGTTTTTTTCTATAAGGAGGGTAGGGATATTCAGCGTGCCCAACTTCGTACGGTACACGGGACTAACGACTTCACGACTCCTTAGTGAATCGGAACCTGCAAAAATTCAACCTGCTCCAACTAAATGATAATTTTACAGTAGGGGCTGAAAAAATGAATGGGGAACCCTGGAAATAGAACCCAGTACCCTTGGATCCAGCGGCATACTTTCCTACCACTGGATCACTCAGGCTTTTTGATAATAATTGTAAAATATCTTTTGCAACAATTGGATACAATAATCTAAAATATATAACTCTATAACACAATTGGATACAATAATCTAAAATATATAACTCTATAACACTAAAAGTAGATCTCGTAACTTTATAAAACAACAGTCATTATACACCTTGTCCTATTTTAGAATTAAGTTTTTGTGTTATCTTCTAAAAAAAAACAGGAGTTGGATTAATTTTAATTCAAAATACTATATTACAAAACAAAACAAAAAAGGTACGAAAGATGCTCTCTTCTCTTAATACCAGGAAAGCCTCTGGCCTTGACGAGATTCCAGCAATTGTTCTCAAAAGATGCGCACCAAAACTTGCTCCTGTCCTGACCTGTCTGTTTTAGACATCTTACAATAGAGGCATATTCCCTAGTAACTGGAAAACTGCTCGAGTCCCGTCCCCAAGAAAGGATCCAAAGCGCTTCCTATCAACTACATGCCTATTTCTCTCCTTTCAGTCGTCTCTAAAGTGATGGAAAAGTATATAAACACCGAAATACTAAAATTTCTTGAAAAACACAGTCTAATCCACGACAGGCAGTATGGATTCCGTCAGCGCAGATCAACTGCCGACCTCCTTTCCTTTGTCACCTATTCTTGGAACAAGTCTATGAAACTACACGGTGAATGTCAGATTGTCGCTCTAGACATATCCAAAGCATTCGACCAGGTTTGGCACGCAGCTCTGCTTAGTAAACCTCCGGTCTATGGCCTACCACAAAAACTCTGTACCTGGACAGCAAATTTCCTCTCCAACCGGAGCATTTCTGTTGTCGTGGATGGCCATTCCCCTAAACTGTATCTAATTAATGCAGAAGTCCCTCAAGGTTCAGCTTGAGCCCCTACTTTGTTTCTTCTCCACATCAATGACCTCCTCTCTAGCACATCTAACCCATTTCACAGTTAGGCGGACGACAGCACCCTCCTCTCAAATATACAATATTCTAAGCCTGTCTCTTTAGCTCAATTAGATGAGGAACGCAGACTCATGGAGGGTTCTGCCTCTGTGGATCTTCAAAAAATATTATACTGGGGAAGTAGAAATCAATTCAACTTCAGCAAATCTCAGCCTTGCTTTCTATCTCATTAGAGATGCACCAGCCCTAGACCCATCACAATGAACAACAAAGTTATTCAAAGTAATGAGACCTTTACACTTGTTGGCATATCTGTGGATCGAAATCTCAATTGGCACCAACATGTCACATCAATTGCAGAATTGGTTGCTAAGAAATTAGGTTTCCTCGTCTGGGCTCGCAAATACTTTTCACCAGATAATCTCTATACCTTATATACTTTACAAATAAGGCCAAACCTCGAATACTGCTCCCACATCTGGGGTACCGCTGCCGCTTTTACACTCGCTATTCTGGACTCCATTCAGAAGAGAGCTATACGTCTCATCGGTGACACTACCATCACCCAAAGGCTGCCATCCCTTGCTCGCCGACGTGCCGTTGGTGACCTCGTTCTCTTTTATAGATATCTGCACGGGCACTGCTCAGATGAGCTTTCTTCCATAGTTCCTCCACCTGCTGCCCCCAACAGATCTCCCAAGAACAGAGCGAATGCACCGTTTTACTGTCCAGGTCACCAGACATAGAACATCTTATTATGCCCGCTCTTTTGTCCCGAGGCCTTCCAAGTTGTGGAATTCCGTGACGGCACATGTTTTTCCTTCTCCTCAGAACCCCCAAACCTTCAAGTCCAGAATTAACAAGTTGCCTCTTTCCCCCTTCTCGACACCCACGGCACGATAGTATTTAGGCTGTAAGCCCTCGTGGTGTGATGTTGAAAAATTAAAAAATAATAATAATAACCCTTTAAGTACGTTACGCCCCAACATCTACTATAATTACTGAAAATAGTCCAGGATCAGTTTGACTGACTTATTAATTTAGACACCATGTCGATTTATAAATTTTGGTCGGAATATTTTTTGAGAATAAACTTTAGCAGAAAATTTTTAAAACAAGTTTCATTTCTTAGGCAGACTAAATAGTTGTAAGTTTTAAATTACCAGTGTTTTCTTTAGACAGAGCCTACAATATGTTTTTGTTGGTGTACTCATTAATCAAATTACCTTCTGGTTAGAAAACATTTTATATCCGAATTTTCTTAAAGGGTTTCTTAAGCAATTACGGAGTGTGTGCGTTAACTAAACGTTTATTATGAGGCTACTATAACAGTTAAACAATGTAATTACATATATTTATAATCTCGGAACCAAGACACCCTACAAAAAAGCATTATGGGAGCCGAGACTATAATGTAAGGTGTGGGAAGTGTCATCGTTGCATTTTGTATTATAAAATACATATTATCGTGTCGGATGACTCCTCCCCTGTTAGATGGGATTTTATGGGGTGCATAAAATTTAATTTGCAAAAATTTATATTCTAAGGTAAAACATTTCAAATGATCAAAAATTTAAAACAATTACATCAATAGATCAATAATTCGATGAAATTTAGAAAATATAACATATAACATGGTTATTCTTTAGGCAAAGGAAAAGCCTTTTGTTTGCTGCAGTTTCGTTAACCTGCACGGAAATTTAAATGTCAAGTATTTTAAGTTAACAATAAACAATGATTATGAAACACCCGTTAAAAGTAGCTTCCGCAGTATACACTCTATCACTGTTGCACTTTTTACTATAAGATTAGCATAAACAATATGCTACTGTTTTCCTCTAGGTAAAGGAATAATGTCTTCAATTTCTGCGTCTTCCTTAAAGTAATTTTTTGATTTTTAAAATTTGAATAAACTAAGTTTATTCATCCCCTTAATGACGCTAACTTTGCTAGCGATCGTCGGGTCAAAAAACTGCATTGTGATGAATTGGGTTCTCCAAATTGTACTTATCAGTGCTCATCACAGGTTCCAATCTTCACCCATTGTACAAAGCTAATTTCTATGATTATTGTTTCACAGCAGCGCGACCAAGATGGAGTTCTCCTCAACGAGAAGCAGTTAAGGAGACCATTAGAAGACATTTAAAGACGGAAGCAACCCCTCGATAGCTGAATGTGAACTTCTGATTGAAAATTGTCCAGTGTCAAACAAACGAACTCCCCAGTCTCTAAAACCTTACATTTCTAGTAGCACGAAAAAAGACAGACAATATGATAAATATTTCTTTTTAGCTATATTAAAATAAAATAACATAAAAATACATCAATGACTATTTATATTACATTTTACAAATTTGCCTACTTTGTACAAATTTTCTTCTACTAAGTTCCTGAGTTCTCAACTTTTTCTGCATTTTCTATTTTTTTACAACTATTTTCACTGATTTCTCACGTTCAATTCAAACCATAACACAAGAATTGTGTTTCATATGTAACTTATGCAAAAGCTTTGGTCATCATAGTTTTGTTAAGAGTTTGAATTATGTTACTTTCATTATGAAAACAGATCACATGCAATGTATTCAGATCCAGATAACTAATTACAATAATTTTGTTTTCTAGGAACTCAGTGTATTACATTTTGAGATAAAACATGTGTGTTTTTAGACAAGACTGTCATAAATACATTTTTATACACAATTGATTTAATTTAAAATAACTGGTAAAAAATTACAACACAAAATTTGTCTTTTATCATTTTTCTCCTTTACCACATCGGTGTGATAATTTATGTAGGCAAATAATTTAAAAATAATTTGTAGTCACTTTTTATAATTTTAATATTATTCACGAAGTGCTTCACTGTAAAACTGTCAAGGTAAAGAGAATAAATAATGTATTAATTAAAACATATCATCTTTGTATACTAGCACGCAGACCTTAAAACCGTAATGCTACCTGTTTAAGCGTACAACATAAAACTAACCAGAAAACTTTTATATATCCTACTAAAAAGTGCGGCAACACTGTGAGGTTAGGTCCAGCTACTTCCTTTTGGACATATCAATTTTTATGGCTGAAATGTCCAGCTACTTCCTTATAAACATATATAAATCCCAAGAGAGAAAGGTCCAGCTACTTCCGCATAGACACAATATATATATATATATATATATATATATATATATATATATATATATATATATATATATATATATATACAGGGTGTTACAAAATATTGGGCCAACCTGCTAACCACGGATTCCCGAGATGAAAATTTTATGACTTTTCTTATAACATTTTTCTTCTGGGGGCCCCGTTTTCGAAATACAGAGTGTTGAAGTTGAACTTGAAAAATAATTTTTCATTTCTAATTTTTATGTTTATGGAGTTATCTCCATGAAATTTTGCACGTATCCTTATTTCAGAACTAGACGCCATCTGTGTAGATGAGGAGAGAAAAATCAAATCCCAAGGGGGGTACAGGGGGGATGGAACAAGTATTGACCCTCTAAACTTTTTTGTGCGTACGCCAATGGTTTCAAAACAAATGGCTTTTGTTAGACAAAATAATTTTATAACTTTTATTTCTCTAGTTTAATTTTGATAAAACAACTAGTTTATAAGTTATTGTAAGTTGTATGGTCGGACCCAAACAGGCGAGAAAAAACCTTCGAAACCTTTTTTCATTTGTAATTTTTATGTTTTTGAAGTTATCTCCATGAAATTTTGCACGTTGTCTTATTTCAGAACTAGACGCCATCTGTGTAGATGAGGAGAGAAAAATCAACTCCCAAGGGGGGTACAATGGGGGTGGAACAAGTATTGACCCTCTAAACTTTTTTGTGCGCACGCCAATGGTTTCAAAACAAATGACTTTTGTTAGACAAAATAATTTTATAACTTTAATTTCTCTAGTTGAATTTTGAGAAAACGACTAGTTTATGAGTTATTGTAAATTGTATGGTCGGACCCAAACAGGTGAGAAAGAACCTACGAAACGTTATCTCCATGAAATATAACATGTAGTCTTATATCACGACTAGACGACATCTGCGTGAATAAGAAAAATGAAACCCCAAGGGATATAGGAGGGATAGTATTACGAATAGTCCCCTAAACTTCTTTGTGCGCACGCCAATGGTTTCAAAACAAATGGCTGTTATTAGATCAATCAATGTCGTAACTTTAGTTACTTCAGTTAAATTTTTATAAAACGATTAATTTATGAGTTATTTCAAGTTGAATGATCGGACCGAAATAGGAAACTTTACTTTCATGAATGAAACGTTTTCTAATATAATTCTTATTTTGCAAGGCCTATTTATTTTATATTTTATAAAAAATATGTAATGTCTGATGAACAAATCCACAGAAAAAAACATGCCATTATATTCGTTGTTCGTAGAATTTTTTGGATCCACGTAGGCTCTGACAAATACTAGAAGGTAAGTTGCTGACTGTCAAAATATTATTTTCACGGCGATATTCAAACTATAGGTATACTTTGTGATAATTGACCTTATCATTTTCGACAATATGACAAATATCATATCATTTTCTGATATGACAGATATGGTCTTAATAATGGGTAAGTGTTTAATGATAGTAACTTTTTAGTACAGTTTTTAATAATTTATCTTGCTTGTAGGAAATGTGATTGTAATGCTAGTCATGCTGCTAGACGCTATGCAGCTACATTTCCTAACCGTCATCACCCGACGAGGACATTTTTCTCAACATTAGTTCGTCGCATGAGGGAATCAGGTACAATAAAACAACAGCGTACAGGTAACAGCGGGATACCACACAAGCTCAATATCAGGCAAGAAGAAGAAATTCTAAGAATAGTGAAAACAACACCTAGAACAAGTACAAGAGCAGTAGCCCGCCAAATAAGGCATAATGAGCGTGCCACTATAAATTCAACTGATGTGCACCGAGTACTGAAGCGACAGTCACTGTACCCGTATCATGTTCAGAAAGTACACGCTCTTTTACCCCAAGACCCATTAACAAGAATGACATTCTGCAACTGGATGTTACTGGAGAACAGTCGTGAGCAGCAATTCCTTAGATTTATTCTGTTTTCAGATGAAGCCCTTTTCACTCGCAATGGTGTTACGAATTTGCATAATCGTCACCTGTGGGCACAAGAAAATCCGCATGCGATAGTCGAAACTCGTCATCAAGTCAACTTTAGATTGAACGTATGGGTAGGAATAATTGATGACTTACTCTTAGGCCCAGTTTTTTTGCCAACTCGAGTAAATGCGGATGTGTTTCTAACATTTTTACAGAACGAGTTCGTAGATTTACTTGACGATATGCCTTTGGATATTCGGCGAAATATCTGGCTACAACTGGACGGTGCTTCGCCTCATTACGGAAGAGAGATTCGATAACATTTAAGTAACATATTCAATGGACATTGGATTGGCCGGGGGGCAGATGCACCTGTCAACTGGCCAGCCCGTTCCCCCGACCTCAACCCCTTAGATTTTAGTTTCTGGGGATAAATGAAAGAATTTGTGTACAGGGTGCCCATACTCGATGAAGAACATCTGCGGGAACGAATCCTACAAGGCGCAGAGGAATACCGTATGAAACCAGATATTTTCAAAAAAATTCGGTTTTCTCTTATCAAAAGAGCCCGCCTGTGCATCCAAGAGGGTGGTAGCTATATTGAGCATTTAATTTAATTATAATTTTATTTCTATAACATCGCTTTACTCACCATTTTTCATTATTTTTAGTTTAGTTTTCATGTTAATACTAGACTGACAGTTTAAGTTTAATACAAGTTATACTTATAAAACGGTTTTGATGACTTCTAATTACATATGTGTGAAACAAGTATGTATGTATTCAAGCAGCAATATTTAAGGCAATGGAATGAGCTACAATTTCTGTGTAGTACATTCTTTATTCTGATTGCAAATGAGTAAAAAAATCCATTTTTTTTTAATTTGTTGAGACATCTCACCGACGTCGAAGAACGCAAATAACCTACGTTATTAGTTTCTATTAGACCACCGGCGCCCGAATAAAAAATGTAGGGGTTTGATTTTTCTTATTCACGCAAATGTCGTCTAGTCGTGGTATAAGACTACATGTTATATTTAATGGAGATAACGTTTCGTAGGTTCTTTCTCACCTGTTTGGGTCCGACCATACAACTTACAATAACTCATAAACTAGTCGTTTTCAAAATTCAACTAGAGAAACAAAAGTTATAAAATTATTTTGTCTAACAAAAGTCATTTGTTTTGAAACCTTTGGCGTGCGCACAAAAAAGTTTAGAGGGTCAATACTTGTTCCACGTACATCATTCAGAGTTCTATAGAATAACAATCTACCTAGTTATTAGTTTTTGCTGTTAGGTAAGATCCTTTTTGTTTCTTTACTGCGTACTTACTACTTACACTTACGAATTGAGCAGGATGGAGCCAGGAGCCGGTAGAACTTATATGTATATATATATATATATATATATATATATATATATATATATATATATATATATATATATATATATATATATATATATATATATATACATATGTGTGCGTGTTTGTGTTCCTAGGTGGTCGGTCATTCAAGTAATCATTGTGCCCGACGTTGCTAAGTTCGGTGAGCGCACCAACGTGTTCAACACAGTGTGGCTGTTGTAGTGAACAACATTTTTAAAAGTTAAACAAAGGGAACATGTTAGTTCCTTTTGTTGCATATTAAAGAAAATTTATTTGAAAAAGACAATTTCTGTAAGGTACTTTTACATGGCTCATATTAAAACATTAAGTTTAATTATCATTCTATTTTATTATATTATATCTCATTCATAGCATTACATATTACTAGTCGGCCATCATTACTTGACATTCTATAGGACAAGTGTGACATAAGACAAGAATGACATCACTGTCCAAGGTTCCTATAGTTCTTAACCTTACAATTTCTACGATTTAAATTTAAAATTGTTATAATTTTTTTAACCCAATAAATTTGAAAAAAATCGCTTCTTCGGCCAGTAAAATGATAATTGGATAACCTATATACAATCAGACAACCAATAGTAAAAGTTTAGACGCAGAAAGTGCGTTATGAGAACGCATTATCATAAACATTGTTTCAAATTTTAATAACTTTTAGTTTCTGTATTACGAGAGCGCATTATCATATACATTGTTTCAAATTCTAATAACTTTTATTGTCTTTTAACCAAGGAAATTCAGTTTTGGTATGCATCTGCATCTTCTGTATCTGGAGAACTTTCCACATTTCTCTCCACTTTCCTTTGTCGTTTTGGCATTATTTTTGCACGTTGATACATTACAAATTGTTTGGGCATCTAAAAAGATATTTAGGTTAAGTTATTTATGGCTCCTTTTTTTAAGTATGTATAATTTATTTTTTGAAATTAAACACATATCTACCTTTATAATGAATTACCGATTTAATTCTTGATTAAATAACGTCCAATTCGTCCCAAGGTTGATTCACTGTACACTTATGTTTACATTACAACAAAATACTTTAAAAAATAAAATACAGTAGTTAAGATACTAGTTTCGATTTAACTGCTATTTCGTACAAAATAAACATTAAAATATGCCTGTAACTGATCGTATTCGAAAAATTTTCAGCAAACACATTAAGAGTTGTCTAAATTTCTAATAAATATTATTTAAAGCACCAAAGCCAAACTTAAACTTTTGGCATTTAGACTTCACATGACGTATTACCCTCCTCACGCGTCTTTCACCTTTTGGAGTTGCCAGACAACCTGTCTAATCTATAAACCTTGGGGTTTGCCAATGAATTGTATGGAACTATCAAGAGCTGCATGTATTACCTTTAATTCAACTGACAATTGGTGGTGGTGGTGGTGGTTGTAAGCTTGCCTCGAAAGTTTCCTTTCATTAGTCACAGATTTTTGTGAAAAAGTCAAAAACTGACAATTAAATGACAAGTATTTTAATGTTTATAAATTTATTTGTATATTTAAAATTAACTTTATTTTCTATTTAGTCTGTGTAACCATACAATAAAACTAGTAGCAAACAAAACTGTAAAAGCAGCCAACAATATATAATTTTTGATTTTAACGAAGAGGCTTGCTTCGTCGTCCACGAGTAACTCTAACAGTGGTGGTACAGCATAAATCATTACTGCGTTATTGAAAAGATCGCTTATAAAACGATACCTTAGAGTTTCGTAACTATCAGAAATTTGATGTATGATATAAACCACAGTGACAAGTAATATCTTGAATCCTAGCTCATATCTTAGAATGTATTTAGTTGGTCTAATGAACTCGTATGCGCTTGGAAACGAGCTGTGATATAGCGTGTAAATACTTACACCAAAATTAAGAAAGGTCGTTAGTGCCTTCATGATCATTATCATCTGAAAAGAATTTTGGGCCCAGCTAAAGTGCTTCATGGCAAAATCTCCTGAGCTAAGATACCATACTGTTGGAATACTTATGTGGCAGAGGGTAATTATCAACAGTGAAAACTTAAACACTCCGCATGTTCCATAAAAACTCTTTTCGTTCCTCATCTCATTCATAACTATCAGAGGGGTATATATCATCTCATTTAGAAGGCAGAGTTGTACAAAAAGTTCAGGTAGCTCTTCTGCGTTCCGAGGAAATAGTTTGTCTGGCATACTCGTTATGCGAACTGAGCAATAGTACAACAAAAAAATATAAACAGAAGCTGATGAGATATTTGAGAAAAAGCATAACATACTAAGCACTTTTAAATTTCCAATGGACGCTAAAAACACACTTGGTACAAATAATATCCAAACTATTAAAGATGGGCTTAAATTGTTTCCGTATCTATTACCAATAGTGCAGAGGATATCAACTGTGCTCATGAGTGCTCTCGAACAAAGGATGGATTCCCTTACTATGATGTTGATATCAAGACAAATTTTCAATATTCCAGCGCAACGTTTGCTGGTCCCTCTTTTAAACACCAAGAGATAGTAGCAAACTTCGGGATAATCAAGTTTGGCATCTTCTGATTTTAGTGTTACTCTTACCATATGTGTAAGTTTTATCATTACATTCATTAAATGGACGTTGAATAGGGTAAATATTATGATAATAATTGGTGTAAACACCAGACCACCAACTGCAATTTCTCGTGGTCTGGCTGTATCGTCTGCCATTAACTTGATGGTAAGTAAAACCATCAGTGAATCAAAATATGTCAATGGAGCTTTAAAACTGCTTATGCCGTTCATGGACTTAATGGCGTCAAGTCTTGTCTCTAAATTACTGGTTTGAGGTTCTTGGAACATAAACTCCATATTAAACTTTTATGAAGAATTATTGTAAAAATTTGTAATTAAAATAAATTTTCCATGTTTTTGACTTTTAACTATTGACAGTAATGCGAATAACATGATTTTGTTTATTAAAAATTATGGGAGTGCACCAATGATATAGTAATAGTACTTACTTTATTATACTTATTAGTGAGTTTTTTTAACAAAACACACAAACAAGGAAAGCGCGACTTTATGTTATATATATATATATATATATATATATATATATATATATATATATATATATATATATATATATATATATATATATATATATATATATATATATTGTGTGTGTGTGTGTGTGTCACACCGATAACTCAAAAAATAATGGACGTATTGTAAGAACAATGATGGGTACCTTCCTTCTGTAAATGGCTTGAATAAGTTCGTTAGCCAAGAAAATAGGGCTAGTTTTTCTCGGAAAATTTTGTGTTTCCTCTGGGAAAATTTTTGTCTCCGAAAATGACAAAGCAATATTATTAAAATCTGGTATGCGGTTTATATCATTAAAGCTTAACTATGTACCGAAATTTATATTTCTAAGTTAAAAGGAACAAAAGTGATAGGCATTTAATGCAAAAAAAATCGGTTACGCTGGGGACCAATTTATATATATATATATATATATATATATATATATATATATATATATATATATATATATATATATATATATATATATATATATATATATATATATATATATATCAACAACACACCACGAGGGCTTACAGTCTAAATACTATCGTACTGTGGATGTTGACAAGGAGGAAAGAGGCAACTTATTAATTCTGGACTTGAAGGTTTGGAGGTTCGGAGGAGAAGGACTAACATGTGCCAGCAAAGAATTCCATAACTTGGAAGTCCTCATGACAAAAGAGCGGGCATAACAAGATGTTCTATGTCCGGTGATCTGGACAGTAAAAGAGTGCATTCGCTCTGTTCCCCTGGTAGATTTGTTGGGGGCAGCAGGTGGAGGAACTATGGAAGAAAGCTCCTCTGAACAGTACCCGTGCAGATATCTATAAAAGAGGGAGAGGTCACCAACGGCACGTCGTTGGGCAAGGGATGGCAGCCTATGGGTGAGGGTAGGGACACCGATGAGACGTATAGCTCTCTTCCGAATTGAGTCCAGGATAGCGAGTGTAGAAGCGGCAATGGCACCCCAGATGTGGGAGCAGTATTCGAGGTTTGGCCTTATTTGTGAAGTATATAAGGCAATTGAGATTTCGATCCACAGAAATGCCAACAAATGAAAAGGACTCATTACTTTGAATAACTTGGTTGTTCATTGTGATGCGTCTAGGGCTGGCGTATCTCTTACGAGATAGAGAGCAAGACTGAGATTTAATGGAGTTGAATTGTATAAGATTTGTACTTCCTCAGTCTAATATTTTTTGGAGATCCACAGGGACAAAACCCCCCATGAGTCTATGATCCTCATATAATGGGGCTAGAGAGACAGGCTTAGAATATTGTATATTTGAGTGGAGAGTGCTGTCGTCTGCGTAGCTGTGAACTAGGTTGGATGTGCTAGAGAGGAGGTCATTGATGTGGAGAAGAAGCAACGTAGGGGCTAAAGATGAAGCTTGAGGGACTACTGCATTAATTGGATACAGTTTAGAGGACTGGTCATCCACGACAACAGAAATTCTCCGGTTGGAGAGAAGATTTGCTGTCCAGATACAGAAAATTGGTGATAGGCCATAGGCCGCAAGTTTATTAAGCAGCGCTGCGTGGCAGAATTGGTCGAATGCTTTGGATATGTCTAGAGCGACAATCTGGGATTCACCGTGTAGTTCCATAGACTTGTTCTAAGAATAGGTGACAAAGGAAAGGAGGTCGGCAGTTGATCTGCGCTGACGGAATCCATACTGACTATCGTGGATTATACTGTGTTTTTCAAGAAATTTTAGTAATTCGGTGTTTATATACTTTTCCATCACTTTAGAGACGACTCAAAGGAGAGAAATAGGCCTGTAGTTGCTAGGAAGCGCTTTGAATCCTTTATTGGGGACGGGTTGTACTCGAGTAGTTTTCCAGTTACTAGGGAATATGCCTCTATTGTAAGATGTCTGAAACAGACGAGTCGGAACAGGAACAAGTTCTGGTGTGCATTTTTTGAGAACAATTGCTGGGATCTCGTCAAGACCAGAGTCTTTCCTGGTATAAAGAGAAGAAAGGATATTTCGTACCTTTTTAGTTTGAAAATGATAGCCGTCATTTTATGCGCGACATTGGGGACTGTTGGTGGTTGAACATTTTGAGGTGGGTTGAGAGTAGAATTACCGGCGAACAACGAAGCAAAAAGTTCAGCCTTGTCCAGGGCGGTAGAAACAATTTCATCCCCTGAAACAAGAGGTGGGAACGTGCTCTTGCAGAAATTATTCCCAATAGATTTAGCATGAGTCCAGAAGGGTTTGCTGCCGTGCTTGAGAGGACTTTGTTTTTGATGTGGTTATTAAACGAGTTTTTTGCCTCAGAAAGAATGCGGACATAGCGGTTTCTTGTGTCGTTAAATGCTTGACGGTTTTCTTGACTGGGATTGTGTAAAAGCGTTTTGTGAGCTTTGACCTTTTCAAGTCTGGCCTTGTCACAGGATTTAGAGAACCAGGGCTTTTGAGTGGCTGAGAGGTTTTCTGTGTACGTGGAATAAATAATTCCATGCCAGCTTGGATAATTTCGGTCACGTTTTGTGAGATATCAGAAGGGTCAGGATGCGAGAAGCAGATAGACGCCCATGGAAATGGGGAAAAGTAATATCGCACTTCGTCCCAATTCGCGGAGCTGTAGTGCCAAACGATACATGGGTGTGATAACTGTGTGACCTCGGGTTGCATTGCGCAGGAAGCAGTGACCATGCCGTGATCTGAGGAACCAAGGGGGCGGTGACTGATGTCTTATAGAATTCAGGTTTTGCAGTAAGAAGGAGATCCAAGGGATTTGAGCTGTGTGTTGGGATGCGAGGAAAGTCAGTAGGTTGCCGAACTATATTGGCTAAAGAAATGGTGACTGCAAAGGCCTCCGCTGCTCTCCTTTGTGGATCGGTTTTTGAAGATCCTAGCCATTCCTTATTATGGACATTGAAGTCACCAAGAATAGTAACCTCGGAGGAAGGATATTCAGAAATCAGATGGTCGGTTTTTTCAGAAAGGTAGTCGAAGTGCTGGACAAAGTTGTTGTCAGAAGGTGACCGGTAAATGCAACAGATTAATTTAGTTTCAGCTCAGAGAGGGAGAGAGAGAGTTTCATCCAAAGTATGTATTTTCTTCCGGCTTCTAAATTGGGGAGTATGGTGCAGGGTAGATTGCTACGGACGTATGCGCACACGCCTCTATGCAATCTAAAGGAAGTAGGAGCTCATATACCGGAAAATTAAGGTGGTTAGTGGCTGTTTTGGCACTGATTTGAGTTTCGGTGAGGAAGAGAAGTTGGGGCCTATTAGCCTGAAGGAAATGGTGGACGAAGTTCAGGTTAGAATTTAGGCCACATATATGCGAGAAGGATATGTTAGATCTTGATGCCGGCGCCCCCTGCACACCCCTCTCCCGGAGATCCGAATGAAGGGGTATTTTATATCCAGAATCTTGTACAAGGAGGAGTCATCATCATTTTTGTTTATAAGGAAAACCGACTCATACACCAGAACCGGAAACGTCCGTTGGGACTTCACCGGGATGTAAGGGCTGGTACTTCCTCGGGCATGTAAAAATCCTTTACTATCGCGTAAAGGAAAAGTCCACTTCCACCTGCCAAAAAATGAGGACACAAGACGAAATATTTTTATATGATAAACACAATTGATGTAATTTTATAGACAAAAAAACCATTTCGGGTTAAGGGGTCGAAAAATAATAAAACAGTAAAATAAGCTTTCGTACTCCAAAAAACAAGATTCTTACAAGACGTAATACAATAATGCATAATAGTCCATGGCAACAGTACATGTCATACTCAACTGACCAATTATTTTGACAAATGTCAGATCTACTTTCAAAGTGACATGTAAATAAATATTTTCTTTTCTGACATGTGCAATATAAATATAGGCATGGTCTGCTTTTTACGTTCATCTTTATTTTATGGCCATCACAATTTTACACATAAAGTTGGATATAATTTTAGTGACTTTTGGATTTTGAAAAGATTCTTCAAATGAGCGCTAACTAGGCCCCATAGAACCCAATCCGAGTTAGTTTCAGTTTTTATCTGTTTTCATATATACACGGTGACGCATTTCTGTGGTAAAGCTCACTATATCCATTATTATACAAGATATGAGAAAACATTGTATGTGTTAGTTATACGGTATAAAATTATATTTATAATCACAGGATGATCACATAAGTCGCTGGTGATACAATTTTTTTTCTTAATCGAACACGCCTTATATTATTGCATTTTTTGCATTTTCCATCGAAATATAATGCATGGTTGTGAGAAAATAAATTCGGGACTCAGAAAGTGGGTTATGGTACCGCTTTTTCATAAAATGTTTCACTATCTCATTTTGCTATTTAACCTAAGGTTCGTTGGACAGGAAACCAATTTATTTTCGGAAGATCTTTGTACATTTTCAAACAATAAAGTTATTTTGATGAAATATGGTACATTGTTTCCTCTATATAGGTGATACCGGTAACCAAACTTCATACCAGCTTTCTTAAAAAAAAGATTTGTTTGCTATTAAAAACGTTTTTACGAAAATTCACTACCATAACGCCCTTGCTGCGTCCAGACCTTTATTGTATTTAGTTTATTGTTGTGATTGCAGAATGGATAACTCAAATTCCTCGAGTTGACTTAGTGGAGTATATGGGTTTAAGAAATAGTAATATTTAGGAAATTTGTCTAAATAAATAAACCAAAGCAAAGGTTAATTACTATTACTCTAGTGGCCAAACTACAATGTTTTCATACAACTGTTATCTGATGCGTATCAATAAATGCGCATTGCTCCTAAAGACCATACAGTATGTAGAAAACCGACGTTGCCACCTATATTGGTAAAGTTAAACTGACTAACTTAATTATTATATTACACTTCTCCCCTACAAAAGAAAGTTTTTAGGTATGCGTTAAATGTTCTACTGATCTCACTACGCCTTTAGGTCGCTCTGAAGTATTTACATGTGTAGCTTCTGATGCAGTTGTCAGCTTCACTGTTTGACTCGCGGCTATATTGTCCTTATTTTTGTTAAGATTTGTAGTTTCCCGCACTTTGTCAGAAATTGAAATGAAAGGGTCACTAACTACACAATTTTCAATTTGGTTTGAATGCCGCTTCCAGATAATATCATTTAATGACGTAGTTTTCACCAAATACGTGCCTTTGCCAATTTTTTTTACAAAGTACACCCTTAATATATGTAGGTTTTTGTATATTTCTGTAATCCTTAACAGTAACAGTTTCTTTAATCTCTAAATCTGTAGCCTTTGTTGATTAACAATTTTATTTTTAACAGTTAACTATATTTGTTGTGTTTTTTCAGGTAAAAGGCCTTCAAATCTCGTGCGCAAATTTCTATTAAATATTAACTTTGCTGGTGTGACACCAGTTGTATCACGTGGTGTGTTCTTAAAGTCGAATAGAAAATTGCATAAAACTTAATTGATGTCAATAGTAGATAGTGGGACACCTGGGCAGACCTGACCTGACCTGCGCAGACCTGTGACAGTTGACAGCTGACCTGTCAGATTTGACAGGTGTCAAATGTCACTGACCTGACAGCTGTCAGCTGTCAGCTGTCAGCTAACCTGACAGCTGTCAACGTCAGCTGTCACCTGACCTGACATGTGTCAACGTCAAATGTCACCTGACCTGTCAGATGACGTCACAAGCATTCCAAGATGGCTGACCTGTCATAGACAGTTGCAACCCGGGTTCTCTCTATGGAACTAACCTGAGATGACGTCACAAGCATTCCAAGATGGCTGACCTGTAAGAGACATCTGCAACTCCGGGGGTTCTCTCTATGGAACTAACCTGAGATGACGTCACAAGCATTCCAAGATGGCTGACCTGTAAGAGACATCTGCAACTCCGGGGTTCTCTCTCTATGGAACTAACCTGAGATGACGTCACAAGCGTTCCAAGATGTCTGACCTGTGTGTCCATAGATAGCCACAAGTCAGGTTAGGTATTAACTGTCTTGTGATGACGTAAGATGTTCCGTCTGACCTGTGTGTCCATAGATATCTACAAGTCAGGTCTCCATGTGTGTATTTGAAGAATACCATCTGTCTGTCTGATTGTTTATTAAGGTTATGTATGTATTTGTTTATTAAGGTTAGGTGTTCGTATACAGACTGATTACCAAGCCATTTTGATTGTTTATTAAGGTTATGTTTGTATTTGTTTATTAAGGTTATGTTCACACACGTGTTGATTACCAGTCATATGATTGTTTGTTAAGGTTATGTATTTGTTATTTGAATGCAAACAGAGATAATACAAGATTGTACTTACATACAACAAGAGACGTCAGCCTTCTTTCACAGCTTAATACACACACTACTGAACAGGTGTCTTCTGTGTTGAGGATACAGACAGACAACTGATTGCCATTGTTAAAGCTTGTATATGTTGTTTGAAAGGATATAACACACGTCATGACAGTTCGATGTCTTTGCCTAAACTGACAGATGCATGTGTAATAACACAGCTGTTTAACAACAGCTAGAGTGAGTAACACTGGTAACACACAACAAAAACAGACAGACAGACCATTGATTGTCAATAAGTATCATATAGAATCTTGTTGAAGCTTGTACACGTTGTTTGAAAGGATATAACACACACACACACTCGCATAGGTCATGCCAACACGAAGGCTTTGCTTAGACTGACAGACAGATGTATGTAATAACACACCGACAGACATACGACTATTTAACAACAGCTAGAGCGAGAGTTGAACAGTATAACGCTGGTTAACGTGGAGAGCAGTCATGTTCAAGCTACTCTTGAGTATCTGTGTTCTTTGTCTAAGTGCCTCCTGTGGAGAGGATGTAAGTGAAACAGACAGACAACTGGCCAACGATTATCTCATCAAATATGGTTATTTAAGCAGTAATATCACTAACAATGACCAGCTAACGATGTTAGAGAAGACAGAAGCTTTCACAGAGGCTTTAAACATGTTTCAAACGTTTTTCAGTTTACCCGAAAGTAACAATTTGACTAGTAGAGACATTGAACTGATGAAACGTAAACGATGTGGTGATGAAGATTTTTCACAGAGTTCATTATTAACAGTAAAACCTATATGGAAAAAGAAAACTTTGAAATGGTACATACATTATTCAGATCCTACAGTACTATTGCTAACACAAAAAGCATTCAAACAATGGGAACAACATATTAATTTGAATTTAGTGAGAACAAACAACTATGCGGAAGCCGACATACTTATAAGTTTTTGTGATGACCAACATTTTTACTTGAGAGGTGGGAAACCGTGTACATACCCAATTGGTGGTGATGTTTTAGGACACGCTTATTTTCCAAATGTTGCCAATACACCCATAGAGATCCACATAAGCAATAATCTCACGTGGAACCTTCAACTACACGCATCAAATGGCTCATCATACTATATGGTTATTCTACACGAACTGGGACACGGTTTAGGACTCAAACACTCCAACAATAAAAACTCTCTTATGTATCCACATGCTGGGGCCGGTATATCTGACGAAGATATTCAACGAATGCAGGAACTGTATGGGCAACGCTCTACAACAGCAATAACAACAACATCAACAACAACAACAACAACAACACAGCCTACATCAACCAAGACATCAAAGACTACAACAAAGACTACAACAAAGACTACAACAAAGACTACAACGAAACCTTCGATAAAACCAAAGGCTGTCGCTGTAAAATCTGAAACCAAAAACACTATGGACTTGTGTAATTATATAGACAAGATCAAACCGTTAGTCATTATAAACCACAACATGTATCTGTTTTATAAGAAATGGGTGTGGGTTGTCCCGTTGAACAATATGAAGGGGCCCTATCCGGAGGCAAAACTTGTGACAGATTGGTTGCCACATTTGAAAAATTTAAAAGAAATTAAACATATATATCAGAGACCTGGTGGTGAAGTGGTCATGTTTACAAATGACGAAACATTAAGCATTGTTGCGTTTCCTAGCATACAAGCTACATTTGTAGCCCCCTTCAATAATCTCACATATCTGAATACTTTGAGGTTTGACCGGATAAATGCAATGGTAAACACATATACAGGAAAAACCATTATATTTCATTCGGACAACATGTATGAAATCATCGGTGAGAAGGGAGCTAATTTCTATAGACTAGAAGCAGGTTATATAGACAAATTTTCTCCAGAATTTCCAGCTAACATTGATGGTGCATTCCGGTACACCAATGGACGGATAAACATATTTCGTAAAAATAAATATTACGAATTTGATGAGTTTACCAATCAGGTCGTTACAATAGGCCGTAAAGATTTATCTATGTTTGGTATTCAATGCCCTACCCGCAGTCTATATGAGCAACTCAGTCTGCTATTACAAAAGATTTTCAGCTATACAAAGGATAACACTGACCACCAACAACCAGCAAATATTGAAGACTATAATGATTATATATAGTGTTTAACTTGTACAAAATATGTGTTTAACAGATCAAACAGCAGACACTTAGCTTAACATATTAATGTATGAAATAAAAATATTTACCAGCATGTGTATGTGTTTTTATTCCTTCTCAACAAGACCACTGTTCTGTTTAAGACTGTCTAGAGCACACTGAACAGCAGTTCAATATATGAGTTAAATAACACTGTTGTAGGGGCCCCCTTGATGAGCAAACGGTATTCGTGTTTGGACTTGTCTAGAATACAGTCGTTAAAAGTATGACATCATCCACACACCTGTTCTGTTGTAATTTACGTTGAATGACATCACCCCATTATTCGTGTTTGAACTTGTCTGTGTATCTGTTCAATATACGCAAGAGAGAGGCCCTCTTAAAGGTAAACAACCTGTCAGTTGATGACCTTGTGTTATATCTGTTCAATCACCCCATTATTCGTGTTTGAGCTTGTCTAGTACAAACCGAGAGGATGACATCATCCATGTATTTTAGCCTAATATATAAATAAGTGAGTAAGTTCGGTTATATTATTAGTTGTTGTTGTACCATGTCGTTTAACAGTGTCTTATGGTATGGACACAAAAATAGATTGTTTGAAGAAGACTGTGAATTTGAATTAAAACAGTTGGTGTTAAAGATACAAGAAGAAGCCTTTATCGACGAACGCGATTCTGAAGGAGAAAATTATGAAGCCGGACATATAGTCGAGTTGTGTGACATATATTTAAGTGGGTTCTGCTCTACACAATTTTTTGCTTTGGCACTCATTCGATACTGTACAGGAGCTCAGTTAAGTGAACCGTTTTTCAAGTATTTACCCGAAGAAGCAAAACATCAATACATACGTTATTACGATAAACAAACCGTCCACACAGAGGCTATTTAGTTTATACAACAGCCCGTGGTATACAGATGAAACAAGAATGAATAGTGAGAACGACACCACAAAAGTTAGACTGTTAGTGTTACAGATACAAAAACAAGCTTATCGAGACGGGCGTAAGTCCGAAGCCGAAGAATATGAAAGTAGACATATGGTAGAGTTGTGTGACTTATATTTAAGTGGATTTTGTTCAACACAATATTTTGCTGTGGCACTCATTCAACACCAACCGGGGGCCCTGTTAAGTGAACCATTTTTTAAATATTTACCTAAAGAAGCAAAAAATCAATACAAATATTATTATGATGCTGATGAGGTCACACTCGAAACAACGAACATTGAAATTGAACCGCCCAGCGAGGAAGAACTCAAACAAGAAACACTCGAAACGATGAGAGAAGGGTTTAATAAAGAATTTGAGTTTTCAAGCTGTGATGACATCCACAAGGTTGCAGACCATCTAAACGATATATTAAAGCACAGTTCTAATTTAAATGATGATGCTGAACGTACTAAATCCATTAATTTTCTAACACGAAAACTTCACCGTACAGACGCCACAGACATGTTATATACAATTTGTAACGAATATTTCGACAGTCTTCCAACCAATGCTGATTGGGATAGATATGAGAACAAAGATTGTGTTGCTGTAGACAAGTTTGTTAAAGTCTGGCAGAAATATCTGGATGATCATGCAGTGTAGCACGAAATATGTTAAAGTATTTAGTGATCGCAATAGATTTGTAAAATTTACCAGGAAACCACTCAGAACCATTCAACAGACGTTTGTGGTGGGGGAACAACAAAACCTACTTAACATGGTCAGCAAGCTTCAGTCTAAACTTAAACGAGTTTGTGTAAACATGTCTTGCGATTGTATTAACATGAATATGTCGGTGTCTGAGAGTGATAACAACGATAACGATTATGCCGTTGATGAAAACGATGGCCCTGATTTCACAGAACACCGAACACGACGAGTCTTATTTAACAAGTATCAAGCTGACGACAGGCTATTGATGGAAACCACTTTTAGTGTTCGACGATCCTTGAAATTGATTACAGGCATCAGTGCAAGAAACGACTTTACAAATGTTGTGAAATTTGTCAATCCGTTGGCTCTGAATGAAGAAAACCAATATTTGGCATTGGAAGAATGGGATTTTTACGATTTCCTAGACAACATACGTGAGCTGTATAGGAAATATCTTAAAGGTGAAGACGAGCCAAATAGCTTTATAGTGCATCATCTTAATTACTGCCGCATAACCTATTCAAAGGTGCTAAGTGAAAAAGCCTTGTGTATCGATAACGGTTTCACATCTATGCATCTATTCTTAAACGAAGAGTGTGTAGAACAGCTACTGAGACTTGAGGTGTTGGTTAAAGCAAGACTGAACTATCTGAAAGAATCTCAATTTACCTGGACTTACACGTGTTTTATGGAAAACATAGTGGAAATATTAAACGATCTGAGTAGATGGGATGCCAGTGTACCGCAAATCATACAAACTATAAAAACGTTACTCAACACTGTAACACCAGCATTTAAATATTACATGTTGGAGTGTTTGCACTACGCTCAAGAACAAGTATTGACAGACATCCACAACATTCGCCATGGTTCTTTTTAAATCAAGTTTCATCGTTCTATCAGCACTGTGTCAGAATGTGTTGTATATTCATAAGCCACCCAATGTAACAGAAGTACGAATTTGTTTCGACATCGATGACTGCATGATATGGTCAGCTCTTACAACAACAACATATCTACACAACGACGACCTAACCCCACTTGCAACATACAACATGTCAGCCAAAAGCCTGTCATCTGATGTGATACGTTACAAAGTTATGTTTCTGTTTGATAATGGTAGTCGGGGCGAGTCACCTGATTGGACCACTCTTGTGTTGACTAACACCCGGCTGTTCACTTCAAAGTATATTTTTGTGTTTATATCAACTGGCTTTCTTACATGTCTTACCATATTCATGTTGATGTATTTTTGTTTCAAATATAGCACTTATCTGCACATGTATCGCAAACTTGTTTGCTAATACAAATATATAAAATAAACACTTGTGTTTTATTTACTAGTTTTAAGGTTTGCTAAGGGGTGTTACTAGAAAAACATATATATAATTTACAACTTTTTATTTCGGTAACAAGTTTACAACATACGAAAATAATAGCATACAATTATTGATGCTGCATATACAGCTTCTAGTGTATCCTGGTGAGTGATGCATGCACTTAGGAATGTCTGGCACCAACGCAGGACAAGCAGTGTTTGTTTCTAAATTGATCACGTCCACACGGTAGCCACAAGTGAGCAGCATCTGTGTCAGAAATCTCTGTTTATTCTCGCCTTTTACTTAGATTCTGTCCACCTGTTGTTCGACGATGTGTTTCATCAGGATATTTGGTAATTCTTCTAAATAAACAGTACCATAATTATAGTCGATACAGTGGTGACGGGCCTGCAGAAACTTGACTTGTTTGATTACATCAGCAGATAGAAAACGCATTGGTTGTGGTGGCTTAAACACATACTGTACAGTTTGATAACCATTATAAATTACTAGTTCTTTGGGTGTGAAGTCGGGGAGACAGAAACCCTGAGTGTCGACAACAACGAACCTCATCTTGATACTGCCCCAATTCACTATACTTCCGCATCAGCTTATATACACCTCTAGGTTGAGCAGTTGGGGGGGAACAGCGTTGTATGCCATACTCAGATGATAGAACGAACAACGTTAGAGAGTGGGGAGTATTCGATGATGCAATCATGTATAATTATGCAGAAACATTTAGTGTTATTGGGAAAGTTCTGGTTACTTTCCATTTCCAATTTGATATCGACAGTAGACGGTTTGATGGAATCCGTATACTTTGAACAATCAAACACAAACATGGGATATTTAGCGAAAGCTTTGTAATCCAACGTAGGCTGCGGTTCTCTACCGAGATATGCTCGTTGAAATTCAATCATGTTTTTATATGCTTCCAGATAATTTGCTTGCCCAAAGTTCAGATTCATACCCTCGGTCGGTATTTGTTTTGAATTCAGATGTAGTCTTATATCTCGAACGTCCACATGATCAAACTGATTAATATCTTTTCCTGGGTTGTGGTGGCGATCCGTTTGAAAGACTACGATAACGAAGCGAGGTCGTTCGGTGTTTGATGAGGTCTTTACAGACCACAAGTCTTTGATTGAATTACTTACATTCGGTAATTCGTACATCTCCCATTTTCTAAACGGTATAAGAATCTTTTTATCTTGAGCGATCGATTGCAACAGCTGCTGTTGTATCACATCGCTGGGGTGTATGTGTTTGACTTGCAAAGCCATATGTTCAATATTAAACTTTATAGCTTTGTCAGCGCCTGCTACACTGCTCAGAATATAGCAATTTCTATCGTTCTGACCGCGTGTTAAGCGTACCAACAAACGACTGAAAAGTACTTTTCTGTAATCTTTGAAAATATTACACAGATAGCTGAGCGGTAGGCAATAGCAAAATCTGTTGTTTTTCACCATGGTGTTCCTTTCGTTCGGATGCCAGCCGGCAGGAATGAGAGCTCGTGCTTCATCGCTGTTGGCTTGTAATAATGTTCGTACTGCTGTAACGATGCCTGGGTTTCTAACATGTTCGATAATCTGATTACACATCTCAACAGCCACAGAGGAGAACAAATGAGCTGCAGCATTCGCTGTTACCGACACATCACCAGTTGTACCTGTTGTCTCAGTGGAACCGCTGATCAGGAGAGCTGCCGAAGACCAATCGTAAAACACATCTTGTTGATTGATGGCAAACTCACATGTGTCGTTGTAATCAAACGATCTGGTTTGCGGGGCGTACGTGTGTACTTCTTCTCCCTTGATGGATTCGTCGTGAACGGGGTCTGCGAAGATATGTAGTTTGTTTGACATCGTAACCCAATGATTGTAGAAACTGTACGTTCTCTTCGGATAGAACCGTCTGTGATGCAGACAACAACGATACTGACCGATGTTGCTCGTCGGCACCTGTATTTATAACTAACATACCACCGGTGTCTTGTTCAGCTGTAATATAACGATGATCTCTTCACCTTGAAAGTTCACAGGCACTGCATTCTGATCGATGATGTTTACATTTATATGGGCGATGATACGTGTGTTGACGGGTAGAAACAGTTTACTGTGGGGGTTGATGTCAATTGCGTAGCCAGGATCAACCATCGGAGCAAACTCGTATAGTGTGTGTGAGGGTTTGCCTTCGTGGTAAGACCCGCTTACTATGTTACACTCCAAACGGATCGTTTTCACTTTAACAATCTCCACTGGTAAATCGGATGCATGCAACACATCCTTAATAAGAGATCTAGTTGAGGAAAAACCCAAGAGAGGAGCTATTGAGGCGTCCCTTGTCAAATCAATGTCATACTTGCACTGTATCTCACACTTCAAAGTGTTGTTGTTGGCTTTCAAACTGAACAGTTTACTTGCATCGTCAACAGAGGCACCCTCTGGAAATTTATTCAACTTGAGATAGATACGGGCCATTTCATTTTGGATACACCGTTCCATATCGCTAATTTCATATGCTCCATTGGGAATTATTATTTCTTGTATAACACCAGCTTTCTTAGGCTCTGCTTCGAGTGTAAAATTAAAATGCAACTTATTACAACCGGTCTCTATATTTGGTATGGTGTTGTATGTGTGAAAATTCGAGAGTGCCACCGAATGATCGAACCGGGGGTCCAACACTATCGGTGGAAATATATCCAATGACAGGGAGGACGTGGAGCCTTTCAACTCGAACGTTAGCGACATGACTGATACACACAGGTTATTGTTTGAGTCTTTTATTGTAAAAATTTTAAACACAAATGACCACAATTAATTGTGTTATATGTTTGATACACATCATGATTATACAGTATGGAATAGTCTTTAAGGTAACGTTGCAGCTCTACAGGAGGCTTCAAGTTTCCATACGAGTCAAAGTACTCGACGATGTCACCGCGTTTCCTCACAGCGACCCAATGACTGCCTGGCTCCTTGTGTGTTTGCAAATTCATGATGAACGATTCATTTTTACGTGGTCCATTGCGAGGTAGCTCGTCTCGCATGTATACACCTCTAAAATATGGGATTTTCATTTTACCAGCAAACTTGACAAGATCTACATTTGTTAGAGGTCTTGCTGGTAAAGGTATTACACGTTTTTTGTCTTGTGTAAATACAAACCGTAGCCAGTGCGTTGTTTCTTCATGTACAAACCATCACCAACACCACGCCCTCGTTTACCCACAGCAATGGCCTCCATTGTTTGATTGTGACGTTTTGCCTCTTCCAATTTCTGTTTCGCAGACTTGGCATCGTTCACAGCTTTAGCAATACCTGCAGCACCGCCACCCAGAGCTCCTAGTGCTGACAGCCCACCAAATATAAGAGGTAACAGCGGTAGGAAGCCACCGCTTTTAGGTATTGGAATAACTCTCGGTACCTTAACTTGCTTTCGACCACCTGCGTTTTTTATGACTTTTCTCGCTACATGCAGTAGATTTTTCACAGACGGCACCTCCTCTCCCACATTGATAGCACCGCGCATCAAAGCCAGTATGTTTTTAAACGGTACCTTACCACCGACTTTTCTCTTACTAGTTTTTCTGAGTTTGTTCACACCCATACCAAGTTTTCGTTTAACTTTCATTGTTTTTGCTACACTCCAAGCGGCCGCCTTCTCACCAAAACTTGCGTCCTTTGACTTGACTCGTTCCTTGGCTCGGTGCTCCAACACCTTGTCGGCACGATGCCTGTCACTCAACTGTTTGGATTGAGAGTAGGCGATGTCGTGCTCTCGACAAGCCTGATCTAGTGGGTTGATACCTTGATCGCCTCTGGCAAGACGTTCTTTAAGTTTAGTGCCTGGACCACAAAACTGATAGCCTGGTATGTGTAACTCAACAGGCAGTTTGTTAATGAGTGTGTTAACAAGGCCTTCACCCTTAATGACCAACATTGATACTAAAGCGGTGCTGTATTAAACACCCAGTATTTATACTTACAACAAGCAGGTTGGTGTTAGTCTAGTTAACGATGCGTATCGTAAAACACACAACAACAGCCCTACCAGTTACAAACTTGGACGATGTTGTGCATGTGGAAACAGTTACACAACACAGACACGGACTACTGTTACCCGGCACGGTACGTTGTTTGATATGTGGTCCTAGTGGCTGTGGTAAAACCAATGTCATGCTGAGTTTACTGTTTGAAGCAAACGGTTTAAAGTTTGAAAACGTTTATGTATATTCAAAGTCACTGTATCAACCGAAATACAAGATGTTAAAGGAGGTGTTGGATGCTACAAAGGGTGTTGGTTACTATCCTTATCGAGAAAACGATGACATATTAGATCCGGGAGATGCCTTGGACAACTCTGTGTTTATCTTTGATGATGTAGCTTGCGACAAACAAGATAAAATAAGAGCATACTTTAGCATGGGCAGACATAAGAATATTGATTCCTTCTATCTTTGTCAGACATACAGCAAAGTACCAAAACAACTGGTACGTGACAACGCAAACGTTGTTGTGTTATTCAAACAAGACGAAACCAATCTTAAACATGTGTACGACGATCATGTAACCACTGATATGACTTTTGAAAAGTTCAAGACACTGTGTGGTGAATGTTGGCAGACCAAGCATGATGTGATGGTGGTTGTTAAAGATTGTGATTTAGCACAAGGACGGTATCGCAAAGGCTTCGATCATTTTATATATATTTAAACTTGTGTGTGAGTGTGTGTTAGTCTTCATGTGTTCAACATACAGTGAGCATGGCTAAAAAATCTAAAAGTCTTCGGCGCAAACAAAAACTATCAACACAGCCGCCCAATATCAAACGTAAAATAGCCGATTTATCAAAGATTATTCGAAACAAATATTTGGCTTTGAAACTGGGCAAAACAGAGACAGATGAAACGTTACACCGTTTATATAGACCCCTGTTAAAACCGTTGGATGATATATCTAAAAACACAGCAAGCACAGCGTTGGCTACTGCTCAAACAACTCTACAGCAACAGCAACCAACTAAAACTGAACTTGATGTCAAACCCCCACCACCACCACCAACATCAACAAAGAAGGAAGTTCAATTTCTTAGTGATGATGAAACGTTTGAGTTGGAAGCAGAACCAGCTGAACCTGAACCTGAATTGTGGGTTACCAAAGCTTATAGAAAACTAGATGCCGCAGCAAATACACCGGCAGCTATTTACGAGCAAACGTTAAGTTCGTATCCTGTAGTTGTTCGCTATTATGTTGATAAATATTTCACAGATAATCAACTATGTGATCAAACATACGGAGTTACTTATGATAAAGCCACCAATACTTGGATGCTTGGCAATAAGTCTGTTAAATTTGTTGTTACTGACGTAGATTTTAGAAATAGAGAAAGCTTTCAAATTGTTGTTGGTGACAGAAGATATTACGGCACTCAACACCTATTGGAATTGATATTTTTGAGAAAACCAGGTATGAGTGCTATGAAAAATAAGAACGCTTTACGTGACTATGCAGACATTATGGCTGCTACAAGTCTTCACAGAAAAGAGAATAATCCTAAAGAAGACGTTCTGCGCAACACCTCTACCAAATATCAAAATGTAATAAAACCAATTTTAGAGAAACAAGAAGGTGCTAGAGCACGCTCTTCCTCAGTTACTTTAGGTCATGGTATGCCATACATGCTACATACTAAGCAACAGAAAGAATACGTATACTGGGACGATGTGAACGAACTGGTTGACAGACTTCGTCTTCTCGTGGCTTCCCAAGTTGCAGGTAATAATGCTCATAACAATGAGATACAGTCAATCTTAGAGGAGCTGAAGGAGGCTCGCATCATATAAAGCGTAAACACAAGCCAACCATCAGTTTCATCATGTCTATCGACAAGTTTGGTCGTACTGCTGCAAACTTCAACAGCAACAGCTCTCTACACAATCGCGTGGTTCAACGAGAGATTTTCCCTAGAACTGCAAGTGGTGACTTTGACGTACAAAACCATAGATTGTGTAACGTAGCCAACCCTATCGATTCAACAGATGGCGTAACTAAATCATTTGTTGATGCCTGGGTGGGCGACTATCAGAAACATAAAGCTGAGTATCTGAAGAATAAAGATGAAGTGACACAAAAACTAGTGGCCATTGTGTTAGAAGCCGTGCATAAGCCGGAGTTGAACGATTTGAAGCACGAATTGGAACAGAAATTGAAAGCTTTAACCAAGACCATATCAGCTCAAGTTTTAAAAGATATCGATGTGTCAACGAACCCAAAGCTAAAGAAGAAGTTGGGTGAAATAGACAAAAATCTAAAAGATTTGCAAGACAAGTGGATACTTTTAAATCCATCATCACCATGAAGCGTCGCCGGCAACAACAAACACGTAACGATGAACCATCTGATGCTAAGAAACAAATTATAAACGAGCTGTACAAGCCTGCTAGAATCAAATTTAAACGTAGACAGACCATAATTAGAGGTTTGAATGACTTGTGGCAAATTGATTTGGCCGAGTTTACAGACTATCAGCGTGAAAACTCCGGTTACAAGTACATTCTGGTGGTAATCAATTGTTTTTCAAAGTATGTATGGACGCGTCCGCTTAAATCTAAAAACGCCGAAGAGGTGACTAAAGCCATGGCCGATGTTTTAGCCAACAGCACAGCACCATCTCACATTCAGTCTGATCTTGGCAAGGAGTTCTACAACGCTAAATTTAAGGCCCTAATGACCAAATACAGCATCAATCATTACAGTACCTATAGTGTTAAGAAGGCGGCAATGGTGGAACGAGTCATACGTACGTTGAAAGAGAAGTTATATAAAAACTTTCACTTGTCTGGTTCTTACAAGTGGCTACATATCCTACCCAATGTCACAGCTACATATAACGCAACCATTCATCGTACCACAGGTGTAAAACCTTTGGATGTCACTAGGAAAAACGAGGCAGCTATTCGTAAGCAAATCTATTCCAACACCGTACCGGTATCTGTACAAACTAAATTTAAAGTGAGTGATGTTGTACGTATAAGCAAGGCAAAAACATTATTTGAAAAAGGTTATACGCCACGTTGGTCCACAGAATTGTTTAAGGTGGCCACGGTACACCCCACTATCCCAGTGACGTATTTACTAGAAGACATGCAAGGCAAACCAATCAGCGGAGGGTTTTATGAGCAAGAACTACAAAAGACTTTATCTTCTGACCTGTATTTAATCGAACGAGTGTTGAGAAAAAAAGGCCCCAAGTCTTACATGAAATGGCTTGGTTTTGATCGTACTCATAATTCCTGGGTCAACACTAAAGACATTAAATAACTTGTATTATGTTATGAATAAAGGAAACATGTTAAAAGTATTTTTTTTATTTCAAATCTTCCTTTATGCATTCACGCCAACAGAATGATTGTCAGAAAATACAGCTAATAAAACACAGAGATTTTTACACATATATTTTATTATCAACTAGTGTTATAGGTAAATCTGTTACATGTTAGCATATCTTTCAGTACAAGTTGATATTTAGTAATAAATTCACACACTATACACAGATTCTCAGAGTATTTTAAGCGGGCAATGAAGAAGGCACAAGGTATAACTGCCCTGTCTCTGAACTTGGACAGTTCCGATCTAATGTCAGCCATAAACATGTTTAGGTCAAAGAAACTCCTAAAACGTAATTCCAATAATAAGTCTTTGACCACAGAGCCAACATCTTCTAGTATTTTCAATGATTCCAAGCTTAGGTTGAAATTAGTGACATATTCATCACTGCACAACCTAAACTTAAAAAACACTGATTTTCGTTGTGTTTGAACCAAGTATTTAGTAAGTGTATACGAATCGGTGTTTTTGTCTGTACCTTGTGATTGGTTTTCCAGGTTGAAAATTATGGTGGGTAACATGTTTAAAAATTCTTCAAATGTCCACATGTCGAAAAACACAGGTATATTACAATTTTTCTGTGAAACCTTAACCAGAGGCATAAAGTTAAGCATGGGGTCAGCTCCGATCGTAAGTATTTTCTCACCGTTTGCCAACAGCGCAAACGTTGTCTGACCAACGAGCTCACAGTCTTGTGTTTTTAGTTTTTTCTCCATACTTTTCTGATTGATCTGCACCAACTTCTCATTGAATAGCTCATCGTGTGTAGGCTGATATTCGACTGTTTGTATGTTTGTAGGATCTGCAGCATTCATACTAATATCAGAGAGATTATTCGGTTCACTTGTGTTTGTTGTTGTTGGATAGCTTGTGTACAGCTCACCTATGATATTATCCCACGTCTTTGGTTCTTCTTTTGTTATAATACTTTCAACTGCGTTAGCCAGCAAGACATCTTGTAACACTTTAAGCTTTTTACCTCCACCAGCACCTCTACCTGTATTTTCTGTGTTGAGAGATTTTCGTTTTCGCGTATTCTGCACCATATTAGTTTTTAGTTACACCTTGTTCAACGTACACCAACAAAACTAGCTTCTAGACAAGCTCAAACACAACTGATGGCTGGATACCACCTAACAGAACTAACCCCTTAGATCATAACTGTAAAGACAACGTCAAACAGGTTTATCAGATCAAGGTCATCAACAGACAGGTTATTTACCCTAAGAGGGCCTCTCACTTGCGTATATTAAACAGATACACAGACAAGCTCAAACACGAATAATGGTATGATGTCATTCTACAGGATATGAGTCATAACCATGTTGTTTGTTCTCTGTTTTATTGTGTTATGTATTCTGTTATGGACATGTGTACAGAGCGACATACTTTTTACTCGTTTACAGGCCTAGGATCGACGTCAGCTCTCTTTAGACATATTTGTTTGTGTCTATAAATGGACGTTCTCAACATTTGTTTATTACAGTGTAAACATGTAACCTTCCTCCTGTCGTACGTGTATTGCCATTTTACGAAATTTTCATAACTTTCCCATGAGTGTGCGTTGTATGGTAGCCATTTTCCAAAGTTTTGACCATTTTTAATGAAACATTTGTCACAACAGCTTCTCTCTGTTGGTGGACAGCGTTTAAAACAAATGACACAGCAACGGAGACCATCATCATTCAGTTCTTGCTTGTCATCCTGTGTTAGTGGTTGTGTTGTTGTTGTTGTTGGTCTCGCGGCTGTGTGTTCTTCTTTACTCTCTTGTAGATTGATTTCATTAAACTGCTGTTGGTGCTGCTGCTGCGTCGACAAACCAGAACCTTGTGAAGTGGTTGCTTGCTGGTGCTGTGATGATCCTAGACTTGTAGCTGTTATAGTAAAGGCATCACCTTCAATGGCCCCCTTATTGCTCTGATACATCTTGTACAGCTCAGACCACACTTCTTCAAACGTCAGCAACGACAGCTTCCTAAACGGCATATGATAGTCTCTATCCAAGCCGGAGAATGTAAAGCTTACTTTGGTGTCGGTGTTCAAGTCTCTAATAACTCGATTATAAATTTCCTGCATACCGTTCTTAAACCATTGTTCAGGATTATTGACGCCACTGCTATTGAGTGGATTCAACTTGAAATGCACCATGTTCTGTATAATATTAAAACGACTGTTTCTTGTAGTCGACTCTCCAACAATTGAGAACGCCATAGTATGGAACTAAAATGTTTCTTGTTTTTGCGGAATCAAACACAAGACTGGCTTGTGTACGACGACCGTTGTACATCTATAACTCTCTAGTCATAGAGTGCTTGTGTGTGTGTTAACAATCAACAACAGCGTCTATATGTTTTGTTTGGTTCAAGTGGATGTCATTAAACAACTGTGTTATTTCTATAACGATCTCCATTCAAGACCTCAACAAACCTTAGTGTGTACTAAGCCGTGAAACAAGTATGACGTCTCTTGCTGTATGTAAGTATACTATTATATTATTTATGTTTACATACAAACAATACTTATCAAACAATCCTCGTATATCAAAGTTTAATTTAGTTGTTTTAAATTGAGTTTTGTTACTTGTGTGTTTTTGATCACTCCCTATATAAATTTAGATTCATTCATTCAAAATACAAACACTAACATAAACAAACACGCCGGCAATAAAACCAAGTCCCCGAGTTTTATTAGGCTATTAAAATAAACTCATTAACATATCTAGATGTAAATACGTTTTTCTTATTGATATAGTTTACTTGAAACGTTTTTGTTATTAAATGATATTAGATAGGTAAATTGGTACGTGTTTTAAATTTCTTTTTACTATAAATAAACAATTGTTTTTAACATTACAGTTCCTATTATTCAATTGGAATGTAATAGAGATACACCCCCTGCCTACACACACAAACTCAGCAGCCTCATAAACTCGTTTTATGTAACAGGTTTTTGTTTTATATATACCCACTGATAACAAACTTTCATCGTATGTCTGAATAGCATAATCGGTTTAGCGACGTTTGCATATCTTAGTAAGTTGTATGGTTGGGGGTTCAAATCTAATTTCTGGCGAATGCTTTTCTTTCAAAAATCATATTTCAAATTAAATTCAAAATTTCAAATTACCCGCTCAATATATCTTCCTCATATATGTATGTGTGTGTGACTAAACCGAATGACTGTGTCCAACAGATGTCTCCCATCGAGCTAGAGAATATTCTCTACACTCTACAACTTTACAAATAGAATATTCTCTAGCTCGATGAGTCATATCTCTGGACACAACAGACAGAAATTTTCAAACAAATTCAAATTTCCCGCCAAAAACGAAATACCCTAACAAACTTCAATACACCTTAACAACAACAACACAATAAACAAACCAAACAGCTGTGTTTACGAACACCTAACCTTAATAAACAAAATACATAACCTTAATAAACAAACAGATGCATGGTAATCAACACACACATGACATAACCTTAATAAACAAATACAAACATAACCTTAATAAACAAACAGATGACACGTGAGCGAACATAACCTTAATAAACAAATACATAACCTTAATAAACAATCAGACAAACACACATGGAGAGCTAACCTGACTTGTAGATATCTATGGACACACAGGTCAGACATCTTGGAATGCTTGTGACGTCATCTCAGGTTAGTTCCATAGAGAGAACCCGGGTTGCAACTGTCTATGACAGGTCAGCCATCTTGGAATGCTTGTGACGTCATCTCAGGTTAGTTCCATAGAGAGAACCCGGGTTGCGACTGTCTATGACAGGTCAGCCATCTTGGAATGCTTGTGACGTCATCTGACAGGTCAGGTGACATTTGACGTTGACACATGTCAGGTCAGGTGACAGCTGACGTTGACAGCTGTCAGGTTAGCTGACAGCTGACAGCTGACAGCTGTCAGGTCAGTGACATTTGACACCTGTCAAATCTGACAGGTCAGCTGTCAACTGTCACAGGTCTGCGCAGGTCAGCGCATGCGCATGACGTCACGCGCATGCGCAGTAAAAAGTGGAGGGGATGGTCCCAGGTGTCCCACTATCTACTGTCAATATTTTGTTTATCCCCCAAAGCATTTTTGAGCGCATTTTTTACCGTTTTTACGCCTACTTTACATTAGTCAAGTATACGGTAGTGTAAACAGGCGAATATTAGGCGAGTCGAGTGGTAGAACAGGGCAGCATAGTAACTCGCTCACTCGCTCACTCGCTCACTCGCTCTCTCACCTACCCCACTCGCCGAATGTAAACACCTCCAGGTAGGAAGCAGTCCGAGATTTAGTCAAGTAGCTAGCGAGTCGTTGCATGCTGTGTTGTGTCGTATTATTTAATGAAAAGATAATAGCTGTGTGAAAATGAGGTGGACTGAAGGCGACACTTTCAAATTTGTCGAGCTGTATCGCGATCACGAATGTTTGTGGAACATGACAAAAACCATTTACAGAAATAAAAATATGCGCCAGGAGGCTATCGAGGAAATTATGCAAACAATGTTGCGAGAGGGTTTTGGAGCCGCCGAGGTGCAGCAAAAAAATTAAGAATATTCGATCTACCTACAAGCAAGAAATACAAAAGATAAAAAAAGCATCACATCAGGGACATCCCCCGGCGATAGTAACAACCCTGCTCTGAAATGGTTTGATATTTCATTCATTTCCTTCATCTGGAGCATTAATAAGTACATGTTTCCTATCAATGGCACCACAGCATAGTGGAAAATTCCATCTATTACGGAAAGCGTCGCTGATTGCCGCCCATTCTTCGTGACTGTTTGGTAACTGAAACAAAACAAAACATGTAATAGAATTGTTTCATAAATACCCGATTCTAAATGTAGTCTTATTTTTTATATGATCCGTCAGTAAATTCGGAATCGGACAAACGAGGTGAAGAACAAGGAACTATAGAGGAACTTAATAAAATGGCAAGGGAACATAAAGAATCACTATTTAAACAAACACCAATGCGTCAGTCAGGTCAAGCCACACGCTTAACCACAACAAACGCTGTAAAATCCAGAGGGATCAAGCGTTGCTTACATGAACTGCCACAGGTGGTAGATTAACTGCAGTGTAAATCATGTGCTCAACCAGTCTGAACCGACAATGCAGGAAAATGAAGTATGTGGCAGATATGTTACTTCAGCACTAGATAAATTACCACAGCGGGACTCTATTTTAGCGCAAAGTGAGATGCAAAATATTTTGACACGGTACAGACTGAGTACTATGATATCAAAGCCTCCTTCAGACAGCTACACATCATTCAATCCAAGCATACACACATCAGAAAGCTACACATCGCCAACATCCCCTGTTTATTCATCATCCCCCTCCACTTCCAAAATTTTTACTTCTCCTACTAATAGTAATGATCACGAAATACAAAGTCAAGAGGAAACATTTACGGACATCGTATCAGAAACACGGCAAAAAATTTCTGGTCTCATTCGTAAACACATTTTATATTCCTTGATCTCCTTGGCTGCAAGTTCCTTGAGAAGCAGTGAAGATGCACCGAGAGTATCTCTCCTTCCTATCCACGCACGTATCCACAACCTTTTTTGTCTGTTTTTTCCTCTTCGATCATACCATCAACTTCATCGAATAAAACATTAACATTTTTTGATAAGCACCTTTTTAACGGAATAAAACGTACACGACGTTGGCTCGTATCCGCCATTTTACGATCAACATATTTTTCTGTAATACTGTCATATTAAATAATTGTCGTGTGAACACTAGCAGAAAACAATATAGAGAGTCAAGTGCGGGCCCGATTTACTGGACGCAGTTACACCACCGAGTTACTCTCCCAGTGTAAAACATCAACAACAAAAAATAGGAACGTCGAGCGCTTCCCCGGATTACGGGGCCAAGCTTACTAGGCCGAGTTACTCTACCAATGTAAACTAGGCTTTACTGCGTTCTCAGTAGCTCCGTTAGACGAAGGTTGAAATGGGGTGAAGTTATGTGTTTAATGTTGTTTCCACGCAAACTGAAACACTATAAGGTAAGATAGCCGCTGGTGGTGTGGACGTGATGGTCCGACAAAAAGGTGTAAAAAGTGCCATAATATCCCTACAACCGGGCCTAAATGTGTAAAGTGTGGATGCATATTTCATCCGGGATGCGTAAAGTACTTAAAAAATTTAAGAGTAATTGACGACAACTTTGTAAATTATTGTGATAGTGTGAGTGCAGAGTTTCATAGTGGTGGAGAAGACGACGAAGCATCGTTCACAAGTGCTTAGGATGAGACATTGCAATCTAATTCAGAATTAATGTATCTGAAAGACATCATTAGAGGTAAAAACGTAACTATTGGTTACATGCAGGAACTTATTACATCTCTAAAAGAACAAGTTAAATTATTAAACAATCTTATTAAACAAAATACGGTTGAAAGGTTGAAAGTACGCCATCTCTTGGTCTCAAAGCCCTTATCGGTGGTAAAGTAGACAATCGTAAGGTATCTGTGGTTTCGAGGTCAGGTCAATCAATCGATAGCCGATCTATAAGCAAAGTAATCGAGAAACCTACTATTGATAGGAAACTTCGTTCCAGGTCATCCGACAATGCGTCAAAATCATCTGATAAGGTTAGTGATAACAAAGGTAAACATAGTGATGTTCAGAACGGTTGCACAGCTGAAATAAAGAATAATATTACTAGGAAGCAATTATCCACTGCATTGTTAGAAGCGCAAACAGCTGCTAAGTGTGATGAATATATAGACATAGTTACGGATGATTCTCTTGGTGATTGTGGTGCAAGTAATGAATGGAAAACTGTCCATAAAAAGCCACGGAGAAGACATTTACCTATTGTTGGTGGTAAACAGAGTAGTAGCGATTTAAAGGCTGTACCCAAATTTGTGGCTCTCCATGTGTTTAGATTTGAATCAAATACTTCTGTTGAACAACTCCAACAGCATCTTAAGGAGTAGTTTCCTGAAGTGACGTGTGAGAAACTTGAAGCGAAACATAAAGGCCAGTATGCTTCTTTTAAGGTTTGTGTTTATGAACATAATTTCAGAAAGGTCCTAGATCCTACTGTTTGGCCAGCTGGTGCATGTATAAATAGGTTTTTTTCCCGCGCCTCCGACCGACAACGAATCTGTGAGATTTGACCCAAACATTGTGATTTTAAATACGCAGAGTTTAAATATGGACAAAATTAATGAACTATTAATTGACTTATTACATTTTAAAAATATAGATTTGATGTGTTTCACAGAAACTTGGCAAATTAGCGATTCGATCACTTATTTAAAAATCGATGGTTACAGCCTGGGTAGTTTCTTTTTTAGACGTGTCAGTAAGGAAGGAGGGGTAGCGATTTATTTTAAGAATAGCCTGTCCATAAAAAAAGTAGAACAATTTTGCATTGAGAAAGAATTTGAGGTCTGTGGTATATGTTGTTATTATAACGACGTTAAAACTTGTATTTTAAATTGTTATCGCTCACCTTCATGTAATGTTGGTGTTTTTATTAACCAGCTCTTTGTTATGCTGAATTATTTAGTCAGGCCCGGTGTACGTTTTGTTCTTACTGGTGATTTCGACTTAGATTGCTATGGAATTGTAAGTAATGGGTTTGATATGTTATCTAACATGCTAAGACGTTTTAATATGACTCATGTAGTCGGGTGACCTACCAGAGTAACGGATAATACTCTTAGTACCATCGACAATGCTTTTATTAACTTTTGTAGCAAGGGTGTCTGCCTTGCGACTGGCAATAATATTTCTGACCACATGACAGTGTTGTTGGAGCTCGACACAGCTTCAGTTGGGTCGAATCATAGCGCTGTTTCTTTGACGCGAGTTTTTGATGGAGAATCTATTTTTGACTTTGAGAGTGCCCTTATTGGTGAAAATTGGGAAAATGTTTTTGCTGTCAGCAACATTGATGAGTGGTATTAGAATTTTCATGAGTTGTTTCTTTATTACTTTCATTCATATTTTCCACTACGTAAGATATATAGGAAACAATCAAAGGACAGTGAGTGGGTTACTTCTGAGATCACAGCCTCTAGTTCAAGACTTAAAGACTTATTTTTATTGAAAAGTGTTTTTCCTCAAGTGGATGATTCTTACAGGGCTGCAAATGCTGCTCATAAAAAACTTGTAAAATGTACTAAAAAGAATTTCTACCAACATAGGATTCTGGCTTCTGATAATCCGACTAAAGCCGCATGGCATCTGATTTCGGAACTAAGTGGCAAGCAGGTCAATGAACATAACAATATTGTAATACGACACGAAGACGTTTCGACAAAACCCAATAACAAAACAATGTATTTACTGCCTTTTAGTGAAGACGAGTTGTATATTTTGTTAATAAAATAACTAAAAAATAAGTCTTCGTGCGGTCGAGACGTAATTCCACTTTTACTAGTTAAGAAAGTTTTAAGATATATTATCAAGCCTATTACCTGCTTAGTAAATCTTTTATTTGAGTCGGGTATCTTTTCTAGTGTCGTAAAGGTTGGTAAGGACTTTCCTTTAATAAAAAAGAATGATCCAACTATTTTGAACAACTATCGGCTGATTACATTATCTATGACTTTTTCAAAAATTTGAATATAGCTATCTAAATCGCTTGGAACAATTTTTGAGGTCGTGTAGTGTATTGCCAGCACGCCTTCGGGGAGGGTCACTCCACTACAACAGCTCTCATTGACTTCTATCAAAACTTAGCCACTTGTTTGGAGGATGGCGAGTGCCCTGTTGGGATTTTTTGTGATCTCAGCAGGGCCTTCGATTGTGTTGACCACGGGGTGCTGTGTGACAGACTTTATTGTTATGGTTTGAGAGGTAATGCGTTTAGCTGGATTGAATCTTACCTGAAAGACAGAGAATAGTATACTGAGATAAAGTTCAAGACATCGGAACGAATAAGTAGGGTATGTTCTGAGCGTGTTGTTGTTCCTACTGGTGTGCCTCAAGGCTCAATATTGGACCCTATACTTTTTACCCTTTATGTCAATGAGCTTGATAAAGTATCTCCTAATGCGCATTTTACTCTATATGCGGATGATACGTCTCTAATCATTTCTAAAAAGACAGATGATGCTTTGAGTAATAAGAGTCATGTTTTTAATAACTTAAAGATTTGGTTATCTCGGTGTCTGATATATTTTAATTCGTCAAAGGCAGAGATGGTGAGATTTCATCCGCGTCAAAAGGAGGTTGATATACTTAGTGTGGGTGTTGACGGTACTTCTCTGGCGTGTGTCAATGACTAGAAGTTCCTTGGAGTGTACGTTGATGAGCATCTCAACTGGAGGTTGCACTGTACGGCGTTGGTTTCAAGGCTTGCATCTCTTAATTTTTTATTTATAAATATAAGAAATGTTTTGAGTGAGAAGCAATTAATATCTTTATACTACAGTCATATTGATTCTAGACTGAGGTACGGTATATGCTTTTGGGGTAATTATGCCTTGCTGCATGATGTGTTTATCGCTCAAAAGAGAATAATAGGCTCTATTTTCCACATAGGAAAGATGACGTCATGCCGGGCCTACTTTATTAGTCATAAAATTTTAACTGTGATATGTTTATATATTTTAGAATGTGTATATATGTTTTTAAAAATGGTGATAAATTTAGACTAAACAGTGATGTTCATACCTTTAGTACCAGACAAGCTTGTAACTTTTATATTCCGTATGCTAGAACTAAGATGATAAAAGACTCTCCAAACTGTATTGAATTGAAAATATTTAATCATCTTCCTAATAATTTAAAAAATATCAAAAATATTAAGGTGTTTAAAAGTCAAGTTTCTCCATTTTTATCAGACCAGTGTTTTTATACGTTAAATGAATATTTTAATTTTGTGAAAAATTAATTATTGTAAAAGGCTGACAAATCCAATGCTGTCAAAATGGATAATAAAGGTATTATTATTATTTGCTTCGGCAAGCCAAATCTCTCAAAAGTGCTTTTTAGACAGGCAATAGTGGCTTTTGAGATTATCGAATTTAATGGAAAGACCTTCAACCATTTTGAATGACTGTCAACTAGTATCAAAAACTGTCTATTTAAAAAATGGATCTATAAAATCTAAATGTAGTCTAGACCACGGATTTTCTGGCCAAGGCCAATTTTCTAAAACAGCCTTATTATGAGTTTTCTTATATAACATTCAACTTGCGCGGAAACTACCAATATTCTCAATTTCCTGGTCACCAGAAATACGACCGAGCTGAACTCTTCATTTTTACGATACCCATATGAGATAAGTGTAAATCTTTTAAAATATTTTTTGTAGAATCAAAGGAATTCGGTTGCCCCATGGCAAACAATCGGAATCCACACTTAAATCATTACGAATGGGATAAAACGGTTTCAAATCTTCTGTCATCGTTTCAGGCCATTGCGGGAACAAGAACTCTTTGATTTTACATAACGTGTTATCATTTGAAGGTGCTTCCCGTATCGCTTCAAAATTAATCCGAAAATCACGATTTTCACTAAAATAATTTATAAAATTAATATCTACGTTTTCCTAGCCACTTTCTGAACTTTCTAATGGCAAGCGGGAAAGACAATCGGCATAATTGTTTTGTGATTTTACGAATTGAATCTCATATTGATAATTCGACAAAATAACCGCCCAGAGTCTGAGTCTGTTCGCCCAAAATTGAGGTATAGATTTTTCAGGACGAAAGATTGTAGTTAAAGCTTTATGATCTGTCAAAAGAGTAAATCTACGGCCATATAAATACTGATTAAATTTACAAAAAAAAAATTATGCCCAATTCCCCTTTCTCGATTTGGCTAAATTTTTTTCCGCACTAGATAGGGTACGAGACGCGTAGGCGATGGGTTTCTCTCTACCGTCGGTGTAGACTTAAAAAAATTGGGCCCCCAATACCGTGATCACATGCATCCGTACTTAAAATAATGGGTAAGTCGGGGTTTCAATGCACCAATATAGGAGCAGATGTAAGTAAATTTTTCATTTTTGAGAAAGATTGGTCACATTTGGTAACCACGTCCAAGGAACGTCTTTATTTAATAAATTGTACAAGGGGTAAAGCACCGTTGCCCGATTTGGTACAAAAGAGCCATAATAATTTATCTGTCCTAGAAAATAATTTAATTATGTATTTTTTTTAAGTTGCTTAGCTTCTCTCACCGCCAGAATGTTTGAATCGGATGTGTGACAGCCTTCCCTGTTTATACCAAATCCCAAATATACAAGTCTGTCTTGAAAAACTGGCTTTTATCTAAAGAAATTTTTAGACCTGAATCCTGTAAAATCTCTAGGACCTATTTAAGTCTGGCAACGTGTTTTTTCGGTTACACCCCGTTATCAAAATATCGTCCAAAGAAGCTCTAACCGCTTCCAATCCCGGAAATATTCAATTGAAATATATTGTAAAAATCGCGCACGAAAAGAGGCGGGCCAGCTGCATTGTTAATAACATAAAAATCTAAATTGCACTTTTTTTTGTTAAAATATACATTGCATGTAATGTAACCTAAGATATCAATTTTATCACCATTATACAAACTGAAAATTTTGTTACTCGGTTGCAGATTCTTATGATAACAATTGGTTTTATAAAAATGGTATGAAACTACACTAAAGCTAGAACCTGCATCTAAATTAAAGCAAAAGTCAGAATTTTCACTTTAAATTAATTAATATTGGTTTAATTGAACATTATAAATTAAATAATGAATATTCTTCTAATTCTAAATACTTTTGAGAGTGACGGGTTGATATTTGTGTGTTTACTTTTTTTTTAAGTTTTATCTAGACCCACCAGTATGCCAGGTGGCCTTTTTTTTGGACATATGTGACAAAAACAATCTCCAAATGAACACTTATCTGGAGCATGGTTCCTACGGCCACAAACACTGCAAGGCGGAGTTGAAACGCCTCGCGCATCCATATTGCTGGCAGTAGCTGCGTGGTTCCTATCAGCTGTACTGACTCTTGGAAGTGATATGGCGTAGATAGGCTCCCCCTTTCCACCGGACATCTCTCCCCTGAATTGCCCCGGACATACAAAAAATCTGAAGGCTCCTGTTTAATAGAGCCTTCATTACCATGACTTCTAACCACAGATTTTGCTGTAGCAATATCGATCATGTCAGCAAACTGGGCAGATTTTTTTTCCTCTATTAGTCGATCTTGAAATGAGCCAGCATCGTATCCAACAACAAATATATCACGTAGCACAAACTGGAGCTGGCCGGCATCAAAATCACATGCGGCAGCTAAACTCCGTAGTCTGGCAACCCACTCAGGAGGATTTTCATTTTTAATTTTCTCGGCACGATAAAATCTGTATGGCGCGGTAAAAACTGATGCAGGAGATTTAGTGTTCAGTAAATAACTTAACTAACGAATCGTAATCTCTTCCCTCCGGCTCATTCGGTAAAGAGAAATCAAAGACCAATTTATAAGCATCTTCACTTAACAAATTTAATAAAATTGATATTTTTATATTTTCATCGGTAATTTCATTAGAACCACAATAATTTTTAACTCACCGTTTGTATATAGTCCTATCAGAATTTGCAGGACCAAATTCACGAAAATGTCCGACATTCTCTTTTAAGGTCGGGTCGTCATAATTTTAACAGTTGAAGCACTTCACTATTAAACGTGGATGCGGTTGTCCTCATCGCCAGTGTAATATTTAGGAAATTTGCCTTAATAAACAAAACAAAGCAAAGGTTAAACCTACTCTAATGACCAAAATACATGTTTATCATATAACTGTTGTCTGATGTGTATCAATAAGTGCGCATTGCTCCTGAAGATCATACAACATACAGTATGTAGAAAACCGACGTTGCCAGCTATATTGACAAAATTGAACTGACTAACTTAATACATTACAATTTAGCATTTGATTCGCAGCACAGCAATCATCGTTCCGACGGCAGAGAAGCAGCACGTTTCAAGCCACCCCAAGCAACCATAGACAGCTTGAAAGCGAGAAACGACCCATTGTTCGCAGCAGCTGCCAGACTCCGCCCACCCAGCCGCCTGACGCTATCATAGAAGCGGTACTCGTAGCCCCAGCGTGGGTCAAAGATTTCCAGCAACGAAGGCCTCCTTCATAGACGTTCGAGCGTGAGTATTTCGACGTTATCACTGCAGGGTTTAGCGGATAGCTCTACTATACCCACTAATTGCCGTTTTTACGACAAAAAGCGACCGTAATCTTCACGGTCGCCGTCAATCCGGCCAAAATATATCCGTGCTTGCTTGAGGTTTCAGTTTTAGCCCTACCATGGTTACTGTGGCTGGACACCCTCAACTGAAAGACACCTTCTGCCCCAGGTGAATCCCGTGGGGAGCTCTAGGTACCCCCAATTTATCAACAACTATAAACAACGAAATCACTGAAAGCCCCATCCATGGAGAACTTTGAGGCGCTTGTTCGCTACGCCCAAACCAACCAACTGCCCCCTGAGTTTCGTACCTCTATCGCCGAAATATTTAAACATCTTCCCACAACTGTCCGCCCAACCTCAGCCTCCGAGATCATAAATGCAAATGATCCCGTCTATAACAACCACTTTCCACCGCTCCAACATCCGGCGGCCACTTCCCAAGCTGCCGCTTCCTCCTTAATTTACCCCACCACAGTCGACGAGAGTGCGGTGGCCGGCCGCTTCGCAGACGGGTTCTCCAAAATCTCAAAAACTTCCAAGAGGAAAAGCGAGGACCCTCCTCCTCAACCACCCTTAGCTAAAAACAGATACGGACCGCTGGACAGCCCAGCAGCCACCGATATGGAGACAGATACTCCAACCCAACCGTCTGCCCCACGCCAACCGTCAATCCCATATATCTTCATCCACACCAAATCAAAATGGCTAGACATCTCAAAAGATTTGCAAGTTAAGAAAATTCAGATTCTTAAGGTGAAAAACCAAAAAGAACCCATTAAAATAGAACCGTCTACTCCCGACGATTTTAGACGGGCAACAGCCTATCTGAAATCAATCAAGGTATAATTCCACACATTCAAACTACTACGTGAAGTAGAACCTCTGCGCGTAGTCCTGCGCAGTCTCTGTGAGTCTCTCACAGCTGAGATAATCACCAATGAGCTATCTGTAAAAAATTTCCACCCAGCATCAGTCCACAGAATGAGACACCCTAGGACAAAAGCCGTTATGTCCCTAATTCTGGTAGAACTTCCAAAAACCGAAAAGCATATATTCGAAATCGAAGAGCTCTATGATCTACAAATAACTGTAGAATCACCCCATAAAAATCATCTCCTATTGAATGCCATAGGTGCCAAAAGTTGGAACACACCCAATCCAATTGCCACGTGGCCCCACGCTGCGTAAGATGTGGTCAAAATCACATGAGCACAGCATGCCCCAGATCAAAATGTCTGGACGCAGCAAGTGCGTTATGGAAGTGAATTTACATTAAAATGTTTTTAATAGCAAATGCGAGCAGGCATCAATCTGATTACCGGTATAGTCCATGTAGTACAAACAATGTACCATGTTTTAGCAAAATTACTTATTGTTTGAAAATGTAAAACAGTTTTTCGAAAATAAATTTAAATGGTGGTTTCCTAGCCAACAACCCTTAGGTTAATAGCAAATTGAGTTATTGAAATTTGAAGGATTTAATGAAAATTCGCTACCAAAACGCACTTACTGCATCCAGGTTTTTTCTTACAAACATACATCATAGTTCAATAAAAAATGCAAAAATGTATTAACGAATTTGTTCTACGAAAATTAGCAAAAAATTTTAAACCTTGAAACCATAAACTTAACTAAACCC